>CAHIKZ030003485.1:700000-715000 GCA_903632075.3 Acanthosepion pharaonis
AGCGTCTGTATTTAAAACCTTGGGTTTAATCTGGGCTCGAACAATAACCAATGGTGTAAGTGGAAAATACGTTGGCTCTTAATTGGAATGATATAGAACAGGGTGGCCAAATCACGGCTTTTCGAGCCACAAGCAGCTCTTTGATCTTTAATATGCGGCGCGTGGAAATATGTTAGCTGAGCTCCTTTTTTCATCACCGTTAATATAAAAGGTAAATAAGAAAAATGTTAAGTATTATAAGTGGGACGCCATTAGATTAAAACGCAAGTTTAATAATCATGCCTAGTAAAAATATTTAAGAATTTAAATCCTAATTTTAATGCTAGATCTGTGTGTGACATTGTTTTTTAGTGCTGAGGGGAGGAATGGTGGGTGGCAGACGGATAACCCTCTGACTCCGACCATTCTGGGTCAGTAAGGGTTACAGAGGAATGTCAGAAGACTTATGTTAGGAGATTAAAGATTTGGTGCGCAGAGGGAGAGTGAGAATGGCTACATGCATATATAACAAAAACGTATGTGCAAATTTTGTTCGTGTCTTGCGGCTCTTAACTATCTGAACTTTATCGTATGTGACTCTTTCATTAAACAAGTTTGCAAATTTGATAAAATTTCGTCTCGTGCAAAGACAAAATGGCGGAAATAAGATAGATTGTGTTGCATCAATATTCCAAGTGACGGAGCTAGCTTACCTACTATAAACATCAATATTAGAAACCTTGGAATTTTCTTTCTTTTTACTAGCAAAATGTGTGGCTTCTTTTCAATCATGAAATTAGCCACAGCATCTTTGTCTACATATTGGCATCGCGTCCTCTAATAACTCCGAACATATCTACCTTTCATTTTATTCTTTTTTATATACCGCACCAAATGTTGAAGACTTTCAAAAAGCTTCAAAGTATTTGATGCCTCGATTAAAAAAAACACTTTGTTCAGAAATTGACAAATATATTTTTATCCTTTCAATTTGTGTCCGTGCAAATCCATTTATGAACACAATAAATATTCATATTTTCTAACAACTGGCTGCTAGGCAAACATCAAAAGCGCCTGAATGCATTGGCTACTTTGCATTGGTAAAAGATTGTCTCGGGACAGTGAACTACTATTTATTTTATGCGGGGGTATCACAGATTTTATTCGTGACGTAATTTAGTGACTATTGGATTGACGTCACACCTAAAACCAAATGCAATGTATATCAGGATTGATACCCGGGGTTCTATCCCGGCACACATATTTATGACAGACGTGGATAATTTTAAATTAGATCTACAGATAATGAAGGGAAGAGAGAGTGAGATAGAAAGAACTGAAAAAGGAGTAATTAAAGGCAGGGATTTGCAATATGATATATTCCTGTTTGGGTTTATGAATTTTGTTGAAGGCTTACAAGCAGAATCGATGCAGAAAGTGATTTTTTAGATAAGACATTGCTTACTTCTCCAGAAAAATTGCATGAATTCGCATACAGACACACGAAGAAATATCTTCCCTCAAATTCATATTATTTATACGGACAGTTTGTCAAAATATTTATATAAGCGGAAATACAATCACTCTTACAAATTATATATATATATATATATATATATATATATATATATATATATATATATATATATATATTCTTGTGTTGTTAATATTTTTTCTTTTCTGGACATAAATTATGTAGAAATTGTCCGAATGTTCTGTATGTCCAGAGGTTTTCAGCTATTCTTTTGGCCATTATTATGTGTGATTTTTACTTTTAATTGAAAGTATGAGTTATGTCCGCAATATACACATAGACAATACAAAGATAATAGCCTCATCCACATATAAAAAAAAAACTATAAATATTTTAAGTATGACCATAATGGAAAATACAAACATTCCTATAACTCTACATACATAAGAACTACATAAATTTAGTTAAAAGTAAAAGTCAAATCATTCTTGATAATGGCTAAAAGTATAACTGAAAGCGCTCTGACATACAGAAAATTCGGCAAATTCTGTTTAACTTATGTCCGGAAAAGAAACAGATAATAAGTCCATAAGAAAAATTAAATTAAAAAAACTTGTCTTTGTTGTCAGTTCTCAAGAATAATGCAAAGGTGTCTAAATCCACTTTCATATGTTTTGGTTTTATTAAAATTCTAATCATCGTTTTAAAAACAATAAATATTGACAAGAGTCAAAAGTGTATACAGTAATAGCGGTGTCAAGGGAATAACCGTCATTTTGAAAAACCTTATTTTCGCGAGAACATTTTGTCAATTTGAAAGGCTAATCGCCAAGCATAAAAACTTTCGATGATTATCCTGGACCTTCGGGAAAACTTTATTAGAAAAAATGGTTACCTGTTTGATGAGCGTGTATTATGTATGTGTGCGTTAGTTGATATATTAAATCTTAACACAAATCAAAAATTTCAACATGCACCTCACAGTGTTGCCAACATCAGCTACATTCACAGAATCATAGTCTATCAGCAATATTATTGGCCCTGATCTGGTTACTCGGATTCAGTCATTTTTTACCGCCGCAAAGTTGCCTCCCTTTGCCTTTTCTATAGATACTTTCGTGGCAAATGTTCTGATGAGCTCTTCACTATGGTACCTAGACTCTTTGAATTTAATCGCAGTACTTGACTGGCGAGGAAGCCTCACTAATTTACAGTCGAGCTGGCTAGATGTAACCGCAAGTTCTATGCTAACAGTTTCTGTTCTCGCACTTCTCGCTTGTGGAATTCCTTTCGGGTTCCATGTTTTCCAGTCAAATTTACTCTGCCAAAATTTAAATTCAATTAAATTGCTATCTGCTGTCCTCCTGGTTACTCTTCCCCTGTTCTTGCACCTTAGCTTCTAACTCTTCCACACCCAGAGACGCCTTGCGTCACGGCAGCTTTATTGTTTTGCATGAGGCGAACTCAATTTAAAGAAAAATCTTTTAAATTTTGATGTGAATGAATTAAATGAGTTTTTACCAATATCTGATATTAAAATTTCACAATGTATAGTATTTTGATAAATAAATTCATTAAAATAGTTATAAATATTTTAACTCACTAAATCTGTATGAAAATTCCCATCTATTTAAGATCTTTTGTTTATTCTAATTGTTAAATGATAATATAGTCATGGATTGGAATCATTTGACCTGCAGAGGAGTTTCTATGTTGCAACTGGCCATATCGTTTCTTCAATCCCAAAACATAGGAATGAATCGACGTTTGCAGCGAGAGACGAGGCGATATTGTCACTTGTCGAGCATGCTCCGTGAATTGAAGAATCAAATATTTTCTGGCAGACCAATTCTTCATTTTAGACAAAGATGCAAGCAAGATGTTTTAATCTTCTCTCACGAAAAGAGATATGTTTGCATGAACACAAATCTCCATAATCTATACTTGTTTCATATGATTACTACATTCATATGATGTCTACATATAATTGCGTGTGTGGATTAGCAATAGAGACACTGCGTGCGGTGCATTAAGTACACATTTATACATATATCTGCAAACACATACACACACACACACACACATATATATATATATATATATATATATATATATATATATATATATATATATATATATATATATATCAAGAGAGAGTGAGAGAAAAAGCGGTGAATAAATATGAACTGCATACATATGCATAAATGAATAAAGCTTATGAACTGCATACATATGCAGTATATATGAATAAGAGTATATACAGAAATTATGTGATCTGTCCAGGTATAAAAAAAAGCTTGGATTTTGTTCTATGCAGAAGGAAGAGAGGCGTTACCTGTACGAGGCTCGTGATGTCTTGTAAAAGATTTCCTTAAGCCTCAAAGCCAGAAGAATCTAATAAATAGGAACTGACAAACGGTAGACTGATTATCTTCCGCCAGATTATCTCGGCCTCACCCAGGATTTTGAACCAGAGAAATAACTTGTGGGCGTCAATCTGAAAATACATTTTCTTATGGATCAAATTCAATTTATCGATGTTTTTTTCTTCCTTTTGATTTCTTTTCTTCATTCTTAATACCAGGATCATTAGTTTTCGAGAAATAATTTATTCTATAATGCTCAAATCTTGCATAGTTTATTCAAGGCGTTTGTGCGTGTTTCTATGTGTGTGTGTGTGTGTGTGTGTGTGTGTGTGTGGCGTAAATACACGTGTATATTTAGACATGTTTGTAGACATTTGGATTGATCGGATAGATCGATACATAGATGCATGCATACACAGATGCATACACCTGCATATGTATACAGACACACACACGAATGCACAAACGCTCGCAGACACACACACACAGATTTATATATATATATATATATATATATATATATATATATATATATATATATATATACGCATGAATTTGAATGCAGGATATTCTTATTCTCAAAACTGTAATAACTACTTTCGGGCTATGCAGTCCATGTTGCTGTCCCAAATGATGCTAAAGTCTTTTATAGTTTCGTATTTTGATCAAGAAGATTTCTATGGTACACAAGAAGTCTTTTTAAAAGGTTTCGGTGGTATATCAAGAAGATTTCGCTTGTACGTTAAGAAGCTTTCGGTGGTACTAAAGAAGGTTTCGGTGATACATTAAGAAGGTTTCGGTGGTACACCAAGAAGGTTTCGGTGGTACATCAAGAAAGATTCGGTGGTACTAAAGAAGGTTTCGGTGGTACTAAAGAAGGTTTCGGTGGTACTAAAGTAGGTTTCGGTGGTACATTAATAAAATTTCGGTGGTACTAAAGAAGGTTTTGGTGGTACATTAATAAAATTTCGGTGGTACTAAAGAAGGTTTCGGTGGTACATTAAGAAGGTTTCGGTGGTACTAAAGAAGGTTTCGGTGGTACACAAGTGTATTAAGAATGTTATTCAATTTTGAATCCTTTTTATGTCCATATGGACTTCTCGGAAGGTTTCACCGATATATTTTATGGGGTGTTTACATTCTATTTAATAGACACCTGGTGTTAATTTTTTTTACATTAATGAAATATTTAAGCGTTATAAATTTAGAAGATTTTGTACCTTGTCAATTATCTATTTTCTTTGTTTTGTGAATTTTTTATGCATCGATGAAGCATCGTAAAGCAAAAAATATTATTCAAGAAGCCGGAAGATCGTTCCACAAACCAGAAGTGCGATAGAAGATATTGTTAGCATAGAAGTTACAAATACAAAATGATAACTATATATATATATATATATATATATATATATATATATATATATATATATATATAATACGGCTGGCCTGGCTCGATCTTCGGTCCTTCCCAAGCTATTCAATACTGCCGCTGGTCAATTGATGCTGCCTGATCACGGAACAGTGAAGTTCAAATTTCGTCCGTATTCGAGCGCCGTCCTATAAAATGATAAAGGACGTTTCCGCTGGTGAAAATAAAAAAAATGACATAACAAAATAATGAAGAAGGTCGCCGGGCTAATTTTCAATTGTTTTATATAGTTCTTGATAAAACAAAATTAAACCTTCGCGTTAAAATCCCTATCGTGACACTGTATTTTTCTTCTAAAACTTAAACCGGGTAGAAAAAAAAAAGAAGTTTGGGAATTCTCTTGGAAGAAGGTCACATGACTTCTTCATCCTGCTATGCGCCCGGCTTCTGCGACTACGCCTGCGTTTTGCTGGCTTCTAGATTCTGCTTTTTAGGTCACCTAAGCTTCTGTTTATTTGTATCTTGCCCGATTTCTTTTGCACCTCATAATTCATTATTATTCATATCATGCATTAATTATCTTGGAGAACCGATCCTGATCTTCAAACATGGCGAAAGCAACCTGCGGTCGGTCACTTATTCAAAACAATAAATTCTTCGATACTCAATGTGTTTATATATTCTTTACAATGTCCTTGACGTCAATCAGCTCAGATTCCAAATGACAAAATCGAGTCATCTCTTTGTTTTGAAAAGATTTGGGTCACCATGCCTTGGCATCAAAGACTTTCTTTTGTTGTCGTCTTTTCAATATGAACGATTAAGAATGTTGCCCAGTTTGCATATTTACAAAACTATATTTCAGATCAGGCTTGCGAATAATAACAATTCCATTTCGGATGATACGCAATTTACCTATTACATTTCTCAGTTCATATTTTAAGCCAACACATTCAATTCAAATCCCTGAGAAGCAGTGGGTATCGTAGATCAAATTTTTGCCTCTGCTTATAAACTCATAAATTAAACTTTCATTTCTTCTTCTACTCATCTACTTTGTATGTCTGCTGTTGTATTATATTAAGTTACAACAAACAAAATAAATGACATTCTTTGTTTTGTTTCCCCATTGTTCTTTTTTATTCACCTTTCTATATATATATATATATATATATATATATATATATATATATATATATATATATATATATATATATTAATAATATCACTTGATGATTAGTAAGAATAATTCAAAGAAGGATATAAATCCACAGAGAGCTCAATGTAAGAACAGGGCGATATAATAATGAATACAGAATCCTTAAAAATACATTTGATCAGGCGATAATTTATTTCGTGGAGTCTAAGTCCATGAAATAAATTACATATATATATATATATATATATATATATATATATATATATATATATGTATGTATGTATGTATGTAAATTGATTCTTGAATCATTTCACTACTTAACCCAAGTCTTGAACTGACGACTCACATGTGTCTACGATACCTTTCAAATCGTTATTTATTTTAAACAAATACTTATATCGATTAGGTGATCGTCTTTATGATCACCAGGACGGGTAAATTTGCTCTCTTTTAAATCCAACGTCTGAGATTGTCACCATTCATTATGACGACGGGTTCAATAATTTCTGTCTTAATTTCTGATCTGCCAAACTTAAAGACATAAATCGTCAATTGCAATCGACGTTCTCTTAAACTCTAATCGCGTATTAATCAGATTTTCTTAGCGCCATGTTACATGGAATACACTAAATGCAATCTTTCTCTGAATTAGATTAAAACATTTGCACAAGGATATATATATATATATATATATATATATATATATATATATATATATATATATATATATTGAGGATATTTTATGACAAATTGTAAAACGTTTATTTGTGATGCGTTTTATCCTTCAGAACTTCAGAACTTCATCGGACTAATTTTGTTATATTGGTACGACTACGCATGCGCACAGCAGAGGTGTGCTGGGAATTTTAGAATTTTTTAAAAGTATTTTTCAGACGAATTAAACATTTCACCATTCTTAGAAGATCCCCTAATATAACAGTGTAGAATACCTACTTACAAAATTGATGGAAAGAAAAGGGAAAAGACTCTAAATGAATTCGGCTAGATAACCCTCCCTCCTCTCACCAAAAATTGTAAAATTCTCAGCATCCCTTGTTCCTACGAATGTGTAGTTGTACCAACATCACAAATTTACTCCGATGAAATCCCGAAGAACGAAACGCGTCACAAGTAAACTTTTTCCGCTTTGTCATAAATTACCCCAATACTGTTCTTGATATATAAAATATATATACTGTTATCTCATATACATACATATATATATAAAGAAGTTGTAAATGCAAATGGAGTTTTTAAGAATATTTATTTAGAGTAACTATACGCATCTCACAGTTCTATCAGTTTCAAAAGTTAATTGATATGGAGAAAAGTATCGCTATGCTATGATATATTTGGCATCTAACTGCAGTTAGAGAATTCTTTCCGTTTTATGCAAAAAAAAATCGGTGTCACTTTTTTGTCAGCACCCCTATTTAAGTACATACCTGTCTTTATAAACAGTACGAATTACGTCTACCGACCTATGCATTCGATAATATTAATAAAGAGAATGTGTCTTCCGGCAACTTTCGAATCTGCGCCAGCTGTTGTAGAAGAAACCAACGCCTGACCCACCGTGCTTTATACCGCTTTGCCACAGAGAGTGTTACAGCTGAAAAAGTTTCAATTACCATTCGGAAGAATGCA
The DNA here is from genome assembly GCA_903632075.3 of Acanthosepion pharaonis. Taxonomy (NCBI): domain Eukaryota; kingdom Metazoa; phylum Mollusca; class Cephalopoda; order Sepiida; family Sepiidae; genus Acanthosepion; species Acanthosepion pharaonis. The sequence continues at coordinate 707,995 of CAHIKZ030003485.1, forward strand.
CAGCCTCTCCTTCATATTCTCGAAAGACTATATCTGCTCAAGTTTTGTACCCGAAACAATGTAATTTCCAAGGAATCAACCCTAACCTAACTAAGCAAAATAATCGACAGAAATGATCTAGGCCTCTACAGGGATGATGGTCTCAAAATTCTACATAAACAGCCGAAACCAGAAAAAATAATCGCAAAAACTTAAGCATAAAACAAAGCTAAAAGAAGTAGATTTCCTAGACGTCAGAGTCAACCTAAGAAAAGGCATCCAACATCCATATGGAAAAACCAACGACAAACCACTTTACATGCACATATCTTCCAACCGTCCGCCATCAATAATCAAGAAGATCCCATAATCGTAAAGTATCCGAAAATTATTTTAATGAAACAGTCTTCAACGAAACAAAAAGAGTAATAATTATGAAAGAGCCCTGAAAGATAATGAATTTTCAGAAACATTCAGTTCCCACCACACAGTAGAGAAAGGCCAACAGAAGAGGAAGTATCATATTTTTTAATCCATCGTAGAGCAAAAACTTAAAAACAAATGTAGGACAAATATTCAATCAAATCATCCCCCATCAAACAATCTCGACAAGATATTCAACAGAAACACAGTCAAAATCAGCTTGCACTAAGAACATGACATAAATAATAAAAAAGTACAAGAGGAAAATAATTAACAAATCATCCGTACAAACCAAACCCAACTGCAACTGCAGAGCAAAGCACGAATGTCCCTTAATGACAATTGCTTGCAAAACAATATAATATACCAAGTCAATGTAAAATCAGCAAATAGAGAAGAAAAATATACATCGGAGTAAATGAAGGTCCCTAGAAACAAAGAAACTATGCATACTAAACATCCTTTACGAATATTAAATACGCGAACAGAACAACCCTTTCTAAACATATATAAGAAATTAAAAACAAAACACACCATAAACATCATGGAAATAATGCCAATACTTTAAACTAAACAAATAATATTCTACCCATAAAAAATAAATAAATAAAATTAAAATAATAAATAAATAAACAAATTAAATAAATAACAAACCAATTAAGAAACTACGAATGCACATATAAAAACAAGTAAATTTAATAATGTAATCGACAATAATTAATGAATAAATACAAAATAACCAATAATCAATAATGAGTTAAAAGTTAGCAAACAACACTAGACAATATCTACAAATAACAGGATCCTGGTCCACCCATATTTTTAATTATTAAACTTTAGAATAATTTGAATATAACCGTTGCCGCCTGTCCAATAAACGTTAGGATAATGCAATAAACTAGAAATACCAGATTATTGTATAAAACTGGATAATAAGCCGGAAATATCTGACCTGGCCACCCATGATGCCTTACTGACCAGCATATATAAATAGTCAAGCCAACACACATGGCCTGAAGATTGCGTTCAATCTTGAAACAATCGATTGCCACTCGGTGTTAATCTCGATGGCCACTTTTATATTTATCTGTGTCTATGTGTGTGTGTGTGTGTGTGTGTGTGTGTGTGTGTGTGTGTGTGTGTGTGTGTGTGTGCGCGCGCGCGAAGGTGCCTGTATTGTATACAGAAATGGCCAATTTACCATGTCTATGTTGTGGCCTCTTCTGGTGACTTGGGAATCATAATTATTCAGTGAATAAAATGTTACTTGCTCAGTTATAATATTCAGGAAGTACTGAATATAAACAGAAAAATAGCGAACGACATGAAGTTTGTGATGTTTTATAACTAAAATGGAATTGCAACATTATTTGTGTACTGCTGTCATTTTTGATGGCATGCGTGAACTACTTTATATATAATATTTATTGGTAATCAATAAATGTTTGCGTGTATGGAACCGATTCATATCGTGCTCCAAATGACCCGTGAGGGGTTGAGTTGCTACACGGCTGGACAGAGTTCAAGATATTGTGAAAAAGTAAAAAAAAAATACTTGCATATGTCTGACGATATTTTCCTCTGATCTCTTTTGTCTTTGCAAAAAGAAACTTTGATTCGATTATATTTGATAGAGCTTAAGGCAAAAGAAAGAAAGCAATTTATTTCTTCTTCCATCTCGTTCAGTTCATTTTCAAAGAATTTCTTTACTCTGGAAAATAAACGTGGATTTCACCCAAAATAATGCAGAGTGAATGCATATGCGTGTGTGTATATGAAATAATAATGATGCTGAAATTGCACATACCTAATAATAATAAATTGACATTCCTAATGATAAATATGACATTTTGCAAGAAATTAAATGTTTTATGTACTGATAATGCATTTTTTATTAGAATAATATTGATTTTACATTTGTTTCTTTAGGATATCATTTAATCAGTGTTTATTTCTCTGTCGTCATTCAGTTTTCGTCCCAGTCGTTTCTGACGACCTTTGCTGAAAGTAAAATGGAGGTAAATCTTCTGAAATTATCCAGGACTTTCCTCAGTATTCTTGCTTATTATATTAATGCAGTTGTATGGTTGTTTTCATTCTTTTCTCATATTTTCTCTTCTTTCTACCGCTTTGCAAATCTTTTCGAAATTCTTTACGATAATAATGAATGTCAGTAATATTTTTATTTTTTACATTTCTCTAAGAAAGTTCAGTTTTTTTCATTAACTTTCCACTATCTTTCAGTTTCTCTGAGGTCTTCTGCAGCAATACATATCTTCTTTTCTTTGTCTATATTGATTAGATTTTATGTCCTGGTCGACTTTGGTTGATTTATTTGAATTTCGAAATCACATAAAATGTCGCTTTTTCTATTTGCTTGGCCAGTTCTAGGTTGTTCGTATAACATTGCGCCTACAATGTCAAATGCCTGTAGTTTGCGCGATTCACATATTCTTTCCTTTCTCACCCAATCATATGTACCCCTTCTATTTATAAGTATTGAGTTTCTCTTTTCAAGTATCTTTGTACATAGTCATCAATTCCTGCCAATTTTTATCAGCAGAAATTAGAGAATTCGTACCAATACGTCGGGAGAAAGTGACAGCAAACTTCCTCAAAGGTCCAATACACTTTGCAACGATTTTACCGATTCTTATTTCTACCATGATTTGTAGAATTTGCTCTTAGATTTCTTCGAGTCTGATTATTCGCAGAAATGCAATCCTTCCAGGATTTCAAAACTCTAAGGAAAGGTATTCATATTTCATTCTTTCACGTTGACATAATAGTTTTCAGGAACAGATAAATCTGCTACTTGGTAAATCTTCTTTCTCTGGCGAACAAAAGTGTCCCTTTCTCTGGCCTTCATAGAATGATCCGTTTCTAAACGTCTGAATTATGCTCATATGAAACTAGTGTGCATTATGAGATGCACGTCATTTGCACTGTTACAACTGAGTAATAATTCCCACCCAATCATGTATTTTCCCATAATTTCCTCTAAATATACCAAGTGGCTGCCGAAAGTTTTTCTCAGTCCAACTAAAAATACCCTTCATAAAAACATCTCAGATTTGATCAGATTTTGAGTGAGCCCAGAACATCTCAGCACCTCCTTGTATATTTTGCCTCTCTTTGCTTCACAACATTTATGGCTTTATTTCTCAGTACGATGCAATTTGTTGTAATTCTTTACGGATTTTTTTTTTTATTTCTCAACCTGTTAAATATTATTTTATCTTTCATTTCTTCTTTTGTTCTTTTGTTATCTTCAGGCTTTATTGCTCCTAAAATCTTTGAGTTCTACTGACTTATTTAACAGGAGCCTCCTCTGTTCTTTCTCTGCTCGGTATACGCATTATATTCATTTTAACAAACTAAACACATTCGATTTGTTCTTCTTTTCCCTTTATGCAGAACCTACGCCGTCTTTCAAATGGAAGACGATTTATTTTTACATTAATTTCAAACTCTTCAAGTATTCAAGATTTTCAGTTCTTTTTATCCAGCCTAAGAAAAAAAATCAAAATAGGTAAAAGCTTTCTACTTTCTTAATTTATATATTAACGAACTTCAAATTAATTTATATTATAACAAACTTTGATACAAGGCCATGGTATTTTATTGTAGAAATATTTCTGGTCTGTTGAAGATATTTTTTTTCATATTTTTTTAACTCTGCTTTTTATAGCATCACTTTCTATTTTCCCCAGTCATCTGTACATCTCACTTACACACAATGTCTTAATTGTGGTTTTATTCTGTATCTGTCTATATTTCTGAGATGAGGTATTATGTACACTATTTACATTATTCGAACTATTGTTCTCATCTTTATCGCCATGTTTATCACAACGTTTCGGTCATTGTACGCTCCGGCCTTCTTCAGGTGGTTGGAATGTCGAACTGAACCCTTTATTTCGCTCACTGGAGTAGACTGTTCTAGTTCCACGTGTCATGTCTAATGGATGATAACAGCAAAAATTGCAATATGAGCACCGGTAAAAAATGAGTGCTGAAGACATTAGGTTTATAATACTCAGAAATTCATACAAGGATACATGGCACACTGGATAAAGCCGTTAAAGAATGTGAGTTCAAATCCTGGTTAAGCTGTAATGACAAAAGTAGCAGAAATTGTCACCGACTTACTCCTGCCACCAGCCCGTGCATATGAGTCCTTGTGTGTTGTAAACAGGATTCGTGTCTTCATTTCTCACTGTGGCATTAATTACTACCTTCTGTTTCCTTGTGAATGTAAAACGCATCTCTTGAAATTTTCACACACACCGATGCAAACGTGAATAAAGACGCAACGTGGGGTTATCTGCCTGGTCAGTAAGAAGCTGAGAGAAGAACCCGTTGTATGTTTACACAACTTCTACATGACTAACATCATTCATTTCTTTATTACCCTGATAATTTTCATTTTCACCATTTTAGTTGGACTAATATTTCTTCGTTTTTCTGTTCGCTAAATATTCATATTGGTCTGTTTTGCGAATTACAGTAGTCAGTGGTTAGCACTGAAACTCAACTAAAAGTCAAAATTTCGCTGCATGCTGCATGTAAGTCCACTATAATTGAACACTATTTACCCAGCTAGAATTTTATCATATTTGGTCTTTTCGGAGACTAACCTCAGCTTAGTAAATATTTATCATCTTAAAACAAGAGTTGGCTGAATTGATAAGTGGATATCTATTCTTATATACAATTTTATTTAATAGTATTTATTATTATTATTATTATTATTATTATTATTGTTGTTGTTGTTGTATGGAAATATTTATGACAATATGTAAAATCCTGTGAGGAGGATATTGTCTCAAGAGATCGATGCCGCTATTATTAGGTAATTCTATCTTCTTTGACATGCAGACAATTTGTTCTTGTGCTTTTGATTCATTTAAGTGCCATTCTGTGTTTATTGTTCAGCTTATTCTCTTCCTCAGAATGTCTCTCTCAATTTCATCTCTTCCCTGTTCTATTTTTGGGCACTCTACCAATAACAGGCCGCCTTGTTACTTGCATTTCTTCCATCGATCTGTTCCAGAGTTTTTAGATTCACTCTCAAAATAAATATCAATTTTATTCTGTCTCCGTTTCATTATCTTTCATAAATTTTCTACCGATTTTTCACAGTACGCTGAATAAAGTCAGATGAGGGAAAGAATTTTTAACGACTTATTAACTGGAATATCTGCACTAGGATGAAAATGCTAAATTCAATGATATACATACTAATTATTGACGAAAGATGCGAGTTTTTCGGCTAATTCAAGTTATATTACTTCTTGAATATGATTCAAAGTTTTTTTTTTCTGCAAGGAAATGACTTTGCTGGGCGAGTAAAGCGACTCTCATTGGAACGCTAAAAGGAAATGTGATAATTCAATTAAAATATCTTATAATTACATTTTTAAAAATCACAAAATCTTGCGCGATTTGAATAATAAATGAGGGATTTCGAAATGTTGAACGTAATTTCAAAACATCTCAGAATTGGATTTGAGAAGCTAGTTAAAATGTATGATGGCGTAAGCATTTTCACAGCAAAACGTTAAGCAAAAACAACTTGATTGAAAGTAAAAGCAAAGTTTATTAATTCTTCAAGTTGCTTATGACCTTCCAAGTGTCAATCTTCGTAAGACATGCGTCTGCTTGTTCCTTCATTTATTTGTCATTTATTTCGTTAGTTATTTAGCTCGGACGTTACGCCCTCTCTTTACACCACAGATCAATAATGGACTATTCCGTTTTGATTGAGAGGAACGACGAAAGAAAAAAGTTATACCATAAATGCTGCCTGGTTTAAAGGAAAGGAAGAGAAAATAAAGAAAAGACAACAAAAAAAGAAAGACAGGAAAGTTAGAGAAAGCGATAATGCTCTCATACTTTTAATCGAAAGTCTTTTCAAATTTGAATGTTTTTATTTGTACTCTCCTAATACTTTCATTAATAACTTGTGGATATAATTGTTATTGTAATATTCTGTTAAAATTCATTTAAAATATTTAAGGATGTAGTCTGGGAAATTTCATGTGTATTTTGTCATCGTTGGACTCGAAAGGAGCTAATTCAATTATTAGCTCAAGAAATGATTCATTCGAAAATTAAAATTAGAAATTTTCACGGTTGTTGCTAGTTTACATTAATTCGCCCGTTATAAATGATTTAAAACAAAATTAGTTATATTCATTTAGGATCAGCCTGGAAACGACCAGTATTTGAGTTTCGATTGCTTCTTGTTAAGCAATGTTTTTTTTTTTTTTTGTTTGTTTATTGTTTTTTTCAGGGCGGGGCAAAATGCCGATAACATACATTTATGTTATCTTTCAAGAGCAGATAAAAAATACTGACGCTGATAGGTTATAACTCTATAATACGAGAATGACTTGTTTCTGACAGCCATATTGTTTATCTCTGCAATCAGTAATTTTGGAGAACTTGTTATTGCAATTAATCTCTAATGTTTTTCTTCTGTTTCTATATTCACATCTGCTTCTTTTCTTTTTCTTTCTCTCTCTCCTACCCTCTCTTCTTCCTCTACCTCCTATTCTTCCTCTTCCTCCTACCTTCTCTTCTTCCTCTACCCCCTATT
>CAHIKZ030003485.1:720000-812500 GCA_903632075.3 Acanthosepion pharaonis
TTTCAGATACTACGATTTTGTCAAGAATCACTAAATATACAGCAGAAGCACTAGTTTGGTTTGCCTTGTTTTACAGCATATCAACCTCAATGAGTTATTTAATACCGACAAAATTTTTATTGCAGATCATTTTTTTTTCAAAAGTGTATTACTGGTAATTTTTTTCAAAAATGTATTGCTAGTAATAATTCCTCTTCAAAGATCCATTGCTGGCAATAATGTATTGCTGGTATTAATTTTTCTTCAAAAATTTATTGCTGGTAATATTTTTTTCAAAGTATTTCTGGTATTAAAACCCACCTTTACACTTCCACAGTATTTTGACCTCAGTTTTGGGGGGTCAACCACTTACCCATAGCTGGGACCCCAACAGGCGCCACCATCCTGGGCCAGGGTGAACCTGGGAACACTAGCAATTAAGAGGTGGTTCCACGCTCCAAAAAAACCTCCTGATCAGAGGCCGTGCTGTTGAACATAGTTTATCGTCTTACCCAGGACGGGGATGTAGTTTATCGTCTTACCCAGGACGGGGATGTAGTTTATCGTCTTACCCAGGACGGGAAGTACTAAACGAGATGTGGCAGTAATATTCGGTACACAAACGAGTGCTAGCCCTATAGGGGTGTAAAATACATTCTTTGAAGAAAAGTTATGTAGCACGACATAGTAAATCAAACTACCTAGCAGCAGATGTAGCAATTGATTCAATCTTTCCACTTCATTTCAGTTGAAGAAATTAACCCAAGAAGACACAGTGAGTTGCTCACGGAGGGTTAGCATCAGCCATACAGAAAGCACAAAGAATTTTTTAATAGGATTAATAAAGAACAGTTTCGTTTTTAGAGGTGTTAAAATTAACAAGCAACGTTTTGTTAGCAATAGATTGAAGCAATAGATTGAATGGTTGTGTTGTAACATCAGCAGAGATACAGAAGAGTTGATGAAAATAAGGAACAAAGTGACATGAACAAAGTGACATGAAAGCTTGCCTAAATTAATGGAAAAAATCTAGAGTGGCCGTTGAAGATAATTAATAATTAATTTTTCTCGTCACCTTTTTTTCAGAATTCCTTTTAATGAACCACATATCAAAGGCCTCTTCTTTTATGCGCTGTGTACTTTCAGGACGTAGGCGATCATGGCTCTACACTTCTATCTATCCCCTGTAGATCTAAATAAGTTTTCTCCCCTTGCTACTTCGCCCAGGCCATGTTCTATCATCTACCCGCTCAAGTCCGTTAGGTATGTCATGCATTGTCTTCCCTTGTCTCTCTTTCCCTCTATTCGACTTGAGAGTATCAGATTCTCTAAGCACTCCTTTCTCATTACGTGTCCCAGAAATTTAGCTACCTGTTTCTGATATTAAGCATAAGCTTCCTCCTTGTTTGTATCCTCTCCAAGACCTCATCGTTGCTCATACGCTCGGTCCATGATATCCTTAGCATCATTCTGTAGAACCATACCTCCGTTTCCTCTAGTCTCTTATTCATCTTTCAGGAGACCGTCCAACATTCGCTGCCGTAAAGGAGGAAAGATGTCACGTAGCAGTTCAGTACTCTTTTCTTTGTTACCAAAGAAATCCTCCTGTCTCGTAACACTCTGACTAGCTTTAGAAATGCGTCTTTGGCCATCCTAATACGTCTTCGGATCTCAGCGTCGCATTTGCTGTCCTCTGCCAAAACACTTCCCAGGTTGGCTTTAATGTCGTGACTCCTGGTACAAGACAAGTGCCAATATTTATACGTTCTCTTAACCCTTTACAACCATTTTTTAACCTTTTTTTTGACATTGAAAATAGATATAAAAATAGCAACTTTCATTCTTCTAAAATCATATCATTGGTACTGTTGAAATGCTTATTACGTATCATTTTTTCAACTTCAAGCAATAATAAAATATTTATGCCGATTCTCGCTTTTTTCAGTTTATACGCGATTTGCATACAACATAAAAGGTTCACTAGCAAATTCTTATGACCGAGAATTTCTAAGTAGAATGAATATTACGTTTATGAATGAAAAGTACGACTGGAAAGGAAGCTATGAATCTTTGCTGAAGATCTTTTGTTACATGTGTATATATCCTCGCATAGACTTAAAAGTATTTTCAAACGATTGAACCAAAGTCGATAACACAATTTAAAATAAGGGGAAAACAAGAGACTGCGTCAAAAGCTATCCTCATTGACGTCGTCACCACCAAAGCCGACAGATATCGATCTAGCTGTCTCGAAAGACACGACATCTTTCCCGACAATGCGAGCTAATTCAAACAAAATTCCTCACCAAATATCTCGCTTCTTTACTTACTCGCTGCCATGGTGCTCTGTTGACGAGAGTTTTGAACACAACTCAAGGAATCAAGTTTGTCATTCCAGAGTTCTCGACTTTCGTATTGTTTGCTTCAGAGGAAAACCGAAATCGATCTTGTCACAAGCGTAAATATTTGCCAATCAGAAAAACATGGGAAGAACAAAATTGTTAAATCACCAAAGGTCAGATGCACTCACCATTCATTTACACGGTGTCAGATGTTATTAAGAAAGATAATACTTTTGCTATAAAACTGGTATTAGCAAATTAAGATTAGTAAATTTTTCAGGATAGATGTACATTTTTTATGATAAATATAACATGTGAATTTCACCTTAAAAATGTTTTATTAGAAATATTTATAATAACTAGAAAGACCTGTTAACATTTCACGATTTTTCTAGTTTCATGATGAGTGTAAATGCTTAAGTTCATGATTGAATAACCTCATGGCAAATTCTCTGACAGGAAAATATCCATAGAAATTTTCCTTTTTTATCGTTAAATATTTGAGCTTAACAACTCTAACAAAATCTTGCAATAACAATCATAAATATGATAAATCATAAATATGATATCATAAATACGATATCATAAATATGATAATCATAAATATGAATGCTGGCCGTTAAACATTTCTATCTTCTCTACTTTCTTACTTTCATTCATTTTCTCAGTGAAAACAGGAAGTGGATGTATTTTATAAGCAATCAAAACGGAATAGTTTAGTATTTATGAGGTAGTAACACTAGATCCTAAATAATTCTATCTTCCTTTCTTCTCTTTCTTTATTTCTAGCTAAATCCTCATGTGACGCAAATTTCTCTTAATAATTTTAAAATAATTCAGCAGATGATGTTATATTATTTATGGTAAATAGATTTTTGGTGAGTGCCTCTACTCGGTTTCCGTCTTTCGATACTGTAGGTTTGAAAAATTGAGATTTCATCGATTCCCAGCCTTTTGGCTAGGCTCAAAGTGTAGTATCTGCTTTCTGGAAGTACAAAATACATTTCATCTCTCAATTATGTCTCTGTCTTTGGATCGAGTGCAACTACAAATATTATTGAAAGTTTCCCGATCTCGGGAAACAGCTCTCCGCAGAAATACTTTGCCTCTTTGCACTAAATATGGGATGGGGAAGATCGCTAGTAATAGCGATGCCAGTGCAACTGACGGTTGTGGATGCTGGGATATTCTGGAACTTGGGCTCATCACATTAAACCGACACCGTGTCACATCCTGCCAGTGGGAGACGGCAAGAAGATAAAATCGCTTCTCGACCTATTGGCTAAGATCAAAGTGTAGCATCTGTTCTTATCGACTTAATCTGATTTTCTCTCTCCACTTCGTTCTTTCATTTTCTCACTGAAACTAAGTAGTGTCTTTTCCTCTCTTTCCACGCGAACAAAATGGAATAGACCATCATTTAGGAGTTATTAGCAGATCATAATTAAGGGAATAACAGGCACAATTATATTAGAATTATTTGACGGTGTGGCATTTATTTTATTATATCATGGAAATAATTTAATAATTTTTATTGTGAAATCATCGACTTATATAACAAAATCTGACATATTTGCATTATTTTGAAATTTCGACCTATTTTGAAATTTCGTATCCTATCTACTGGACTTAAACAGCTAAGTGCATATACACCCTTGTATAAATTAATTGAAACAACCGCTTTAGTTTCCTTTCTTTCACCATACGGTCAGTTTTAGACCCACTCGAGTGACAGGGTGTAATCGATTTCTATTTTTAAATTAGATTAGGTCATTTGCAGCGATGTGCAGCAATATGAATATATTTTGCGGGTGTAACATTAAATTTGAGTAGGCTTGAAAAATATTGCGTCATCCATGATTGCATCAGAATTTTATCACGTCCAATCACTATTGTTTCGAATATCAATTAGTTGTCCTATGACCATTTTCTTCGATGGACGTTACTCCAAGGAAGCGTACGAAAATTGTAACGCTGCACGAACACACTGGCAAGCCCTACCAGTGAACAAATCAAAATACTATAGACTAACCCGGAAACTCTCCTGATTTAAATCTAATCGAGAATCTGTGTTTAATCTGCAAGAAACGACTTCGCGGAATGAATATACGAAGTACTAACATGTGAACCGGGTCATGTTTCATTGAAAAAAATACGAAAAAAAAAACTAAATAATAACGGAATTATTTGTTTTGTTTCAGTTAATTGACACAAGGGTGTAGGTAGTGAATAATTAATCAATTTTGTCCTTTAGTAATAATTATAAAAAAAAAATGACAATCTTAATTCATACACTGAGCTCAGAATATGGGACGTTCAGGCTACTATTGTTTCGATTATCATAAAAAGGGCGTTCGGGTCAATACCACCGAACCATTGTCCTACATTCAAAAATATCGAAATAAAACCCAGTATCAGATAGCTACAGAGGTTTGCGTTGCTTTTCACTGCAAATATTCTACCAAAAGTGCTTCTTGTCTGAGGTCGTTCCAATTTATGGAAAACACCTAGGATGCATGATCTAAAAAGAAAATAATAATTGTAATAGTACTAATATTAGTATTAAAAAAATGGAAAAAGAGGATTTTTAGAAACTTGAATTAATAAAATATTTCCCATATTAATTATTTGAGAAATTTTGTAACAGGTTTTGCAGCATTTCTTCCATCGGACATTCGTTCTATGAAAAGTGAGTTCATATCGCACTGTATTTCTTAGTCTTAAAGTTAGATAAGTTATATACAAGTTTGGCAGTAAGTACGTTACAGACACATCACTGTTACGCAGTAGTAGTATACGCTCTAGAATTGTCAAGAAGAATTTAAATTCTTCTAGTTGACTTGTAGATGCGCAACGAGCTCATAATTTTATCCAGATTAAAAGAGGTACTAGAAAATACCTCGGAAAATCGGTGGTCTCATTAAGCTTAAACAAAGATGGCATTGAGAATCAAAGATGAAGAGATGATCGAATAACCACGGATCTGTAAGCGTTTTAATCATCGACTCTTCCATGGTTGGTGTGGTTGAGGCGTCTTTGATGAAAATGTCTTGCGTGGGTGAAGCTAGTTCAAGTCTTGCTTATGGGCAGTTTATTGACTTTATTACTTTTGTTTGTAATATGTTCGTAACATAAAATTCGCAACTTGACAGTTTGTTTTTTTTTCAGCGGTACATACAATAATTGCTTTTATCAATCCCCATTTGATATTAAGTCGAACCTTTTATTATTTCTGTTTTGATTGAACACCTGAAATCGTAATTTAATCCTTTCATACGAGTAAAAGAAATGACATGAATTGTTTCTCGTCTCGTTCAAGAAATTTAGGCAAAAAATGAACGACCGAGTAAACATTGAAGTCAGTCTCTCAAAATGTTCTGTTTGAAATTTCAATAGAAACTAAAAGCCTTTTTTTTTTCAATAAACGCACATCTCTCATGGGTTTTATAGTATGCATTACAATATGTTTGAAATTTCAATGGGCTTTATAGTATGCATTACAATATGTCCTTTATCGCTTCTGATGTAATTGGACTCGTAATCCACATCAGTCTAGGAAGCTTCCTACTTAAAATATGAAAACCACCAAATCAAAACGTATAAAAGACTTAAAAGAAAAAAAATGAGCCAGAATGTGGAATTTATTGTTTTTAATAATTCCCTTGATGGGATAAAATCGATTGTAAGTTGTAAAATAAGAAATAATTACGACTAAGAAACTCATCGCCATAAACATGGTGAAAGGTTATTAAGAACAATTGAGTGAATCTATGCAAATATTTACGATTATTTTGTTCGCTTACTTTGTAGATTTCGCTGAAAACCACAAAAATCTCAGCCGAATAAAATTATTTTGAATAGACGATAGTGTGCAAACAGAAACATCTTTCTTTCCGTTTTCAACTGTACACACTGTTTTCGGTTGGCGCCACCTTGTCAGCAATCGAGCATACATACATTAATCCACATCTCAAGTATCATCTGTGTAGAGGCAGCCAGTCAGACTCTCATCCTTCTTCTTCCGACAAATATCAGTTCTATTAGATTGTTTGAATAACCTTTGTAAATTGGTAGCAATCGAAACCTGATGCTTTGGGCGAGGCTGCTGACTATGAATCACTGTAGGGAAAAGGCATTGTCGCCTTTCTCTTTGTACCTATTGAATTATAAAAGAATATCACATCAGAGAGATTGTAACAACTTTTCCTACATGGTAGATTAGAGTAACAGACTGGTGAATTAGGGAAACAAGGAGGTGACTGAAAACAACAGACTGGTGATTTACGAAAACGGACTTGTGAATTGGAGCAACAGACTAGTGAATTAGAACAACAGATTTGGAAATCGATATGTTTTTTCTAGTAACAACATGTTAGGAATTATTTAGAACGTCATGAATTAATAATTTCCTTAGTTACCAAGGCAAATATTCATGAAGCTCACATAATTACTGATTAGCAAAATTCATTTTATGAGCATTATCATAAATTGGTCTTATAAAAATTCATTTTACGAGCATTATCATAAATTGGTCTTATAAAAATAAATTAATACAACTACCGTCACCTTCGTCATTATTTTCCTGTGTGCTGGCGCGCGAGAAATACCGACAAAACATTCCTTCAAATCGTTCATAATTGGGTTCATTAATACAAGATTTCATTAATACAAAGGGAATCATTTTAAACTGATTTGAACTGCTGGGTTTCGTATTAACAATCTTTAAGAGGGTAATATTGATCTTTGGGGTTTCAAAACCTGACAGTTTCAACTTTGAGTCGATGTTGATCTGTTGATTGTTAATTCCTCTACTTTGACTTTTCCAGTCGAAATTGCAATAAAGATTAAATGATGTCAAATGTTATTTCATCTCCATAGACAACCATCAAAACAGACATTGCAGAATAGTAATTACTGCTTGTGTATCGCTTGTATGCTGATAGAAATGGTTAAAACTATAATAATGAAATGCAGCAAATAGATTAAAACGAATATAAAATAAAAGATATGACCGGGTCAGAAAGTGGTCTCACTGTAAATTGTTCTAACGATGTAAAGAACTTTCTTGCAGATCCAGGACGAGTTTAATGAATGTGTAATAAAAGAAATCTTCGAACTTTATCACACTGATCTGTGTCTCAAATGAAGAGAGAAGTGATAAAATGTCTTTATCAAGGTATGAATTTGGCGGGTGTCATGTTGAAAAAAATCAAGAAGTTTGATCCAAAATCAAGTAGCAAAACATGTGAGACATTTCACTTAGTCTCCTTTAAAAGACACTGATAAGAAAAAACAAATGAAATTGGCAACAGAATATATAAGTACAGACTGTGCAACCATTCTTTTTACTGACGAATGCTGTTCATGATGGCTCTGATGAATGGAACAAAGTTTGGATGGCTCCAAAGAGGAAACCACATTCAAAGATTAAGATGTCAAAAAGTGGAGGTGTATGTTTTGATTAGGCTTACAGGTTATGAAGTTGTGGGCCTACGACGAGTTTTAGATGACATCCCAGATAATACGACGAGTTTTAGTTGACAGCTCAGATATAAATTGATAATGATTCAAGAAGAAATATGATTTTATGCGCTAAAATGATTCATCTCATTCAGTTGAAAGCACCAACGAAAACCTGTAGAAAGCTAATGATATGAAATTTGAAAAATGCTGTAAAATTTATAAAACACATCTCCAATCGTAATAGTTACATGTCGTCTACTATAATTGACTTATTTGTAGTAAACGACTTGCACCAGAAAATACCAAAGGGTTGAATCGAAATTAAGGTCGGTCAAAAACCTTTGATCTAAAAACTGTCAGTCCTGGTGACCTCAGTTTGTACTGGGCTAATCATAAGAGGTGCCAAAGTAAACTTTGTATTCGGTATCCACCACCACCAGAACGTCAAAAGACTTAAGGGGACACGAAGACTGGTCGTAAAGGTTACTTTCAAACCTCAAAGTGCAGAATCGGGTGAAGTGAATCTATCTGAATTTAGGCAATACACACACATGACAACCGGATAACGAAAAGTTAATTAAACGCCTGGCCTACGAGTAGAGAATGCAAAGTAACTCACATCCTCCAAGATGTTAGGACGTTCGAAGGAAGCCACGTACAACTAGATTCGACCATCGTTAATTTAACGTAGTCCAGAAATGAAGAAATTCCTGTATTCTTACTAGACTTAAGTGACATGGAATTACACTTTTGTGAAATCTTTCACATATTAATAGCAAGAATATTTCTGAGAACAATTTTATTACTTAGAAAAATTAGTAAAATATGGTCGTTGGTGGAAGCCGAGTATTGGTGTGCTCATCGACATTTCCTTCTGTACGAAATGAGTCATATTTAAAATCTGAAGAGACACATCAGCAACCACTGTATGGTAGGGTAGGAGGGCCCAGAGGATGGTGAGTTCCGGCTTTTCTTTGGGCTTCTCTTCCTCTCTTCTATTTGTCTTCTGATGTTTTTAAAGGGTGTTGTTTTTTTGTTGTTTTTTTTTTCATGGACTGCTCTTTTTTCAATTGCTTCTTTCTGCAGCTGCCGTCGACTAGATCGATTTCTGTCCTAAGCAAGGGTTTTTGAACATGAAAGCCTTGGCTGCGAATTGTTTGAGGTGGTCGATGGCTCGCCATTCCATGGCACACCTGTGGATCTGCAACAAAGATCATTACAGTTTAGTCGTACATATAAATCATTATTTTTGTCTCAAAGTAATTTTACTTTGCTTTTATTGTTTGTTAAGTGCGATTATATCATTTATAACTGTGGACGCCTCGAGGCGGTGTAATGGTTAGCTTATCTCGCTAGAACAATTACGCCAGAGTAGCGAGTTCGATCCTCACTTGGTGCCCCATACTTTCGGCCTTGTGCCACATCTAAGCTACACTTGTAAAATCACTATATCATTTATAATTGCGTATTATTACGAATTGGGGGAAGGGTCAACGTCATTCGTACGCAGTTGTCAATGACGTAATCAGAATTTCAAAATTGACATTTATGAATAAATAAAAAAAAACAAAGTATATATGACTGTACGGAATTAGCGAGAGATTTGGCACTGTAATTATATTATGAGCAAGACCATAATTTTAAAATGACGTGACTTCGAACCTCACTAAGTTCACCCGCCGTGTGACAGACTAAATTAAATTTTGCAAATATCTATTCGAGAAAAAAAATAATCCATCAATTGATCGATTATTTGAAAAACTCTTATATCTAAGTAAAATCCAAAATATGATAAACTGTAAATATTGAAATTATAATCGATAAATCATTTTCATGTGCAGCAAATAACTGACAATTTTTTGTGTTTCCCTCCTCTAAAAATCTGTTTTCGCGTTTTTACGCTTGGGCTATCTCCAACATTTCCCATCTTAAATGAGCAACAGAAATAGTCGGCTCAATATTTTTTAAATAACCAATAAAACTGTGATTGGTGTCTCTTCAATCCAGAATCCAGTACTGGATTCTCAACAATGTCTTGTTTCTTTCTTTATTTATTTATTTCATTTATTTATTTCATTTATTTATTATTGCCTAAACATTGCAATTTACGAACTTTATCAATTCTTTATTTGTCCTCACTGTCTAATCTCGACAAAAGAACAAGAGAATTCTTCGTGTTTTGTCATTATTGTCTGCTCCCAAGACAGCAAATCAGAGATTGACTTTTTCAGACACTCAATAGAATGTTGAATTCTTTTAGAATTCTGGGAAGCTGAAAATAAAAAAGAAGTAAATTTCAAAAACTGTCTGAAATTTGTTCATTTTGGTGCCATTTCAAAGTTCTTTGTTTAGAATGATGTTTTTTTACTAAGTGTATCATAAACAGCAAAAAGGACGTTTATAAAACAAAGCCAGGATTTATCTGAAGGGTTAATATTTTTCGAATAGTTCGATGAGAACTGTTTATTTAACGTTTCTTTCATCTTATTTATCAACGAAATAATTTAAAAGGAAAAAGAATTTATAAATTTCTGAAATTTTTCATGTCTTTGTTTGAAAAGATGATTTTCAGAATTTGGAAGAAATTTATGAAAAAAAAATATTTTTAGTTCTTTGCTTCTTGCCACTTTTAATGATTACTTAACAAACATTTGAAATTCAATTTCTATCGATCAGCAAGTGAATATAATAATTGATAATTTAAAACTATCATTTAAAAGTAGACGCCTACAGTAGAGCAGGCTAGTTCCCGGACCAGGCGTTATATTAAAGTGTTCCATCATTACAGGGGTACCCTACATCTACCAATTTAAGTTCATTAAATATCAAAATAGGCCAATATAGTAGTTCATCATCCATCCCGTTCACTATTTCAGGAAGTCGATCATCTTTGAGAATTTTAGTTTTGTGGCCCTGTGTACAATATCAAGTCAACTTTACCAAATATTTTCAATCATTTACACATACGTCAAATAAGTATAAAGCAATCTGGATAAAATCATAGAGTATCACGTGAAATTGATCCAATCTTGTCAGAAAATCAAAAGGGGTGCCGCCAAAGATGATTTGTTAATGGTTTTAGACAAGATGGCGAGCTCTAAAAAGGGAAAATCGATATCTTTTGATATGATAGTTCTTTCTGTTCGCATAATAAAGTTATTTCAGATCGCTATCGGCCTGAATGGAAATGTATTTATAGAATTGCTTGCTTAAATGTAGACAGTGAACACAAATGTATGCAAAAAAAATCAAAGTTCTCTAACTCAATTAGAGAATGAATTTCGATAAGCCTATCGTAGCTGTGTTTTCTCGCGATCAGATAGAGCCGCCCATTTAGCCATGGGAACGTAAAAAAATGATGGGTTTGATTCTTTAATAGAATAAAAAAAAAATCTCCCCTGTTTCTTTATACGAAGTAAACCAGCAGACCACCTTTAAATACTACTTCATGAAAAACACTAACTCGTTATTACAACACAATCTAGAATACTTTTCTGGCATCAAAATAATTTTATTTTTTTCTTAGAGAAATAATGCAATTAAGTTACTATTTCTTTTCTTTATCAGACTTTTTAGTTTTAAGTTTCTGAGAATTTTTCCGTGAACAAAGACTTCTGTGTCCAATAAAACCTCCTTATCATATTAACATGTTCTTTGTGTCGCGTTTATTGGCCAAGAAATCTACTACAACATAAATCGTCTCATTGTTTCTCTTGCTTAACATTTTTGTTTGATCTTTTCCGAAATTTCTTGCAATTGATTTTCTCTTCTAACATTTCTTACTTTTACTATATATACGCATATATATATATATATATATATATATATATATATATATATATATATATATATATAATGGATATAATGTATTATAATATATCTATATTTTAGTATTATTTTTAACATACTCTTGTTTTTAGCAAGAAATTCGATGATTTGTAGGTTTATCACTTTTTTGTTTCTGTCATTCGTTTTATCTTTCTTCTTTCACTCTATTTCGTATTTGTCCGCCATTTAATAAAGGATTCTTCTTTTATCGAAATTCTTTAAACCTAATCTTTTTGTATTTTTTAAAAACTTCTCATCCGATAATCTTACCATTTTTATTTGTTCGCCTGCCGTGGTTTTATCTTCTGTTTCTTTCTTTTGCATTCACTGTTCTTTTTTTGCCAAATTTTCTCCTTATCTTTCTAATATTTCTTTACACTGCATCGAATATATTTATTCATATCTTACATTTTTTTTTGCAATTTCTATTTTTTCCTGCATTCTTTCCCAAAGTTCTGACGACAATCAATAATTCTTTTTGTTATGGTTAAAATATTCTTCTTTTGCAATCATTTATCTTGAAACCCGTGATTATATAATTCGGCATTTACTCTTTGGATAAACTTTTCTCTTCTACTAATTTATCTGCTCTAATTCTCGCAATCTATTGAAGATTTCACATGAATAATTCACTCACGTCATTCCTACTGGTATCTCATTACTTTTTTATATTTTGCCTCGAATTATTCCTAGGCTATTCTCTACAAGATTCTTTTATTCTGTTATTCTTTCTTTATTATTTCCTTTATTCTACTGTTTTCACTGATGAGTACATATCTAAAAATTCCCAGCAGATCATTTATTCTTGTCATTTAAATCGTATACAATCAGCAACGTTGCTAATCAGGGAACGATAAAACCTCACTATTAATCGATCATTAATCAATGAGCAACAAGCTGAACGATTGTAAGGTCGGGCTTTCTATTTAAAGGAACTTACACCAACAGTTCGGAAGATTGCTCAAAGCAATCATGTTTGATAATACTTGCTGGAATAGTCAATCTGAAGATGATGGCATGAAATGATTGCACAATCAAAAACTGTTGACAGCAATATGAAAAGAAATCATCCGGTCTACGACGTGGAAAATTGTCAGCTTTAAAATATGGAACCGGATTGATGAACAACGTCATCTATGCAGCGAGAGATGAATTCATTTGTATGAAGTAAAAAAAAATGGGGGGAATATAAACGGGCGAGATTTGATGAGAAGATTGGCTAACATTTGGTGTCAGTGGCTGATGCATGTATAAATACACACGCACACTCAATATATATGTATGTATATATATATATATATATATATATATATATATATATATATATATATATATATATATATATTAGTGTGTGTGTGTATTTATATAATCATAATACCTCATCTTAGAGATATAGACATATATATATATATATATATATATATATATATATATATATGTGTGTGTGTGTGTGTGTGTGTGTGTGTGTGTGTATATATATGTCTGAGATGAGGTATTATGTTTATTTACCCTCATATTCATTGCCATATTCACAACGCTTCGACCGTTGTACGCTCCGGCCTTTTTCGGGTGATTGTAATTTCGAATGAAACACTTTAATTCATCCACCAGGTTAGATTGTTCTAGTTCAAATTGCCATGCCTCTTCCAGATGTCTCAGTTATTTCTCTTTAACTCAACTCTCCAATTTATGTTGTTGTTCATTGCTTTTCTCTAGTACAACTTATTAAGGTAAGACTGCAAGAACATCGTAAAGCGGTAACACAAGGAGGGAATAGAAAAATCAGGCATAGCTGACCACATACGGAGGAAAAAGGGTGATCACTGCCCCCTGAATGATGATGTTGAAATAACAGAGAGCATCACTGGAAAATAAAAAAACACATAGATATGAATACAATCTGGAAATCAGTAATAAGGAGTGCTAGAGAAAAGCAATGAATAACAAAAAAAATTGCAATATAAGCTCTGGTAAAAAAAAATTCAATTATAATAATAACGGAAAAAAATTGTAATATGGGCACTGCTAAAAAATGTTGCTAAGACATTAGGTTTATAAGTCCTATGCACAGATGTCCCTAAAGACACATGTCCCTCGGAATAAAGATGTTGGTTAGATCCAGTGATTGACCTAAAGAGTTGTGAGTTCCATACTGGGCCACAGCAGTGGTGAACCAAAAACTTGGAGTGTTAAGTTAAAGGGAAATTTCTGTGACATCCGAAAGAGGCCGAAATAAAGGGTTCGGTTCGAAATTTCAATCACCTGAAGAAGGCCGGAATGTACAACAGCCGAAACATTGTGAATATGGCAATGAAGATGAGGATAACAGTAAAATGTAAATAATGTAAATTATATATATATATATATATATATATATATATATATATATATATATATATATATATATATATATATATATATGAACCTCTCTTGACCGTCTGAGATGGGGTTTTGTAATTATTTACATTACAGTTATCTCTCTGTAACTCAACTCTCCGAGGTTGTTTTTTTGTTCAATGACACACGGCCTAGTGGATAAAAGCGTTGGTTGGATCCAGTGACTTGACTCAAAGCAATTGTGAGTTTAATATGGCAATGGTGAACAAAAATCTTGGAGAGCTGAGTTAAAGCGAGATAACAAAGACAACCGGAAGAAGCATGGCCCGTGGAACTAGAACTGTCTACCCTGGTCGGCGAAATAAATGGTTCGAAATTTCAATCACCTGAAGAAGGCAGGAGGTAACAACGGCCAAAACGTCGTGAATATGACAATAAAGTTGAGGACAACAGTCCGAACAATGTAAATAAGTCATGACCATTCAGTTATTTATTTTATAAAACTCTTTTTTTGTTGTTGTCTTAATTGGAATTTTACATCATCTTCATTTTACAAAATGTTTAATACTACTTTTCTGTCCTTTCTTAAAACCAAAGTAGAGATTTACACGGAATATAGTGAGATTAGCTAAAATAACACAAACTTGAAAAGAAATTATTTATATTTGTAAACTCCACTGAATTATTCGACAGAATAAACTTCATTTTTTTAGCCGCTGAGATTAAATGAGATTATTAATTAATAAAGATTAAGAGATGGTGCAGCCAAAACGACAATATTTGCAGAACAATTCCGAAAGGTGTGTGGTGCGCTAAAAGAAAATATTCTTGCAAGGAACTCTTAAATACAAGTTGCTATTTTAATCTAAAGCTATCAACAGAATTAACAATGGCTTATTGCTGTTTCTTGATTAATCTGCATCAGTAAAATCGTCTGTCAAATAAGATTTAACAATATCGTTGTACAAGTACAGAAGAAAATCTGTTATGGTAAATAGGAAACAGGTTCGGTAGTAAAAGAAGCGAGAAAGCGTTTTCGTCCAATGACAACGAAATAGTTCATGTTTCACTGAAGAAAACGAAGGATAAAAAAACTTCATATTGAAAATTTGAGAAAAGGAAATCCTGACTAACATGACATGAAAATATATATATATCTAGTGACTGAAGAAAATCTTGAATAAATATATGTAAATATATTATTAAGTTTCATTACAAAAATATTCCTATACAAATACTATTATGTCTGTAAATTATTTTTATTGATAATAAATAGTTGTAGAAATAATTGATATGTTTGCCGAAATTCTTAATATGAAAGATAATTACAATAAAACCATTTTTTCAAGTTGAATTCTTTGGTTTGATTTGATTGATATCTTTACAAAAATCGTGATTCTTTGAATTTCCTAGATTAAATCCTTTCATTAATCAATCTATTTACATGACTATTGTCTTCATCTTTGTTGTTTTCAGCAAAATATCTCAACTGTTGACTTTTTACAGGATGAACAGAGATGCCAATAACTTAAGACTTCTTTATCGTGTCTACGTACTTTAGACTTTGTCGTTCTCTAATTTTTCACGTTTCTTTATACATTCAGCCGAAGAAATAACCTAATTCGTGCAAACGAAATAATCGTTTAGATTTCAGATTAGATAGAAATAAGACAGTGCTGTATACGATAATGTGATATATGAATTTCTATATATCAGAACATGGTTGGACAATTAAATAGTAGAATGGAAAACATATTATGTAATTCATTTTGTCATCATATAAAAAACTACATCAATCTGATGAAGTTTTTTATAGGACGAAACGCGTTACGTAGAACTTTGCAAATCTGCCATTCAATTACCAAGCAGTGCTCTGTGTAAAGTCCCTGACTCATAGACTCTTACCAACATTTCATAATCTGCTGTTTCCGTTGACAGAAATACAACGGTGCTTTGTTTTGCTAGAAGATAATAGAATTCATGAAGTTTCAGCGACACGCGACTTTGATGTCGCGTGTCGCTGAAACTGAGACAATCGGATGAATCAACTATATTTTCTTCGCTCTGTCTGGGGTGACTCAATAATGCCATCGTTCGAGTGAGCTCGAGTGAACTCTTAAAGGGCCGATTAAAAGTGAATTTAGTTTCACAGATTCTACCAACTACAATTGAAACCGGACGTCTTAAGTCTTTTCTTCTTTTATATGCTGTGTCTTTTCAGAATCTAGGAGATCGTGGTCCTCCACATCTTCCTGTTCCTTATAGCTCTTAATATGTTTTATCTTTGTTATTTCTCCCAAAACCTATTCTGCCACCCATTTACTCAAGCTTATCAAGTCTGGGATGCGCTGCTTTCCAGTTTCCCTCAATCTGTCTTGTGAGTATCAAATTTTCCAAGCCCTCCTTTCTCATTACGTGCCCCATAAACTTCATCTGTCTCTTCCTAGTGTTAAGTATAAGTTTCCTCTTTGTTTCTATTTTCTCAAAAACCTAGTCATTGCTCACATGTTCGATTATGTTATCCTCAGCGTCTTTCTGTAGAACTACATTTCTCTTGCTTCAAGTTTCGTCAACATCTTGGAGGCAATTGTTCAGCATTGCCATAGAGGATGACAGATATCACCTAAAAGTTCAATACTCTTTTCTTTGTTTCTGTTTTTCTGTCTCTTAATATTTTTAGCTTTTCGAATGTATCTTTGGTCACATCTCAATACATCTCGGGTCTCAGTATCAAACTAACCGTCTTCTGTTAGAACATTTCCCAGATACTTAAACTTTTGTACTTGTTTGATTTTAGTAACTACGAAGTGCAATTTGCATTTTGGGCTCATTTGGAGGGCATAAAAGCATTTCTTTTAAGAACTGCTTTCAGATGGCAAGGACATGATTTTTTCTTCGATCGTAAAAAATGAGGTGACACTTTCAATAAAGGTTATGAATTGCTCCCTTCATACGGGATAAAACGATAAGTGGTTAATAGCTTTTAATCGATCAAATATAGAGAGACTCGTTCTGATAGTTTGGCTTTGATTAAAGGATCATTAAAGAAGGATTATCGAATTTCCTTCACATTTTTTTTATTGTAGTTCAGTTTACTTGAACAGTTTCACAATATAAAGAAGAGTCAAAAAGAATAATTTCGATTTTGGTTTCCTGCAATGACACCTGCACTTACATCTCGGTTGCCTTCAGATTCAGTTCGTCAAAGGTCAAACTGACCAGTGACGTTGATGTAGAGATAATCCTCCATGACAAAAACTATTTCTACTTCTCGTTGTTCCTTCTGATCAAGTTCTGCTGTGACCATATTTGATAGAATTGCTTGAGTACTGAATCATGAATTCGAAGTTTGGGTTTTAGTAAAAGTTCAAAATAAACATATATTTTATCAACCGTGACTAATAATCATTTTTATTTTTTGCCAGATGGTTAATCGAATCTTTATATGAGAGCTCATAATAAAAGAAGCATTTAGTCTACCAATGTTCAATTTGAGCAATAATCATAGTCTTCTTCGTAATGCCGGGATTACATCTGTTGTCATCTTAGTAATGCTCGGATTAATTCGGCTCTCCTCTTCGTAATGCTGGGATTTATTCAGCTTTCCTCTTCGTAATGCTGGGATTAATTCGGTTGTCCTCTTCGGAAGGCGGGATCCATTCGGTCGACTTCTTTGTAATGCTGGGAATCTTTCTGTTGTCCTCTTCGTAATACTGGGAATCTTTCTGTTGTCCTCTTCGTAATGTTCGGATTCAGTCGGCTATACTCTGCATAATGCTGGGATTCATTTGGCTGTCTTCTTTATAATAGTTCGATTCAATCGGCTGTCTTCTTCGTAATAGTTCGATTCAATCGGTTGTCCTCTTCCTAATGCTGAGATTCATTCGGTTGTACTCATTGTTATACTGGGATTCAGTTGTCCTCTTCGTAAAGTCGGGATTCATTCGGTTGTCCTCTTCGTAAAGTTGGGATCCATTCGGTTGTCCTCTTCGTAATCATGGGATTCATTCGGCTGTCCTCTTCGTAATGCTGGGACTACATCTGTTGTCATCTTAGTAAGGTTCGGATTAATTGGTTTGTCCACTTCGTAATGATGGGATTCATTCGGTTGTCCACATCGTAATGATGGGATTCATTCGGTTATCCCCGTTGTAATGCTGGGATTCATTCGGTTGTCTTCTTCGTAGTGCTGGGAATCATTGGTTTGTCCTCTTCGTAATGCTGGCATTCATTCGGTTTTCTTCTTCGGAATAGTTCGATTCATTCGGTTGTCCTTTTCGTAATGCTGGGAATTATTCGATTATCCTCATTGTTATACTGAGATTAATTCGTTTGTTCTCTTCGGAATGCTGGCATACATTTTGTCAACTTCTTTGTAATCCTGGGATTCAGTCGGTTGTCCTCTTCGCAATGCTGGGATTCATTCGGTTGTCTTCTTCGTAATAGTTCGATTCAATCAGCCGTCCTCTTCCTAATGTTGGGATTCATTTGATGGGATACATTCAGTTGTACTCTGCGTAATGTTGGGATTCATTCGGTTGTCCTCTTCGTAATGCTTGGATTGATTCGGTTGTCCTCGTCGTAATGCAGAGATTCATTCGGCTGTCCTCTTCGTAATGCAGAGATTCATTCGGCTGTCCTCTTCGTAATACAGGGATCCATTCGGTTGTCCTCGTCGTAATGCTGGGAATCATCGTTTGTCCTCTTCGTAATGCTGGGATTCATTCGGTTGTCCTCTTCGTAATGGTGGGATTCATTTGTTTGCCCTCATTGTTATACTGGTATTAATTCAGTTGTTCTCTTCGTAAAGCTGGACTTTATTCGGTTGTCCTTTTCGTAAAGCTGGGATTCATTCGTATATCCTCTTCGTGATGCCCAGATTAATTCGGTTGTACTCTTCGTAATGCTGGAATTCATTCGGTTGACCTTGTCGTACTACTGGGATTCATTCGGTTCTCCTCATCGTAATGCTGGGATTCATTCGGTTGTCCTCTTCGTAATGGTGGGATTCATTCGGTTGTCCGCTCCGTAATGCTGGGATATAATCCATTGTCCTCTTCGTAATGCTGGGATTCATTCGCTTGACTTCTTCGTAATAGTTCGATTTATTCGGTTGTCCTTTTTGTAATGCTGGGATTCAATGGATTTTTCTCATTGTTATAATGGGATTACTTCCGTTGTCCCTTCGGAAGACTGGCATCCATTCGGTCGACTTCTTTGTAATGCTGGGATTAAGTCGGTTGTCCTCTTCGTAATGCTGGGAATCTTTCTGTTGACCTCGTCGTAATGCTGGGATCCATTCAGTTGTACTCTTCGTAATGCTAGGATTCATTCGGTTGTCCTCTACGTAATGCTCGGATTCATTCACTTGTCCTCTTCGTAATGCTCGGATTCATTCCTTTGTCCTCTTCGTAATGCTCGGATTCATTCACTTTTCCTCTTCGTAATGCTGGGATTCATTCACTTGTCCTCTTCGTAATGCTCGGATTCATTCCTTTGTCCTCTTCGTCATGCTCGGATGCATTCACTTGTCCTCTTCGTAATGCTCGGATTCATTCCTTTGTCCTCTTCGTAATGCTCGGATTCATTCGGTTGTCCTCTTCGTAATGCTCGGATTCATTCACTTGTCCTCTTCGTAATGCTCGGATTCATTCACTTGTCCTCTTCGTAATGCTCGGATTCATTCGGTTGTCCTCTTCGTAATCATGGAATTACGTCGGTTGTCCTCTTCGTAAAGCTGGGATTCATTCGGGTGTCCTCTTCGTAATGCCGAGATTCCATCTGTTGTCATCTTAGTAATGCTTGGATTAATTCGGTTGCCCTCTTCGTAATGCTCGGATTCATTCGGTTGTCCTCTTCGTAATCGTGAAATTCCGTCGGTTGTCCTCTTCGTAAAGCTAGGATTCATTCGGGTGTCCTCTTCGTAATGCCGAGATTCCATCTGTTGTCATCTTAGTAATGCTTGGATTAATTCGGTTGTCTTCTTCGTAATGCTCGGATTAATTCGGTTGTCCTCTTTGTAATGCTTGGATTCATTCGGCTGTCCTCTTCGAAATGCCGGGATTCATTCGGTTGACATCGTCGTAATGCTGGGATTCATTCGGTTGTCCTCTTCGTAATGCTGGGATTCATTCGGTTGTCCGCTTCGTAATGCTGGGATTCATTCGTTTGCCTTCTTCGTAATTTTGGGATGCATTCGGTTGTCCTCTTCGTAATGCTGGGATTCATTTGGTTGTCCTCTTCGTAAAGCTGGGATTCAGTCGGTTGTCCTTTTCGTCATGCTAGGATTCATTCGGTTGTCCTCTTCGTAATGCTGAGATTCATTCGGTTGTTTTCTTCGTAATGCTGAGATTCATTCCGTTGCCCTCTTGGTAATGCTGGGATTCAGTCGGTTGTCCTCTTCGTAATTCTCGTATTCATTGTTTGTCCTATTCGTAATGCTCGTATTCATTCTGTTGTCCTATGCGTAATGCTCCTTTTCATTCGGTTGTCCTCTTCGTAATTCTCGGATTCTGTTGGTTGTCCCCTTCGTATTGCTCGGATTCATTCGGCTGTCCTCTTCGAAATGCCGGGACTCCATCTGTTGTCATGTTAGTAATACTCGGATTCATTCGGTTGTCCTCTTCGTAATGCTCTGATTCATTCGGTTGTCCTCTTCTTAATGCTCGGATTCATTCGGTTGTTTTCTTCGTGATGCTGGCATTCATTCGGTTGTCCTCTTCGTAACGCTGGGATTCTTTGGGTTGTCCTCTTTCTAATGCTAGTGCTCCATCAGTTGTCCTCTTCCATAAGCTGGGAATCATTCGTTTGTCCTCTTCGTAATGCTCGGATTAATTCGGTTTTCCTCTTCGTAATGCTCGGATTCCGTCGGTTGTCCTCTTCGTAATGCTCTGATTCATTCGTTTGTCCTCTTCTTAATGCTGGGATTCATCCGATTGTACTCTTCGTAATGCTGTGATCCATTCTGTTGTCCTCTTCGTAATGCTAGCATTCTTTCGGTTGTCCTCTTCGTAATGGTGGGATTCATTCGGTTGTCCTCTTCGTAATGTTGGGATTCTTTGGGTTGTCCTCTACGTAATGCTAGGGCTCCATCTGTTGTCCTCTTCGTAATGCTGGGAATCATTCGTTTGTCCTCTTCGTAATGCTGGGATTCATTCGGGTGTCCTCGTCGTAATGCTGGGAATCATTCGTTTGTCCTCTTCGTAATGCTTGGATTCATTCTGTTGTCCTGTTCGTAATGCTCGGATTCATTCGTTGTCCTCTTCTTAATGCTCGGATTCATTCGGTTGTCCTCTTCGTAATGGTTGAGTCACTGGTAGAGAGACCAAGAGAATGTTGTGTGTGTGCCAAAGTCTCGTGTCGCAAGTCTTTTCCTGGTAGTATATGGCCAAGATTTTCCATGAATCAAACTTTGACTCTGTCGATTAACCAGTGCCGGTCGGATGTTGCTTAATTGAATACCCATTTCTTTCAGTTAACTTTGGTAGTGTTGCGTTTGTTAGATATTCCAGAAGGATGTCATGGATATCGCCAAAGACAGACCACGAGAGAGTTAGTATAATCTTATGTTGGCAAAATTTCAATTTTGGAAACTGTTTAAGTCCTTCGCCATAATCAAGCCATTGAGCCGATGGTTGACAATTGTCATAAAGGCTCGATTTCTTATCACAAGTCATAATTCAATCAATTCATGTGGAATGCATTTATCGATTTTCTTCACCTTGCTCATTTTCTTGAGATCCTTTGATATTGTCGAAATGCAGACACCAATTATCTGAAACATTTGCAGATGGGCTTCCTCTACCCACTTGATCTTTAAGACTCGTATTCCCACTATGGAACTTCAATCGCAATGTTCCGTTATTGTTGGCAGCAATTTGAATAGCTTTATGACTAAACTAAAACTCATGTAAAAATTAAGCCTATATCTTCTTTGTCGAAAATGACAAGTATATAATGTTTTAATTTACATTTTGAAAGAGGATGATATAAAATTAACCAAGAGGACTCGTTAATCATTAGGAATGAATAATATATTTTTGTGAAACTATTATAATAATATATTAGAACAGATTTTAAGGTTTATTCTAAAATCGGACATTATTTTCCGAAAAACCTAATACAATTATGCTAGAGGGAGAAGAGTTCAAATGGCGCATTGTCTCAAAGAATGCATGGAAGACATGAGATATGCAAGGAAAGATGACAAAGAGTTTTTGTTACTATTTCTCTTCTTTTCTTTCTTGGTGTCTGTCCTGAAAGCAAAATTGTATTCTGGTGACCAGGAAATTTCCATTAAGCGATGTGGATAGCAAAAGCCATACATGAGCTGAAAATTGATCTCTTTCATCAAACATCTGAAGTTGTCTAGTCGAGAAAGGAAAGGAATAAGAAAAGTAGAACTTGTTAGCTTTGTATATGCCTGTCTTTTTGGAAAAAACACACACACATACATACATACATACACACACACACACACACATATATATATATATATATATATATATATATATATATATATATATATATATATAAGATCGTTACATTCACATACGTGCAAATACCCTTGGGAAACTTATGAATCCAGCTCATAAACCAACCAATCAGCTATGGCTAAATACCAAGATAGAATGGATCCTTTAGCTTTGGATGACAACTGGTCTAGGGGAAGAGTATCTCTGAATTTAAAATCTGACTAGTGTTGTTTGTGCACCAGTCTCACAAACCTAGAGCCCACTTTAATAAAATCATATATGCTGATAGTTTGGTTGTAAGTAATGAGCTGTTTGACCCCACCCCATACGTCGGAAAAATTACTGGAGAGTCCCCTATATATATATATATAAAAATGTGTGTGTGTGTGTGTGTGTGTGTGTGTGTGTGTGTGTGTG
The DNA here is from genome assembly GCA_903632075.3 of Acanthosepion pharaonis. Taxonomy (NCBI): domain Eukaryota; kingdom Metazoa; phylum Mollusca; class Cephalopoda; order Sepiida; family Sepiidae; genus Acanthosepion; species Acanthosepion pharaonis. The sequence goes on from CAHIKZ030003485.1 coordinate 742,841, forward strand.
TGTGTGTGTGTGTGTGTCCATCCTTTCGTTCTATTGTTACCTTAAAACAAAATAATAAGTCGGTGTTTTACTCTGGTCTACAAAACACAAAGAACAGGAAGAATTAATGTCGCATAAAACTTAAAAGATATTCAAATGAGAATTTTTCTGACTGTTTTATCATTTATCAATTGAGGAAATTATCGACGAATGACTCGGAAGTGACGATTAAACAAATTTATTTGTCAACTAATCAATTGATAGAAAAATTGTCGTCACTTTCAAAATAGATCTCGTTAATGTTAGCAAACTTTAGTTGTGTAAATTTACATTGACAAATATTGCAGGCATAAAAACTTCGTATTTTGATTAGTTTTACTTTTCTTCTTTTTTTATGAATTATCTGGCTAATGTGTAAGTAATTCCGTCTTAGATTTGACTATCTGTGCTTTCTGCATAAGAACTAAATTTACTGCCTGTACTTCTACGTAGCTCTAAAGTGTAGTATATTCTTAAATAACCCCGACATATCAAAACTTTCATATGGATGCCATTCATGACATCAAAAGTTTTCAGAAATTTAGAAACTGTCAGATTAAAAAAAAAAAAAAACGGGCGCTTTCACAAGAAAAAATGTATTCCAGCGAATGAAACCTGATTCGCGACACAGAATTCGAAACAAAGAGAACTGTGTATCATTTCTCACAGAAATCGCATGACTTGAAGACTTTCGGAAGCAGCAGCAATTAAAATGGATATCGCATCTAAGTGCAAAAGTAAATGACATGAGATTTACACGGCTTCAAACAAAAGATTAAAAAAGAAGTTCTTATCCAAACTGGAAAGACCTGCAAGTTGAGTTGTCTTGGTGTCTGTGGCATTAAAATTTACATGTTGCTTTTGATTTCCTTAATTTTAGACTGTAGATGACCGTAGCCACATCCGCCGCTTGCATAAGTTTCATAATGGAGAAAGTGCATTTCGGAATAAACCAACTTAATTACATATTCATATCATTTCGAAATAAATTTTAGCTACAAAATATTTCTTTCTGGCTCTGTTGTATTCCTCATTTCAAAAATGGTTGAAGTGCCATATTTTATCATTCTTGGAATTTCTGAGATAAAATTCAATTACATTTCACTTCCCCATTATGCAAATTGCATGAGTTACATGGTAGCAATATCAACAAAGGAAAGAACATTTTTGATCTGACTGTAACTTAGAAAATATTTTTTATTTCTTTGCCATCTTCCATACGACGCAATTATCATAATGTTCATGTTTATTTTCTTTTTTCTTTTTTTTTTTTCGTTTTATTATTTCGGCTCATTTTTATCCTTTTTTCTTTGACAAGAAACACGTCGGGTGAATGGAACGCTTTTATGACGAAACGTGTTCGAATTATCCAGAGAATGTGAGCAGCTTGAAAAAGTTTTAGATGTCCAACTGACGTGATGTGCATTTGAATGTAAACCATTTTGAAGTATTCGTAGTCTCGTCGAAGGAATTCAACATTTTGTTTTCACTGAAATGAATCTCATCTTTATCTTCACGTCTCGACTAATTTTGGATGAAAACTTTTTGTGATCCAAAAGTTTTTAAAGCTTAGCTTTATTTGGCAGTTTGACGAAACTGGCTATAAATTGCCCCCCCTACATCCAGTTCATCTCTCCATAATGCATAGACGTATCTCTGGATAATTACTTTGAAATTACGTGCAATGAGAGCAATATTTATCGCTTAACATTGTTTAACCCGTAACTAGCAGAAAGCTCGGTGTCGCTTAAAGATTCCAATTTCCTCTGAGACTGGAACTCTTTATTTCATTCCGGTGATTTTAACACTACGTCGACTTCTGTGTCCAGTTCTATTCGATTTAAAGCAATAAATAATCAAATTTACTTTTATTGCTATGTTGATATGGTGGTTCTGGCTTCGTCAAATGAATAAGGTCATATTCACGAGCGAAATCGAAGTCAACAGCATATGAAATATACACTGCGACCACTCCACCATATCGAGTGCTAAAATCATTAATATTCATAATTTTTACAAATTTTTTTACATTCTAATATTCATTCTTTATTTACAATATTGAAGTATTATACTGTTATATCCTGTCGGCAAAACCACAATTTTAAAAAACTACCGGAAGAAGAAACTTCACGTTCCTGGACCAGCGACTGTTGAAAAGCAGATTCAGAGTATGAAAAGGTCTCAAAATCAATAAAGAGTACCATTCTGCGTCCCGTGCCGGGGGTGGGGGATAGATTATCATCTCTCAGCTGCACCCCTCTCTTTGGTCAGAGAGCGACGCAGTTGTGCTTCTGACAACAGCCTGGTGAATTCAAGCGTGTTTCGTAAATTTAGTAGCATGATAATTGTTGGTTCAATCCCAGTGATTATTAGTCGAAATTTAGACTCATTATAAACAGGACAGGCAATAAGTGTGCACTATTAAAAGAAAACAAAATGATGAGATATCCCTGAACATGGACATCGGAACAAGAGCAATCGATGCCCATAGATTAAATAAATGTTTGGTTCGAAATTCACTGAACGTTATCTGAATCGACAGGTTGCCATAATAACTACAAAAACGAGGACACTTATAAATAATAATAACTCAAATTCAGAAAAAGTTGGCACAAGGTCACAACAAAAGGGGGCCGGTAAGAAGCTACTAACAACGATTTGCGAATCTATCTTTTAGCTACACACAAGGTTTGACTTGTTACCATTATTATTAGTGTTAATATTATATTCACATAGGATTGTTCAAGTGGGTATTTATAGCGATCAAAGGGCAATAAATGTCCCCCTTCCCTATTCCAAACATTCTTCTCAGTATTTTTGCTAACTTTAATATTATTGATGTACAAATAATCTCAGTTCCTACACTGATTTCCAATTCCTCCAGTTTTTCTCCAAACATATTCAGAACTGTTCCAAGCACACCGATAATGATGGGTACAATGGTGATAATCCTATTCCGCAATACGTTCATTCACGCACCGTCGAAATAACAGTCGAGAATTTCACTACATTTCTATTTTACTTTGTGATTTACTGGAATACACAATAGAAACGCTCAGAAACTAATTTTTATGATGGCCTAATTTTGGCCATGTGATGAGCGTCATATTTCACCCCTTAGCCACAGGGTTAAGGACGCAAGTGCAATGGTCTGTGTTCTTAGCAACACTGACATCTTCGCAATCGCAATGATGCCAGGTGCATTGCCACCTTCCTTTTTTTTATCTGTTCAGTCGTTTAATTTCCGTTTCACAAAATAACACCAGACATTTTTTTTTCTGATAGAATATCTCAATTCGTCATTGAGATTTTCTCATTTATTCGACTGATTTCTTATTCTTTTATAATATGACAAGGTGTAGCACAAGTCACGCCCTTTTTGCATTCGCGAGAAATAACGCCTCTTTATTAATGTAGCAGATGTAAAAACCTCTTATTCGTTTTAATGCTTTTCAACTGTATAAATTTTTGATAGTTTTCATCTGTATAAATTTGGATTGTTTTTAATTTTATGTTATGTAATTTTGTATGTATTTTATCATGTCAAAAAAAAATAAATAAATATGGCTATGAGATTAACGAAGGAACAAAAAGTGAAAGTAGTTCAACTTTATTGCCAAAATAATAACAACGCTTCTCGTTTGTTAATCAGCAAAAGTGAACATTCGGTAAGTGCCGAGTCGAGATATGACAAGCTTAATTTCGATCTGAGACGAATAGGACAACCTGCAGCAATTAAGCGACCCACACGTTCACCAAATCTAACAACCTCAAACTTTTTTCTTGTGGGGTCTACTGAAAGATCTTGTTTACAGGCTTACACCAAAAACAATTCCTAAATAAAAACAATCAATTTCTGAAAAATTTTCTGAAATACATGTAGAAATGTGTCAAATGTTTTATAGCAGTGTTTCTGATAAGATTCATCGTTGTATAGAACATGAAGTGGGTATTTTGAATGTGTTAAATAGTTTATTAATCATAACAAAACATGTTTTTTGATGTAACAATAATTATAAAATTTCTTAAACTGTTCTAATTTATTTTTGTTCAATAAAAGTTAATAAATACAAAATGGGCGTTACTTTTATCTTTCAACTGTCAATAATCATAAGATTTTTTCCTATTTTATATGTCGTAATTATAAATGTTTTGTCAGTACATTTTCGCTGGTGGAGTTATCTTCCTTTGAAATAGCAACGCCACATGACTGTCAGGACACACCCCATCTGTGTGTATCCGACATCTATGTCATTTGGGAAAAGCTTTGACCTCGTCTTCTCACCAGAATAATTTGCCTTTTGTAAAAGACACTCAAATATTTCTTCTTGCCAATAACTGCAACATTCAGGACACCAAATAGATTTACTCGAGACTGGTTTAACTTCTTATATACTTTGATCATGTTATACGCAATTGTTACGAGACAATAACTGTAATTCTTGATACTTGGCTCTCGTCGTATATTACTATGACTAGATATACAGATAGAAAAGAAAATTGAAACTATTTGAAGGATAATGGTTGATACTGACCTGAGTGAAAATTATGAATGCTACAAGATAGATAGTCACAGGGTAACTGAAGACTATGTCTGAACTTTAGAAGGTAATCTGTGGTTTAATGTGGTGAAAGTGTCCAATGCTCCTTTTGTTTAGCTATCTGAGGATGATCTGATCGTAGATCTTTGACTAGATGCTCATTTATAAAACTTTAACTCCCTAACAAATCTAAATTCTTGTGCCAAATACAAAAACCTAGTTAGTAGGAATAGAAAAAGAGAACACGTCCTTGTCTTCTCCGTGAGGTCAAAATAGGCGCAAATAACAAAATAAGACTCAACCACTGCGTAAAGTGTTAAAAGAAAAACATTTATTATACGAGACAAAAAAAGGTACAAATACAACATCTGGATAAAAAAAATTTCCTATTAAGGCAAGGCAACAAATTTCTGATGTTTCAAAAAAGGATTACCATCGACAAAAGGAAAAAAAGGTTTTAGTTAGAGAAAAAGAAGGAAAGATTCAATAACAAAAAAAAAAGGATTTCTATAATTTTAACTTTTTCATGAATCTATTTTATAGCGAAATGGATGGATATACAGTAATAAAAAAATCCTTCAGTAATGTTAAATTTATGTTTGAGGCACATTTACACAAAAGAAAAAAACTTATTTAACAACCAAAGAGAAAAAAAAGGAAACTAATTAAGTACGCAGGCTTACGTATGTTTAACTCAATCTTAAATTCAAGGAACAAACTTCTTTTGACAATCTCTCACGTAAAAATGTAATTATATTAAAAAAAAAAAGATAGACGCTTATTCTTTTCTAACTCCGGGCCATTGTGTCATTAAATAAAATTCCTTGTCTTCTTAGCTTCTTTTCCAATACATTTTACAGCTTATCTTATAATCCACACGTTTGCTCTGTATATTGAAATAGTAAATAAAAACATTTTATAACCTATGTTAACTACGTTTTAGCTCGAATACAAGATTGATCTCAGCGCATGTTATTAATACTGAACCCTCCAATGTCTTTCACTATTATCCCATGCTAAAGAACTCCAAATATATATTATGTTGAAATATATATATATATATATATAACAAATATATATATATATATATATATATATATATAAAATATATATATATATATATATATATATATATATATATATATATATATATATATATATTAATATTACACAGGTTCAGTATTATGGAGCACAGGAAAAAAGATCGACCTTAGTAATGAACTAGCCTGCTAATCACATTTCCATCATAAGATCCTGTTTAAAAAATCTTCATACCTTTTTGATATTTACATGTTGAATTTTCACGCCGATCTTTGCATTATTATTATTATTATTATTATTATTATTATTATTATTATTATTATTATTATTATTATTCCTAGTGTATTTCTACACTGTTACAAATCTAGTGGTTATATTTTTCGGATCAAATGACAACAACTCTCATGAAAACTCCAACAGTCACCTCAATATTCTAAGCCATTTCAATATTGTTTTTGTCTGAATACACACATTTCTTTGGATTGCCAATTGTTCTATACTTTTTCAAGGATCTTCGGGACGTTTTTAAAAGCTGCAATAATTATAAGCACGACATTTTTAGTTTTACATTTAGACAGGAGGGTGCTCATCATGAGGTAAGTGCTGCAGGGCGAGTCTGGAAGACCATTACTACTGCACAGTGAATTAGATCTTCATTGGATATTTCATATTTCCGACTTTGTAATAAGCTCAGTAAACACCTCTGTTTTAGATTTGTTATTCTGTCAACCCCCCCTATTTGTAGTTCTTTTTTTCAGTTTCTCTCAATTTTGTTTATTGGGAATCACTCCTGAGGTGACCTACTCATGATTGATTCTGTTCTTTCCTTGTGTGTTGCTTTTTGTTGAGGATCGCGTGAACACTAATAACCTTTGGACATACTCCTCACCTTCATGACTTTACCATTCCTCTCGTCTCATTTCTAACAGGAACGGTTCCCATCACACCATTTATTATGCTCAATAGTTTCTTCAGTTCTAACAGGAATTTTGTATTTTGGTCCTTTCTCTCTCATATTTACTTCATTCTGTCAATAATAATCAAATTCATAATCTGACAGGCATCTTCTTCCATTGTTCACTGTAATCTTATCCTGACTTATTGTTCCCGATTGGGTTTCAAAGTCTCAAAATATTCCTTTATTTTCAAAGACATTTTCTCCTTTATTTTCAAATAGTGGTCTATTCAATGAAGTCTGCCCAATTTCAACTTCTATTGCCGTCTCTACTCTGTCGTGTTTTAGTTCATTTTGCGTTTGCTTTGCTATATTCACGAGTATAATTGTTTATCTTCACACTTGTTGGCTTCAAGTCTCCTCGGTATTTCCACTTGCTTTAATTTTGTTTATTAGTGATCACTCCTGAGGTGACTGGGAAATTTCCTCAGAAATCAAGGGACAGAACTTTTCTCAATTTTACTGAAATTTGTTCAGTCGATTTTTAGAAATGCTTTAATTCGATTCTAACATGAATTTCTAATTCTTCCAACTTTTTTTATTTTATTTTTTTATACTAATGTTAACCCAATTCAAGGCCCAAGAGCCACTCAATTTAGAGGGTTACTGTGTGTTGTTTTATGAGTGTAAGAAAAGACAAGATGAAATTCATGGTGCTATGCAGGGCAGATAACGGTTAACCCTAGACGTAAAGAGGTCATGATTGTAGTGATAGGGAAAACACCCTGCTGGAAGTCTGTTCCACAAAGCAGCAGTCCGAATAGACCTTCCTCCTTACTAATGGAATACGAAGGGAATGGAGATGATTCACTCTTGTGGACGTGGCAGGGCTGGTCCCAACTGTAAAGAGCAGTGGGGCAGTGGGATTAAAGGAATGTAGCTCGTCATAACACATACCATAGAAGTAGTGATAGAGCAGAGAAAATATTTTGTCGGTGGGAAACGCTCTCAGTTCGCCAATAATGATGAGCACACTCATTATTTTTATGCCTCATAATGTTTTTATTCTTCTTATTCTTGTCCATCTTTCTATTTATCATCGTCACTATTATTTACTTCAGATTTTTGTTTCTTTTATTCTAAATCTATTTGTAGATATTTCGAAAAAATTGTCTCTATTCATTGAACTGTCGTCTTGTAGGCGGAAGTCACGATGTGCAATGCAGGCATGATGGGAAACGGAAGAAATCTCTGAGTGTGCGGAAACTGTACGCAAATAGAGAAGTAAATGAATTGATTGGAAGATCACTGACTCAAATACAAAAGCCATTGCAAATGAACTCGCAAAACTTTCGATAGAAATTAATCTAAAAAAATTCGTGCATGATTCATAAAGGCCACTTATGATAATCTTCATAAGTATACATAGACGCACACATGAACTCATACACACGTATATATATATATATATGTGTGTGTGTGTGTGTGTGTGTGTGTGTGTGTTTCACATCTTTTCTCTCTCTTTTATATATATATATATATATATATATATATATATATCTTTTATATATATATATATATATATATATATATATATATATATAGAGAGAGAGAGAGAGGAGAGAGAGATAGATATATAGATATGTATGTATAGCGGTAATTTATTTATTTCAGCGACATATATATATATATATATATATATATATATATATATATATATATATATATATATAATGTCATTGAATTAAATAAATTACCGCTTTCAAACGCAATATTTTAAATGTTATAATTCGACTTCAGTACAACTAAATTATTCAAATTAAGTTATATTAGAATCAGGAGAATCACCAAGCAGTGAATTTATTCCTTCACAATGAAAATGGGGACACAAATGTGGACAAACTATCGGAAAACATTTTCGCATTGGTGCACGCCTGTTGGTGGATATATGCATCTAATGGTCCAGTAAAATTGATTATCGGTAGCAGAGAGGTCTGAACCAAATTCACTATAAAGTGATTTCAAAGCCACCTACTGCAGAATCGAACCTCAAAGGATGTCGATGCGTGTACCAAACAAGCAAGCAAACCCAGATCATGTTAGACAATAATATTTAATAATTTAATGAGTGGAGGATCAGAATTCCTCATAAAAGCGCAAGGAAAAGATGGAACGTTCTAAACAAAGAGCCAAAGCCACCCACCCTCGATTTGGCTGATGAGTCCAGAAATGGATAAACAATATTTTTTGCGCATATATCTATAGAGTATCCGTCATTTAGTCTCTTAATTTAGATGATTTTTGTCCAAAGATTTGTGTAAAACGAATGATTTTCAAAGTTCTTTCCACCGAAAATTCTTCAATCAACAGTATTCATGTCGATTGTAGAAATTAATTCTGTCACGCATTAAATCGATTTAACAAACCGAACATAAAAAGAGTTTTAAATCACTCATGAACTCACTTATTGAAATTATGAGATTATTAAGAACACAAATTATCAAGTTTCTCATTGTGGGTGAAAATTTAAAACATACATCTCCGAATTATTCACGTTTTTATTGAATTCTACAATTGCAATGTAATTACCTTTTTCTGTTTTCTAAATTGACGTTCGCCGTCCGAATTAAATTAATAACTGAGAATTGCTTTTCACTTTCAGATGTGACGGGAATTACTGTTAAATATCAAATGCATATTAATATCGGCACTTGAAAATTAACCACTGATCACACTGGTAAATATGCGTCTCTTCTTTCACTTCTTACAAGAATCTCATTTATTATCGCTCTAACTTGAGAAGTTCTTGAGTCATGTATTTGGTGAACAATAGCATAAAAAGAATGTGGTTCTTGTGCTCGAACTAAACATATGAGCATAGAAGGAAATTGTTTCTTTCTGAATAAATAGTTACGCATTTTTATTCAAAATATTTTTATATTTATCTGATACACTGGTGACATTTTCCGATGCTTTTGAACTGAAATAAATGAAAGTTTCTCACCGAAACATAAAATGGAGATTTTCTCTGAAAGATTTTTAGTTTTATTTCCTAATAAAAGTCTTAGAATTGTTTACGTCTCAGATAAATTATTTTTATTCATCATTTTCGGATTTTCTAAAAATTAGTTTTCATTAAACTAACAGATTATAGGATGCGATTTTCAATCACTTCGGAATTTATTTCTTTATTCAGTTTTCACGATATTAAGTTTATCGCTCTATTCAACTGAGAACAGAAATCATTTTAAATATACAATAAAACAGAAACATTAAAGACAATAGTTTTCATAATATATTTAAATTTTCTTTCTATGTATCTGATTTTAACTATTTATTCTATTTACAACGTTCGGACTGTTGTCCTCATCTTTATTGACATCTTTATTTAGACTAAATAAAAAGTTTGGCTTGAAATTTCAATGTACATAAACTGAAGATTTTTATGTAAACCATTAAGTTATTGGGATCCTGTAACAAAACTGTTTATTAAAGGTAAGACATTTTCCTTGATGTTTAGTAACAGATCGTCCTATGTATAACGTCATTTGTATTCGATACATGTATATTTAAATAAAAATTTGAACGTGTTTTTAAAAATAAAATAACAGGATGAAATTAATAAAAAAAAAGATTTTCTTTATTTTAACGGATATCTATAATGTTCCTGATAATGAGTAGAGATGTCCACAAATAGTTGGACAAACACATTATGGACGCCACATTGTGCATTTATAAGTTTTATTTGGATTTACAACAGCTTATATACAAACTGTGTAAATCTAATAAGAATTCATACACATTTTACTGGTCGATTTCAATGAAATATGTTTGCATATAGACACAAGTATATATAATATATAATGCAAACATATAACATATATTTAAAATATATATATATATATATATGTGTGTGTGTGTGTGTGTGTGTGTGTGTGTGTGTGTGTGTGTATTAAAGAGTCTTCAGGAAAATGATTATCAGCATAATGTAACGATTATCTATTTATGTCTGAATTTTGTCATTTCGAGTTCATGGAGAACAATTTGATTGAATTTGATGGAATTATCAACAACAATTATATTTTTGTAAATTGAGTTTTCTTGCTATATTTTTCAAGTGTTTCTCAAGCTCTCTTGTTGTTTAAACTTCAAAAACTGGGGTCAAGGAATGCATGAAAGCCAACCATTTTTAATCGTCTGCTGTGTCTCATTCCTTGTCAACATGGTCGATATCCAAAATGTTTGGTGGAAATCAATATTTCACCTATTTTATAAGAACTTTTACGTTGTTGAACATGAATGTGAATAGTAATCGGTATGTGTGATGTTTGTTCCCGAGAAAGTCTTTGGATAATGTTTTTATGCTTATTTGGTAGTAGTAAGCATCACATAAAAAGCTTGCATATATAATATCCCTCCCTTCACCATGCAGATGCAATTCTTCTTTGTAAATGAAAGGTTACACTGGATTAACAAACAGGTTGAATAAAGGACAACCTTGGTGCTGTTTATTTTTTAAATATTTTTTCAAATGTGGATTGATTCTGAATATAATTAGATAGCATAAATAAATGTCTACTTTCCTTCCTGCATTTAGTACATGCATATGTATACAGTAAGCCTACTGTTTAGATTATATATTTATTTAAATATATATACATATACATATATGTGTGTGTATTATTTTTCTTTACCTTATTATATATGTGTAAGTGAATATCAAAATGTCAAACCTTCTTCGTGACACATTCGTTCTAAAAAAAGTAAAAATCGAGACGAATAATGATTTTTTAATGGAATCAGTCTTATATATAAAAAGTCTTATACGTAAAAATCTTATACATAAAAGATGTGCAGGGCGGTGGGGAGAATACAACTGCTACTTACAGTTTACATAAATATAAATATGAGCCTTCATTTTTTATTTTGATGTTCAATGTGTGATATATATAAATGTGTGTGTGTGTATATATATATATGTATATATATATTAATAAATATACATATCTCACGGCGAAACCTAAATACCTTACCAATCCCACATCGAGAAACGCATTCACGTCGAAAAACCGCAATACCTTGCCAGTCCCACAACAGTGGCGACAGAAAAGATTCGAGAATTTCATTCTCACCATATCAATAGCGACAGTACTCGAAAAATACACAAACTCCACGCGTTCCCACAGCAATGTTGAACGTGAAATTAAGCTGGTATTAATACATTAGCGATTTAAAAGCTAACCACCCAGCGTCTACATATATTCCAATACCAAACAGCAATGACGAACTAGTGATTCGACATCTACGGAATATTAAAGTCTGTCCAAAATACGAGATCAATTTTTACACACCCACACACACAGGAAAAAAACAGTTGTACTAACATTGTACTCAAGTTTTCGGGAAAAACTATCGAAATTTTTTTTTTATGTAACTGAGTTGAACTCGGGCATAAAATTATTCTCCTCTCAAATTCACTGGGGTGAGTTTTCTCTTTTTTGTACCTTTCTAAAAAAAAAAAATACATAAGTGTGGTGAAAAATTATTCAATTATGTTAAAATTAACGGAACCACGGGAAAAAAAGCTAAACACTTATAATTGGTTTAGTTTAACTAATTGTCAGTCCATTTTTTTTTCTGTAAAAGAAAAAAAGGAATAAAATCTATCAAATTTTTTTTGTGTACCTCCTCTTAGTACACGTGTTTCAAAGCAACAAAAACGCTGTCATTTTTAAATATGGAAGATTTGCAAAAAGCAGTTGACCAAATGTTAAAACTAAATTTGGATCAGCAACAAAAAGTAGAAAAAAGACAACTATTTTTAGAATTACATAAACAACAAATGGAATTCCAACGAATTACGCTTCAGAATGCCGAACTACAACAGAAACAACTTAAAGAATTACTCGTAAATGCATTAAAAGGCTCAAACTCTGAAAAAGATACAATATTCTCCCAGAGTACAATCTGCAATTCAATGGAAACCTTTGAATACGTACCAGAGAACGATAAAACGTTCGATGCTTTTTACAAGCGCTACGAAGATATTTTCAACGTAGACTGTGAACCATGGTCCAGTAAAAAAAAAAGGTACGTCTTCTATTGAGAAAACTGGGAACTACAGAACATAGTAGGTTCGTAGATTTCATACTACCCAAGAAAACGACTGACCAAATAGGTTAAAGAAACCGCCCGGACCATGTTACCATTGTGGTAAATGGCAGTGGATGAAATTCTGACCAGTTAAGAACAAAAAATATTGCAAAAAAAAAAAAAAATTAGGCAAGCTCTATCTGACAATATTGTTGATAGGAATTTAAGAAAATATGTAACTGTGGTTATTTTCAATGCTAGACCATACAATAGACTACTCATAGTGTAGTATATACCCATATAAGCATGTAACAAACTGTCACCATTGGTGTGGACTTCAATGGTCCACTTCTATATTTACATACGCTCTATCACTGATATTGAACAAATTAACCACTAAATATAGCACACCTTAAAGCTATATTTTACCATATATATATATATATATATGTGTGTGTGTGTGTGTGTGTGTGTGTGTAGAGAGAGATGTATATACATATATGTGTGAAGGAATAGTTTTTTTTTTTATTCCTTCACACTGAGTTGACAATGCCAATATAGGTCTTCTTGTTGGTTGAAATAGCTATTTGAATGAGGTAAATTTGAATTTCTTTTCTATGTAATTTATATGCTTTGTTATAATAAATACATTGAGCTCTTTTTTGTGAATCAGTTTTACTATTTTATATTATTAGGATTCACTTGGATTATATACCAACGGATTATTACCTGTATGTGTTTATACCCCCGGAAAACCGTATGAGCTCTCAAGGGAAAGGGTTTTTTAAAAAAAAAAAAAAAAAAAAAACAGCGGCTCCTATTGCTATTAACCACTCCTCTTCAAGTGCGAAATTGAGTTATTCGGGCCGCTGGCGTATTTTGTATAGAAAAAAGAAAACGTTAAAATTTCACTTACTTTCTGTCGTGCGACGATGGCCTATGGGTAGGATTCTGACTGAACTCAGTCGAGTTTCCCGGCTTGAAGCAATCAGACATCTACCCACACTGAGGAGCTGTGATATAGCAAAACTGTCTGTCTGTGGATGACTATATATATATATATATATATATATATATATAGAGAGAGAGAGAGAGAGAGACAGTCAGTCTTTTCTTTCAGTAGCGTTTTCATGGAATCTTCTCTTCTTCGCCTTTTTGATTTATTAAATTGTGTGTCCACATTTCAACATTTTACCTAAATTCAATCGCTTAATATGAATTCTAGAAAGATTCGGTGTACAATGCAACAGAAAAAAATGGAGACCAAGACGGAATCGATCTGTAAAATTCTTTTAAATGGCTGTTACAGAGATGTGACATCTTTCCTGGGGATTTAACTTTGCATTCCCCCAGACATCGACTGATTTATCAACAAGTCTTTCCTTTTTTTAATCTGTACCTCTCTAAGCCAAAGAAGAAGCGTTCAACTAATTAGCGTTGTTCTTATTTCAAGTTTACTCGTGATAAATGTTAATTGATGAAATGATTTAAAAAAAAAAATTAAACTTAAAATCTCATTAAGGATATTTTTCAAGTAAAGCAAGGAATAATTTTCTTTCAATTTGGAAAATAAAGTAAAATAAATGAATGAGTGAAAAAAAACAAACTTTCGAATTTCGACGACGATCGCATCACCAAAAGAAGGTTGATTTAGTCGGTCTTGAAGTGGAAAATAATTAAAGATTGGATCTTAATTTAGATTTAATCTGAATTACTTTTCTTTCCTTCCTTTTGATTTCGAATTTATTTAGACTTGACGATTTTAATGTATTTAGTTTCGATTATTACTTTTTTTTAATTCTGTCTTCTCAAAGAAACGATCTAATTATTTTTGCTATTCCCATTCTGCTAGATTTATGTTAGATCTTATTATGTAAATCAATGTTTTCTCAGTAAAATTGGTATTAGCCAACCGATGTTTGTAAAAGAACGTACTTACATTTACAGCATTTTAATTTGTGTTTTAGTTTTGTTTTTTTCATCATTTCACCCCCAAGCAAGGCAGTAATGTCGCTAGAACTCAGGGTGTAATACGGAGTGAAAATGAAAGAGAATAAGCAGAGAGAGGATTAGGAGAAGGACAACAAAAAGGAATGGGGTTCAAGAAGATAGAAGATGGCGATTGATGTTGCATTTAAATTTTTGAAAATTGTAGGTGACCGAGATGCAAGGAAACGAAAGGGATTTCCACGGAAGTGCGAGAAAAGACACTGTTACATGTGAAGTGGCGCTTGCATTTAGTTATTTCAACAGTAAAACGGCGGGATCTAGTTACCAATCTAATAGCACACTTAAATTCATGTAGTTGTGGCACCAGGGAAAAAAGCTCTTCAGAGCAGTTGCCATGAAAATATTTGTAGAAAAGACAGAGATGAGAAAGTGATGCCTGATCAGAATTGATCCCTCTTTGGATTTTGTTTGAAATATATATAATTCAGGATTATTAATATACATAATTTCAAATATAAAGATTGGCATAGGTCGTAAAAAGGTCTAGTTTCAAAAGTGACAAAAGATATTGTAAACTTCTTGAGTGATGGGTCCACAATTTTGGAAATTAAAAAAAATCAATTTTGGAAATTATTGTGAGACCGGAACTACCTACACAATAGACTCTTCCAGGTCTATATTAAGTATGCGACAAAACACTCTAGTCAGTGACGCAGAGAGACAGTGAGAGCCGCGTACGACTACCAGTATTGGACACTAACATAGAGTAAGCTCCGCTTACACTATCTCTGTAACCTGTTGTTAATATATCTTTCTTACATCTAATCCGTGTTCAGTGTTTTCCTTCTGTGGTCCCAACTTTGGCCCCACATCAGAAATTAAAAAAAGAGATTACAGAACAATCAAAAAAGAAACTGAAATCGAAACGAGAGAAAACTTAATCAAATCAATAGATGAAAAATTGATGAATCTTGTAGAAAGTCAAGGATACCAAATTTAGATGTAAAATAATTTACTATGGAATATAAAGCTAACCAAATATATGCTTCTGTAGTCCATACATTGTATGTTGTATATTTGTTTACTTAATAAAACCTAACGCCTCTGCCAAATCAAGTTTTTTTCACACATTTATATATGGGTAGATATTATAAGCAAAAAGTCATGTGATATATTTCTCATAAAATATATCCTGAAAATTTTATCAGCATCCATTGTGCAAACATTGACTTGCATAATAAACTCCTACACTGTTTCGATTGATCCATTTTGTAACTTTCTTCAAGTGTAATATTTGTATGTGTGTTGGTCTGTTTTTCCAGCAAAACCACTAATAAACAAAGTGGATGAATCTGTCATGTCAGGTCATCTAAAAGAAAAACGCTACTAGTCCAAAATATGGCCAAAAACCACCGGTGATGAATTAAAAAATTGAAATAATCATTATAGGCCATTTGATAGCCAAATGCATAATTCATACCAATTCACATTTCTTCATAGTATACAGTTTTGTTGTTTAATAGGGACAGTGTGTGAAATCCTTCGTTTAAAAAAAAGAGCTTAAGATATCTCCATGTTAACTATTGTGAAATAGCCTATACTGTGTGCTTTGCTGAAAATAGAATAATTTATTTGACATTTGACAGATTTAAAAAAACTTATTTGTTGACTGTTTATTATCTGTTTATTAATTGTTTGTTATCTAGATTCTATTTTTCAAATGTTTATTTATTTGGCTAGGCAGCGTGGTATCTGGGCTCAGCTTTAAACTGAAAATATTCTTTTTCTCGTGTTTATTTAACGAGGTTAACAGAATCGGATTCAGAGTGAATGTTGGGTTTAAATTTAATCGGATTTATTTTATTTACCGTTTTAAATTTTTGTTGTTCTTGAAATTAAATTCTCATGCTTTTGGAACTCTTCTATTTTTCTGACAATCTTTGTGTCAAATATCTTTCCTTACGTATTGAGATCAACTATTCTTGTTTTCATCTAATGGTATTTTCATGTACCGCCATTCTGAAAATTACTCTGCAATTTGAAATCGGTCGCTAATTATTTTGTGACGTAACAAAAAGTATAAAAATTAAATCTTATCGATTGATTTTGAAGGATTTGTGTGGGAAATGGAGAGAGAAAAAGAGGAAAAACAAAGATTTTGTTTCCTCTCATGCTTTAATAAATCAAGATTCAAAAAGGCAAATTGTATTTTTATTATCTGTGGATATTAGCTTTTTCGGGTGCTTCTCACATGTTCTGGATTTTTGTCTTTAGGCTTTATCAATAATAGTGTTAAAATAGTTATGTGCTAAGATAGTCGTAATAAAAATAAAATATCTCTTTGCAAAATGTGTATATATTGCGTTAATGTTTGTTTTTATTTTTCTACGGAAACGCACAACAAACGATTTAACAAAATGATTTATCTTTGAAAAATCATTGTTTTATTGTTATTCACTAATATCAGTTTAGGCCATTCATTGAAATACACGTGTATCTTTTGGCGCATTTTCGTTTATTCTATGGTCTTAATTATTAACTATAGGCATTGTGCCAAACATTATATATCTTGCAGCGTTGAACCGACACCTTGCTTATTATTTGTTTACACTATATGTTATTGATATGTTGAGACGCCTAATACTAGTAGAAAGACTGTTCATTCGAAAGACTGGTTTTTAACATAAACAACTACTATTATCTCTTTGTGAAAGACGCGACTATCTTGACCACTAAACAAACTATATTTGACATTTTGTCTTACAAACGGTGCATTTTTGCTGATATACATTTTGCTATTTATTTCTATGTTGATTCTTCAAGATTCAAATTGCTGAATTATTCTGCTTCTTACTGATTGTTTTTCTTTTAAACAGAGAAAAATACATTATTTCTTTCTCTGTATGTTGAAATGATATTCTTCAAAATTTAGCTGCTGGATAACAATTTCCTGTTGTGTCTCAGGAGACAATGGCGTCATGGATCAAAGGATTGGTTCCTGCTTTTTGCGACTTAATCATTGCGAGTTCAATCCCTTGATTGGTTTGTACACACTTGTATTGAAAATAACTGAGAATATTAAATAAAAGACCAAGACGAGTTAACCCTCGACATGGGGGGAGCCTAACGAGAATAATACACCCCGTAGTTTAAATAAACTATTTGAATCGACGGATACCTGAAGAAGGTTGGAGGGTAAAACGGTCGAAATGTTATGATAATAACAAAGATGAGGATATTAGTCTGGCTATAAATAACAATTATCCAGCCGACGAACTTGTCTGGTCAATTTTGGAGGGTAATATTTCATTTTGTACAAAACTTTTTCTAAGTTAACATTACAGTTAAAACTTCTACTGTTAGAAGATTTCCGGTAAATTAATTATTCGAATTTATTATCAAGAATCTGTAAACTGAATCATTTCCTTTATTGTTGTTAAAGGATTCACCAATTCAGGAATCTTTTTCAGCATGAATAGAATAGATAATCACGTTAAAACCTTTGCTGAAATGCAAGCAGGAATTGTCTTTAGCAGAAATCAAAGGCTGATGAAATCAGTAGAGAATACTTGACCGTATATTCGTGTACTAGCCAAATAAAAAGTGACCAAGAACACTACTTATCAAAAATCAAATAATAGAAATTCTCTTAATAGCCAAACCTACAGTAAATATGGTGCTTGTATATCGACTTGGTCGTTTTTAGGTTTTCATGTCAAATGCCGAAGTCGTGATAAGTGTTTATGGAACACCCAAGTTTCTCCCGAAACTTTGCTTTCGATGTTTCTAAGAAGTATGAGACTTTAAAGTTCATGTCTATTGTATTTGTGTATCCATGTGTGTGAGAGTGTATGTGTTTGAGCGTGTGAGCGCACACGTGTGTATGTGTGGCCGTGCGCGTGTTTTGAGGAATGGCCCAAAGGTTAACCGGACAAAAGTTATGTAAAAGAAAAAAATAAGAAAAAAAATGTTTTCCAAACTCAGCTTCCTATATAATTCCAGTTAATCAAGCATCAAAGATTTTTTTAGTTGCGTGGTATCAACTCTTCTACTTCTCTGCTTTGACTTCTCGATCAAGTTCTATCAAAGTTTACGTCACGTGATTCGCCAAGGCATCCATCATACGCCCACCCCTATATTATCAATGAATGAACGGCTACTGATCAAATGAATTCCTTTGACAGAATGCGAAAAAGAAAAAGTTCCCGCAGTGAAGAAATTGTCAACTTTGCTATTAAGGGACTTGTGGGCGACACAAGGGAAAATAATGACATCGAAACGTTGTGGTGCAACTGACAAGAGAACAATTTTGTGTTAAAGATTTCCAAAAAATAAAATTAAAAAATAGAAAGAAAAACGACTGAACCAATATTTCATGATACAAAATGAAATTTAGAAGACAGAAATGTTTGCATCGCGGATATTTGAAAAGATAAACTGAATTTCTATTAATGGCAGTACAGAAAAATTCTGGAAGGAGTAACTGTATCAAGTCTGAAATGAGCAGGACACAACAAACTAGTAAATGTCGATTGTGGGGATATGAGGCCGTGTCTGTAATATAATAATTAAATTCAATAAGTTGAATTTCCACCCAATCACGTGTATTCTTTCTAGAATACAAATTTGGACGTGACTGTGTGGAAAGGTAACTCATTGCAAACTACTGGGATTTTACAATGAAAACTAACGGCATATGCACGAATCAGAATCTGTGTAAGCGAAAAAAAATAAAAAGAATAAATATCTGGATTTTGAAAGTCAAACGGATTTACCCAATCGAGGTTAGAAGATCGGATCCACTGATTTTAGACAAGTTTTTGATTTTGCCATTATAGTGGATGTTGAAATTATAAGGACATTGAAAAGCTCGAGAAATACCAATTTTTTTCCTAAAGACCTGAAAAAATAGTGAATTATAAAACTGACCAGTGTACACATCATATTTGGTGCACTTAGAAATATACCGACAAGCTTTTCAAAAATATTGAAAGAACTGGAATTCCAAGGAAGAATAGAAAAAATCCAAACGACTGCATTACTAAAATGAGAATGAATACTGAGGTTGCTGAATTACTGAGAAAAGTTACCACTACTTACTTCTGAAAGGAAAACTAGTAAATAACAATAATAATAATAATAATGTTTCTGTGCGTTTAATGAAAATGGCATTCTTAACTATTCTTATTCTATTTTTAAAGAAAACTGCATTCCCTTTCCTAATTAAATAAGGTGAAATTTAATTCATATCCACAACAGTTATATTCACATGTTTTTTCAACACGCTTCCTCTAGGACGACCATCATATTCAATTCATGGATTTATCCAAATAAAAAGAGTAACAACATTTTTTCTATCTAAGGATAGAATTATAAAACTGTAAAATATATTTTTCAAATCATGAAAGAAATACACTTTTCATGGGAATGAGAATTAGAAACGAGAATATCATCGCTTATCGGTAAAGGATTTTCTTTATGAAAAACGGGGCGACAGAAGATGTGTTCTATGCAAGATGATGACCTGGTGTTTCTTAGTCTTTTGTATAGATTCGAATCAGTAAGAAATGAATGAGAGTTAAATGAAGCCTAAAATATTACTTACACAAATGTGTAGCAAATGAAAACAGTTTTATAACGTCTCATCATAATGATAGACAAAATACATTTATTTCTACATTTCCTTTAATTTTCTTTCAAAGACTAAACAGCAAGAAACTGACGAGATATTACAAAATGTTGAAGAAACTTTCTTTAAATAAATATTCTGTTAGAAAGATTTTCTTCACTTGGGAGAACAACATCCATTCGGAAGTGAATCGTTCCATCCGGAAAGATATTTTTCTACTCGGAAATGAATCGTTTAATTCGGATAGATATTATTCTACTCGGAAGAGAATCGTTCCAGTCGGGAAGACATTATCCTACTCGGAAGAGAATCGTTCAATTCGGATAGATATTATTCTACTCGTAAGGGAATCGTTCCTTTCGGAAAGATATTATACTACTCGAAAGAGAATCGTTCAATTCAGAAAGACATTATTCTACTCGGAAGTGAATCGTTCCACTCGGAAAGATATTGTTCTACTCGTAAGGGAATCTTTCCATTCGGAAAGACATTATTCTAATCGGAAGAGAATCGTTACATTCAAGAAGATATTATTCTACTTGCAAATGAATCTTTCCATTCGGAAAAACATTATTCTACTCGGAAGAGAATCGTTACATTCGGAAAGATAATATTCTACTCAGAAGTGAATCGTTCCATTCGGAAAGATATTATTCTACTCGGAAGTGAATCGTTCCACTCGGAAAAAATTGTTCTACTCGTAAGGGAATCTTTACATTCGGAAAGACATTATTCTAATCGGAAGAGAATCGTTCCATTCGAAAAATCATTGTTCTACTCGTAAGGGAATCGTTCAATTCTGAAAGATATTATTCTACTTGGAAGAGAATCGTTACATTCAAGAAGATATTATTCTACTTGGAAATGAATCTTTCCATTCGGAAAGACATTATTCTACGCGAAAGAGAATCGTTACATTCGGGAAGATAATATTCTACTCAGAAGTGAATCGTTCCATTCGGAAAGATATTATTCTACTCGGAAGAGAATCGTTACATTCGGAAAGACGTTCTTCTACTCGTAAGGGAACATTTCTATTCGGAAAGACATTATACTAATTGAAAGATAATCGTTACATTCGGAAAGACATTGTTCTACTCGTAAGGGAATAGTTCCATTCGGATAGATATTTTTCTATTTGGAAATGAATCGTTCAATTCGGATAGATATTATTCTATTCGGAAGAGAATCGTTCCATTTGGAAAGACATTGTTATACTCGTAAAGGAATTGTTCCTTTCGGAAAGATATTATTCTACTCGGAAGTGAATCGTTCCACTCGGAAAGACATTGTTCTACTTGTAAGGGAACCTTTCCATTCGGAAAGACATTATTCTAATCGGAAGAGAACCGTTGCATTCGGAAAAACATTGTTCTACTCGTAAGGGAATCGTTCAATTAGGAAAGATATTATTCTACTTGGAAATGAATCTTTCTATTCGGAAAGACATTATTCTACTCGGAAGAGAATCGTTACATTCGGGGAGATAATATTCTTCTCAGAAGTGAATCGTTCCATTCGGAAAGAGATTATTCTACTCCGAAGTGAATCGTTCCACGCGGAAAGACATTGTTCTACTCGTAATGGAATCTTTCCATTCGGAAAGACATTGTTATACTCGTAAGTGACTCGTTCCTTTCGGAAAGATATTATTCTACTCATAAGAGAATCGTTCAATTCAGAAAGACATTATTCTACTCGGAAGTGAATCGTTCCACTCGGAAAGACATTGTTCTACATCGTAAGGGAAAAACATTACTCTAATCGGAAGAGAAGCGTACCATTCGGAAAAAAACATTGTTCTACTCGAAAGAGAATGGCTCAATTCGGAAAGACATTATTCTACTCGAAAGAGAATCGTTACATTCGTGAAGATAATATTCTACTCAGAAGTGAATCGTTCCATTCGTAAAGACAATGTTCTACTCGTAAGGGAATCTTTCCATTCGGAAAGACATTATTCTAATCGGAAGAGAATCGTTCCATTCAGAAAAACATTGTTCTACTCGTAAGGGAATCGTCCAGTTCGGAAAGATATTATTCTACTCAGAAGAGAATCGTTCCATTCGGAAAGACATTGTTATACTCGTAAGGGAATCGTTCCTTTCGGAAAGATATTATTCTACTCGGAAGAGAATCGTTCAATTCAGAAAGACATTATTCTACTCGGAAGTGAATCATTCTACTCGGAAAGACATTGTTCTACTCGTAAGGGAATCTTTCCATTCGGAAAGCCATTAGTCTACTCGGAAGAGAATCGTTACATTCGGGAAGATATTATTCTACTTGGAAATGAATCGTTCATTTCGGAAAGACATTATTCTACTCGGGAGAGAATCGTTACATTCAGGAAGATAATACTCTACTCAGAAGTGATCGTTCCATTAGGAAAGACATTGTTCTACTCGGAAAGACATTGTTCTACTAGTAAGGGGATCGTTCCATTCGGAAAGACATTATTCTAGTCGGAAGAGAATCGTTACATTCGGAAAGACATTGTACTACTCGTAAGGGAATCTTTCCATTCGGAAAGACATTATTCTAATCGGAAGAGAATCGTTCCATTCGGAAAGACATTGTTCTACTCGTAAGGGCATCGTCCAGTTCGGAGAGATATTATTCTACTCAGAAGAGAATCGTTACATTCGGGAAGACATTGTTCTACTCGTAAGGGCATCGTCCAGTTCGGAGAGATATTATTCTACTCGGAAGAGAATCGTTACATTCGGGAAGACATTGTTCTACTCGTAAGGGCATCTTCTAGTTCGGAGAGATATTATTCTACTCAGAAGAGAATCGTTACTTTCGGAAAGACATTGTTATACTCGTAAGGGAATCGTTCCTTTCAGAAAGATATTATTCTACTCGGAAGAGAATCGTTCCATTCGGAAAGACATTATTCTACTCTGAAGAGAATCGTTACATTCGGAAAGACATTGTTCTACTCGTAAGGGAATCTTTCCATTCGGAAAGACATTATTCTAATCGGAAGAGTATCGTTCCATTCGGAAAAAACATTGTTCTACTCGTAAGGGAATCGTCCAGTTCGGAAAGATATTATTTTACTCGGAAGAGAATCGTTACATTCGGGAAGATATTATTCTACTCGGACGTGAATCTTTCCATTCGGAAAGTCATTTTTCTAATCGGAAGAGAATCGTTCCGTTCAGAAAGATAATATTCTACTCAGAATTGTATCGCTCAATTCGGAAAGATATTCTACTCTCAAGAGAATCGTTACCTTCGGGAAAACATTATTCTACTCAGAAGGGAATCGTTCTATTTGGAAAGACATTATTCTACTCGGAAGGAAATCATTCCATTCGGAAATACATTTTTCCAATCGGAAGAGAATCGTTCCATTCGGAAAGGCATTATTCTACTCGGAAGAAATTCGATCCATTTGTAAAGATATTATTCTACTCGGAAGAGAATCGTTCCATTAAGAAAGGAATAATTTCCTTTCAAAAAACGTAACGGAAGAGGATCTTTCCATTTAGAAGAATCATTTGCAGTAACCTAAGATTAAAATATTCCTGCAGGAAACGGCCACATTAAGCTAAATATCTCAAAGTCTTTGAACAAGTGAATCTAATACAGATATTTTCTAAGTTACAGTTTCTAATGAGGTGATTCAGAATTAAGGGGCCAGTGGTGTTACATTAATCTTCTTACTACTTACGACATGCATGCTTTGAAAATCATCATTCAAATTCCTTGCATTTTCACAGGATATAAACCCAGACGTGTACAGCAAATTGGAAATATGCAGCTCGCTCAAAAATTTAGACTCTCTTCATATGTTGACTAAACTTTCCTTATTTTGGCACAGTTGGAAAAAATGGCAATAGTAAACCTTGAAAATAAATCGAATACTCTCGACTCTCCCGTCGAATTCGACGTATGAGGGTCAAGCAGATCTGTTCTTGGGAAACCGACAGCCTAACAACAGCACATGAGATTTAATTATAGTGGTGAAGGTTCCCTGCAGGACCATCCACACTTTTTGAAGGGCCGAATTCAGAAACCTGGTGCACTACGTGCCACAGGGTCCCCAAAAGACCCTTCGCATGTTTTGAATTCAGAGTTGTCCTTCTCCGAGATCAGTTGCCATCCAAGGCTATAGAACCCTGTCTGTCCTGCTAGTTACTCATAGCTGAAGGGAGAAGAAAAGGACTCACACCTTTCCCAAGGGTATTTAAACCCTGAAAATAAATCCTATATATATATATATATATATCCAAGGTGTGATGGGTATATTGTTGCCATTTTATATTTTTAAATTTGCGGACGTGCGTTGTTTGGTTTTGATTTTGTGGACTGCACATTATAGTAGGGTCATTTGGGGCATTGTCTCGGAGAAAAAGAGGACCATGACGTAAGCTGCAATGGGAATATTTCAGAGTCTTTGGGTATCAATCTGAGGACAGTGCAATTGATTCGGAAAGAGCTGGATGAGTCTAATGGTGATTACGATGGTACGGCAGCTCGGAAAATTCATTCCGATCGTTCGAATTTGTTGGTGAGGGCCTCAGACTCAAAACGGAGGTCTACATCAAGTGCCCTGAGGAGGTTGTGCTGCCCTGGATCAAGTGGGTGGCTGCTGGAATACACTATGTCTGGCAAAAGTACGCTGGCATCATCCCAGGATAACCCAATTATGGCTGTCATACAATTTCTGCGACTACCCTTACCCTTTACACTTGACCACCTAACTTCCTAGACTGCAACCTCCCCCCTCTTAATTATTATGTATGGGGCGTCAGTTGAGAACCCAACAAAACTCCTTGTGACACCAAATATGAACTGAAGGTAAAGATTATGGCAGTATTCACTAACTTAAAGAAGAAGACTGTCCAAAAGAGTTGCAGGAGATTCAAAAGTCGTCTGGAGGCCGCGGTTGAAGCCAACGGCGATTTTATTCAATAAATTTACTCTTTAGTATTTCAAGATATTTTTGCGTAATTCTGGTAAATATGATAAATATAATTGTTAAAATAATATGTCGGTGTTATTTTCATTTTTGCATAATTTAGACGACAATTTTTTCATCATACATATATATATATATATATATATATATATATATATAGAGAGAGAGAGAGAGAGAGAGAGAGTAAAGAAGTTAACTTTGTAATATGTGAATATTTTAAATGCGAATACACAATATAATAAAGAATAAAAGACCCAATTTGGATTCTTAAAAAATGTTCTTCATTCAACTTTCTATTTAATCAGCTCTCTTGAACATTTTCTCCGAGGCCAAAATCTGTAAAAGCCGAGAAGAGATTAGAATTCTTTTTATGCACAAACAAAACTTCTTTAAACAACGAATACAAAAATTAGTTACACGCTCTTTGCTAATAACGATGATGACGATGATGATGGTGATGATCCCAATAAAATGACGAATCTCTTATATTTCAACAAGATTTGATTCCATTTTCCAAAATGCCATTTTACTTTCCGGACAAGCTTTTATTTTCTGAGCTAAGAATTCTTACTAATGTTATAAATATTTTATAAGGTTTTACCGTTGGCAGGCGCGTTACGACAAAGATGTAATTGTTAGCAAAATAGTCTCGTAATTATTGATTAGTGCGTACCTCATTCTTGCAGTTTTATGTCAAAATTAAAATACGCTCAGTAAATAGATAGAGTTCACCTTGTTATTTTCTTTTTTTACAAGTTTAAAGTTTAAAAAATTATGTTTCAAGATCGTTCTTAGCGGTGATAGTGATTCGGTTCTAGAGAAGCAGTCAAAGCAAAGGATTTTGAGTACCGATTACCAAGGCAAATCCGCCACTCTTGGATGATTCGTGCAACACAATCACCTACTCACCAATGTTGTCCATTTGACACTCTAAACGGATAGAGGAATTGAGTGTACCAAGGTTGACCAAACTTGGAAAACAGAAATAAATAGCATTCTTCAATTTGAAATTTAAATGATTCCTTGCGATATTTTTAGTGTATAAGTTTATCCCCTGCAATTATATCTTTAATCAATTCACACTATTAAAGGCGATAATGCTACTAAGACGTAAGGAGCTTCTATGAATTACTTGATTACTTATTTTAATGTGTCATTTTATTTACAGTTATTGCCACGTGACGCAAACAATAGTCAGTGCATTATTTAATCAAATTAGCTATAGTCAACAATATCTTTTTGTAGCCATCTCTCACTTATAGTATTGCCAGCTATGACTGTTTTTACGTTTATTTAAGTAGCGAAGTAATTGTTCTAAGTAACGGAGTTAATCAAAATAAGTGCTGTCATTTGAATTTATATTTGGACAGGTGTTTGTTTCATTTCTGAAGCCTGATTGTCATGTTTCTGTTGAGTGTGATCAAAAGAACGCAGAATAACGACCGGCAAGAAAATCTTGAAATATGAATGTTTTTTTTCCGAAGCATTTTGACAATGACGGACGAGGAAAGAATTGCCGGGACGAAATTTAAAATCAAACTCAAATAGAAAGCAACTAAAATAAAATGAAATCGAAATTGCAAACAAAAAAAAACAAATATTTCTTTAAACTAACACTCTCTTCATTTTTTACGATTTAGTTCTAATTTATTTCATTGTCGAAAAATGGAGAACGTTAAGAAAAAGTGAAAATAATCTCCGTAATAAGAAAAAAATTCTCCGTGTTTCATTTTGGGGATTTATTTCAAACTATAAATTCGAATTTCAAACTACGGGAGTGATATTCGTTATTCTCATTTCTCTGTGATACATATTTTTAATTGATTATCGATGAGAAAATTTTAAGTGATTATCGATGAGAAAGATATAAAAAAGAAATCTACTTCTTTCCTTGAATTCATGTTGATACATAAAAGAAAATCTATAAATTCATTAAACACGCCTCGACGACCATAGCATTTGATTTAACACAAAGATTTAATACACAAGCTCTCCAGCTATGGAATCACTGGAAGGGACTTCTCGATCATAAAATCCTTCCTAACAGGTAGGTGCCTGAACATAGTTATTAATAGTCAATCCTCCAGAGCCCTTGAGGTCAACCCAAGCGTTCCCCAGGAGCCACTCCTTGGACCAACCCCCTTTTCGAAGATAAATGATCTGCTTAAGAATATGCTCAGATTATTTGTAAACGTCTATGCCGATGATACGACTATATACAGGCGCATTTCTTAAACACTTGATGGTCAGGTATTGGCTAATGACCTCTCTTCCGATCATGAACAAACTACATAGTGAGGTAAACATTGGTTCGAAGACCAACCTAGTTACCCTCCAACATCGCGGATTGGACCCCGAATTTTGCCATCAATCAGGATGAACGGACGTCCCTTTGAAAGACTATTGGGCCTCAAACTCGTCGGTCCCACTCAAGTAAATACCTGACTTTTCCTGCTATCCTGTATCTTTACAAGATCCAGATCACACGAAAAATGCCCAAACCTCACTCTCCAGCCTTGATAGAGTCCAAAAACGTTTCCGAGGCCTTATGGGTAATGATTTATTTTCAACCCTCCAACCTCTTTCCCATAGGCGTGATGTGGTGAGCCTCTTTCTGCTTTATAGCTACTACAATGAAAAATATTCCTTGGTGCCGCCAGGTCTAACTTTTACGGCGAGGACCCACCATGCCACTAATATTGTAACAACCCACCCACTTATTCCCTGTGTATTCCGTCGATGAGAAATCAGTTCCACTCGAACAGCTGCTTCCCGAAAACCACTTCTCTGTGAAACCGAGACTCCCAAGAGGATGTTTCCCTGATCATTACAATATTAACCTTTTCCAGGCTAGGGTTAACCATTATCTTACAATCCTATCCGTACAAATTGACTCCTAACGTAACCCTTTACCTCGAGTGGCCCCCGGGTCTTGTAAAGGGTGAACCTTACTATAAAAAAGAAGCTCTTTTTTTCACGGACTGCACAAAAATATCAATTGTATTAACTAACAAAGTAAATATATCTATTTTGTTAAATACACGCTTCGTCGTTGACTAATGGATAACGAGCTAGTCATGTATATCTTTACTAATGGGCGTTGATTTCAGTTCTCATTTCTTCTTATCGACTTATGCCAGACAAGGTTACTTATATCTGCATCGTTGCACATGTTATACAATCGAAAGAATTTCTACGAAAGCAAATAATAATAAAATCTCATTGATTTTTGGGGGAGTGAAAGACAAATCAGGTTTTATTAATAAATATTTTATCCGTTGTCTGTCGGTTCTACTATCAATGATTTTTTTGTTTGTTTGTTTGTTTTCTTTCATTCGTGGATAAATCTTTTAAAAGTCCTTATTTTTGCCTTGATAGTCTTCACACATTTAAAAAAGGCCGTAGAACGGAACAGCCAAAATATTGCAAACAATGATCAATATTATTGAATATGGGAATATTTAAATGTGGCTACAAACTTAAAAAAATTTGCAGTTTCATTCTTTAAAGAATTACAAGAGAAGTTTCACAATGAGAGTAGATTTCGCGTTGCAATTTTAGTCCAAGAATTGATTATTTCTGATATTCTGATGTCGCTGTCAGAGCCCAAAATCGAACAACATCTCAAACCGATGGGTGGCTCAATGTGAAAGAAGGGCTGGAGATCGACTCAGGTCGGCGCATGATTTTCCCTCTCCTGTTCTCCAATTTATTTTGTCCCAAAATGTTTCACAGCATCTTATTGGTCTTTTTTTATATATAATTATTAATGCCATTCATTGTTAAAACATAATTTATTATCGTTGATTAAGTTGAAATAAATAAGAAATAATTTCTTCGAAATAATTTCTCGTCGGCAAAATAGATTTCGATTCAAAGTCTAAATGACCCAATCTTAAATACGACCTTGAATATGATGAATACGACCTTGAACATGATGAATACGACCTTGAACATGATGAAACCTTGTTGAAAAATTATCATAAAGTGATCCAAGTTCATTCCAGCAAAAAATTTTCACTTTGATTTTCACTCCTTCGAGTTTATTGAACCGGTGATTCACCATATTTAAGATGTAACATTTTAAAATACAGACAAAATCCAAAATGAGAAGCAGATGGGAAGCCTTCACTCTTCCGCTGGCTGAGTTACGTTATGAAAAAAAAAGATGAAAAAATAGGATGACTTCGGATTTGAAAAGATTAAAACAAAATCATCAAATAAACAGATTGATTTTATTCGATTTTCAGGAAATTACAGCCAAACGCTAATTAATAAAAGCTGCTTGTAACTTTCAGCTATTCGATATTTCCTCGGCAAGACACAAGGTTAATTTTACTTTTAACTATGATTTTTAAAATCTTTAATTTAAATTAATATTTCAGCTATATTCTGGGTTAATTAAAAAGATGATAATTTCACTTTTAATATAATATTAAAATTTTCCCTGAACTTTGTAAAGTTTTTCTTTCAAAAGAAATCTTTTAACCAATCAGCAATTCAAATTTTAAATTATATGTATCATTTGTGATAAATACATCAAGATGAAAAAAAAACTAAGTTTCTCACTTAAATAAACAATAACGACATATTTGGGGTTTTAAAGAAAACTTGTTTTACGCTCAATGGAACCAAGCCTCGATTTAAAATCATGAATTTGTTTTTAAATTTTGTCCGGAAAAGCAATATCTGTGAAAACTCTTGCTCACGTGTTTGTTTTCTCAGCCACTGCTTTAAAAATGTAAGCTTGTGTAAATTTTCATTAAATCCAACAAATACAGAATAAGGAAAAATCCTGAAGACAAAAGAATGATATTAAACGCCGTTAATGAATGAAGAAACAGCAAATAGGCAAATTTAGAAATGAAAATAACTTATTTGGTGAACATTTTGATCATAGTTCTCAATAGGCAAAAAGGGCGTTGGGAACCGAGTTCAAATCCTGGTTATGGCATTTTATTTTCACTTCATAAACTTGAAACCCTTTAGAAGAACATAAATTCTCTTTTTTTATGTTCTCTTCTATTGCTAGATATGTCTATATTACGTCTCGTAACTGACATACGACGACAGTCAAGACGAATGTGTAAGAGAGCAACAAGGCAACTTGCTATAATTTAACTTGGTTTCCTTTGCAATCAAAAGCTATTGCCTCCATAATTAACACTGACTATTTAATAAATTCAGTTTTACCTTATTTATTCAAACAGCTTCTACTTGTTTAAAGAACATCTATCTAATTCTTGATAATAATAAATATATTCACAGATTAAAAGAACATATGATCTTTCCTTTTTGTGGATTGGCCTCCACTAAAATGAAAAATATCTGCAGACATAAATTATGTCAATGAACTATGTTATTAACTTGTCTTTCGACTGCAGTATTTGGGCATTTCCCATCGGTATCAGATCTCTGAGGTTAAATAAAAGTCAGAATTCTGAATACCGTTTTTCTAAGCAGGAAGGCTTTCCCCGCTTGAAAGAATGATATATTACAATCGTCCGTCGTCTATTTTCTCTATCTAGCTTTACTTTGCCGTACTTAAACAGTGAATAGGAAAATGGCCTCTATTCCATTTTCGATTTACAAGATGAAGTGAAGTGTTTCGTCCTTGTCCAAATCCGAACACTATAAAAGATAGGAAATCATGTGATGCATAAACTTTCCGGGCGCTTCTGACAAAAGTTTGTTCAAAATATTGATTAATTCCCTTCAATATAAAAAAGAATTCCCAAAAGACAACGCAAAACGCGTCATAAACATTAATGTTTCTAAATAAAAAAAAAAAATGATTGCTTTGAATGACGGGATTGACGCTTGACTAAATGTTCAGATAACGCTACGCAATCATCCCGTTTATAGTGAATTAAGGAAATCCTATGAAAGAAAACGAGTTGAAAAATGTTCAAATCCAAGTAAGAACGAGGACATCGTAAGCAGAATTTTATTTTTTGTGGGAATGCCCTTTTGTCTTAAAAAATTGGGCCAAAAGAATTTTTTTCAATTTGACTTGTCTTTAAACCAACCTTATCAATGAAAGTAACGACTGACTTTTAAGCAAAAGCAATAAATTTTTCCTAAATCTCCAGCAGCAATTAATTTATCTTTTAGAAATATGATCGCCAAGACATTCAACATTTTTTTTATTCGGGTGGCTCGTCTTGTATATGAACATCTTGGTTAATTCTACTCTGATTAATAAGATCTATACGTCCCGTTGCGAATAGGGGTGATACACAGAGCAAGAAGAATACGCAAGTTTTTTCCCTTTTTTTTTTTTTGTTCACAGAGGATGCGATCAAATTGAAGGGGCAGTAAAATAACAACAACAAAAAACACAAGTGTTAAAGCAAAAGTTTCAGTTATTTTGTTGTTTTTTTTGTATTTTTTCGCAATCAAAAATGATGATCAATTTTGGAATCTTATCTCTTACGAAGGGCTGTTGAAAAGAAGTTTTGCCTGATCAAGAAATATTTTTGAATGAATGTTTACTTCTTTTTTCCAGATCTTGGGATGTGGGTTGATGCGAAAAATGCTCAGCGACCGCTCATTTTCAAGTGAGACGATCACAAGATTAAAAAATTTCATTTGTTGTTTGAGGAAAAACTCAATTAAAAAAAAATGGAAAAATTCATCAGTCCTGTATCGTAGGTTGCCTGGTGGGGGGGAGTCATCGATAAGAATAAAAACAATTTGTTATTTTCATCCCAGAGACAATCTTCAAAAGAACAAGTGTGTCTGTTTGTATCTGTATGTGTATGTATGTGTGTCTATGTATGCGTGTGTCTATGTGTATCGGGATGATGAGGGTGTCCGTAATTATATGCCATAATATTTTGTTTACTGAATTTGTCAAGCATCACTCACAATGAAGAGATTAAGAAATAGAAACTTCTATCATCTGTACAGACACACATCCACTTACATTAGGACACACCGACGTGGTGCAATGTCTTGCAAGCGTGTCTTGCTGGATAAATTTACTACTGAGTAGTGAGTTCGATCCTTACTAGGTACCACATACTTTCGGCCTTGTGCTACATCTAAGCTATGCTAAGAAAATCACCATATCCAGTTATATGATAATTATGCTTGCCTTTATTCCTGATGCTGACAATTTCTTCTGAATTAATTCCAAAGCATGTCTATAATAATAACAATAATGATAATATTAATAATAAGCATTAACAATAAATTTACGTTATACGAGATGATACTGGAAAATTCTCGTCCTGACCCACTCCCCAAAATCTAATCAAATATAATATTTTTTTTTAAATTCTTTCTAGGTCGGACCGAAAACGTTCAGTATCACGTCAGTTATATAATGGCCCCAAACTGTCAGTAATTTTCACCCTTATTCTTGACAAATGACAATCTATTTTTAACTAATTTTAAATGCATTTTTTTTCATAATGATTTTTATTAATGCTGTGCGTATTATACGCGTATAATAGTCGAATCCTCTCAGTAGTGTTTGAATTAATGTTTCCACCTTCACTATTCCTTTGTTCCTGAGTGAGTGTCAAGGTTGTTAAATAATCATTTGATGTTTAATCATAAAACTATTTCTTAATTTAGTGCATTCGGGAAAAAAATGAAAAAAAAAAGCGGTGAGTTTGATTAGAGAAGCTGTAAAGTGTGCAGTGCTTATCTACGTGTACTGGGTTCGAATACAGTCGCTGTTAAACTATAAGCATGATTAGTGTTTCATTTTTCATTAAAGCGAGAAGAAAATCCAAACCATCAATTATAAGAAGACAGAATGTAAGATTAGCAACAAAAGAAAGAACAGAAACAGCGAGTCATGATTTCGACCAATCACAGAGAAGTGTTTAACAGATGACGGGAAATATGGCACCGAAATCCGAAGTGTATTGAAATAACAAAATATGTCTTCCAAAAGCACATCAAAGTATTAAAAAATGAAAATTTTGATAGAAACGAACTGATATGAAATATGAGCCTTCCTATATGGCAGTAAATGTTGGACAATTTCCTCCCAGAAGAAGAACGGATATGGTTCTAATACTGGCAATATCATGAATGGAACATGTAAGCAAGGGGGGAATTTTAAGGAAAATAAAGATAAAAGGACACTTATACTTAGAAACCGAAAGAGAGAGTTGAAATTTCACGGATACATGAGAAAAGAAGGGTTAGAAAATTTGATACTCACAGTAAAAGTGACAGAGTGAAACAGCGAGTAACTTGTCTAACGAACTTGTGTAAATGGTTGTCAGAACAGGGAGTGGAAAGGACAGTACAAAGACGAACATTACTAAGAGTTACAAAGGATAGGAAGTAATAGAGAACCTTAATCACCCACGTCCTGAAGGGACATGTCACCTCAAATAATACAATCAAAATTTGCTTGTCATTATACATGGTTGAGTGAATAGAAAACATATTTATTTAAGAAATCCTTCTCGTGATCTGAAGGTTTCCATAAACAGCTGGTAATAAAATAAAATGCAAACTGAAGCAACAAAAAAAGAGAATCTCAAACGCTGATTTTTTAGGAAGGCACATCAAACCACCCCTCCCTCGCCCACACACCCCCCTTTTTGAAAGACTAGCAAGACTCGACATTCCTAACCGTCATTTTCAATTAGTTCATTCTGGACTGTACAGAAAGCTGCACATTTGCCACACATATGCATTGGTCAGTGTTCAAGATGAGAAGGATTATCATGCGATGATAAACATCTGGAATGCTGATTTTCAAACAAGACACTCTCAGACTTGTTCGAGGACTGATGCCAAACGATTTTCATTTTTTTATCTGTTACCTGCATTTAGATTACTGCCGTGTTTTTCTACACTTAGGAAATGTGAACGAGAAGGAGACATCTTTAAAACAAAACGTATAGCTTATAAAGACATATAGGTGAAAATTATTCATTTAATCATCTCATAAATTCGGAAGAAATATTTTTTGATTGCAGGTAAGACTTAATAAAGTATTAAAATATTTCCCCTCGCATTCAATTCCCAAGACGTTTTTTTTTTAAGAAAACGTTTTTGAGAGACTTTTTGGGAAAATAACAAAAGCAGTCGGTAGACTCCTGGATTCGATGGGATATATTACATATCCGTTTTTGTGTCATATGCTTCCATTAAAAACAGTCATTTGCTTTGACTGACATTCATTTCTTTCGTTATTTTCGTAATTTTCTTGTTACGCAACGATATCAAAAATGGATTTGAATAACCATAAATTACCGAAACTCTTATCAATTTTGAACATTTCAATTTTTGACCATACGACCAAAATTTCTGAGAATAGAATCCTGATAGATTTTTTTGAATATTCGTAGATTTTGGTTTCATACCAATTCTGATTTATTGTCTGGCAACAGATAATGTTGGATCAAAGTTATTTCCCCGAAAATGTCAAGGCAATAGAATTTTATATAGATTGTAAAGAAAATAGCAATAAACCAAATTAGCAATTGTTCACGTCCCGGATTCGCAGCTCTACTGACAGCAATCTGATATCAGCTTTTGCGCCAAAACATCCTTACCTGTTAAGAGAAGATAGGATTCAGTTAGATTTTGTAACATCAGTGCAAGTAGATGCGTACTTTTTCAGAAATATAAAATCCTTTAGTAAAAAATTTCGATTTGAGTAAAGAAAGGAATAATTTTTCACGTTATGGTTTCGATCAGAAGTCACATCATGACAAGGAAAAAAATATTTGATGTACAGTAGAAAGTTTTCAGAAAGAACAAATTCACCAAGCGAAACGTAACTCTGGCTTTTTGTCAGCTGATTGCAAGTAAACAGCCATTAATTATTACAAAGAAGTAAATATTGGTTTTGATAATCAATGTATCAGACATAAATCTGTTATCTTTGAATGTCACACTTTCACACACAAAGGAAGCATAAGGAAGAAAAAAAAGAAGAGAACTCACAAATTACAGTTGGTTAATTTCAAATTGTAATTACCCTTGAGCACGTAAAATTATTCGGGGAGGTTTGATGAAAAGACAAAATATAAGAGGATTTTCTAAGAAATACATTAAAGATGGAAAAATTATAATTTAATCATTATGCGCACATGTTTGTAAATTGGTTCATTGGGAAGAATGAAAAAACATAAAACATTTCATATGAAAGTCTGTAGAATCAATTTATGGAAGACAGTATAAGAATTAAATCAGGAAAATTAATCGGCAAAACGTAAAATCATTGAAATAAAAGTTAAATTTGTATCCGACTGAAGTGATATTATTTGGCACTCAAAATGATTCTGTGATTAATTATTCCATCTTTGATAAAGAATGTTGCTTGTCTTTCTTTGAAATTCGTTAATGATGTTGGCATATCTTATTATTATCTGTACATGTCCAGTCGGTCAATATGGCTACTGTTGTGACACGCACAGACAGATTCAACAAAGATGATAATATAAGGAAAACATTAACATCATTTCCATTCATCTGTTCTCTTCTGAAGATAATCGACCAAAGTCTGACGAACGAAAGATGAAGAAATGTGAAGACTTAAACTTAGATTGACAAGCAAAATGGCTGGCGAATGAAGATATCTTTCTTTTTTTTGCCCGTGGAAGGAAGATGTGTATTAAGCAAGCATCAAATATTTGGCAGAAACCGAGACAAGAAAATAAAATAGAAGGAAAAAAAAGAGAATCGAACAGAAGATGCAAGAATTTGTTGTGAGGGTCAACTTTTAAGTCACTACAATATAAATATTCAACCTACAGAGGGTGTGTTACCATCAGGAAACATGGCGAAGACATGAAGAATTAAGAGTAAAAATCTTTCAACCTCGAAATCATATAGGATGGATAGACTCTCTTCGGTTCTTTTCTATAAATGAGTTTCAGCAATTTGTTCTTCTGGCTATCTATCTGTGTGTGTGTGTGTGTGTGTGTGTGTGTGTGTGTGTGTGTGTGTGTGTGTGTGTGTGTGTGTGTGTGTGTGTGTGTGCCCATCGAGTATAAAGAATTAAAAGTTTAATTTTTTTTTCCAAATTATCCTTCTAGGGATTTAATATTTGAGAAGTAAATAAAAAAAAGTAAAAATTCTTGAGAAATGAATATCCACCTAATTCCATTTTTAGTTTAACATTTTTTTTTTTTACTTTGATTCTCATGTTTATTCCAGTCAGTTTTCCGCCCATCTGCATATGTATACCTTATTTCGAAACCCCTCAAAAATTTCTTTGTGTTACTATTCAAATTTCCATCCATTCATAATCTCAAACCTCGGGAAACCATTATTATTCTTGTTTTTTACCTAAACAAAAGCTAAATCCATTTTGGTGTAATAATAAATATTTCGCTTATTGTCTAATGGGATTTTTCAATTCATGTCAGTTTCTCCTGAATGAATTCCATTCATAAATTCATCAATGAATTCTAACCGATTTTTTTAACCTGATTCTACCTCACCAAAATGAAATTTGTTGAATCTTCAGTGAATCGTTGACACGGCTTGAAAAGAAATAATCCGTGACAAAACAGTCACTAATGGAATCGACTGGAATTCTCATTTTGTTTTTCTAACAAGTTAAAAGCTGCAAGTAAACATCATAGAAGTTTGGCAAAACGTTAAAGCTCACTTTTTTCCCCATATTCGTTCGTTCACACATATTCAAATAAACACACACGTACACCAAGAATTCCATTGCCTAATGATAAGAAAAAACATTTATTTAACACAACAAATACTTATTGTTCAACATGATTTCCTTTCCTGTCAATGAACTTTATCACTGCTGAATATTAATCACAAAGATCGCTCATTATACCATGGGCTAAATTCAGCGAATTTGACGGTCTACAGACTTAACGATATTCATCTGCGTACTCGCTCCCATATATTTGAAAAAAACTTTAGGTGGAACCAAGGGACAACTTGCCAAAAAACTTAAATACCTTAAAAAATATAAAATTTTGAACCAGGACAGCAATAAGAAAAGAAAAGAAAAATTACCATGACAGAGCAAAAAACGTTAATTCCAATGCAAAGGATGGCCCTAGTCTTAACCCGATTTTCACGCGATCTTCAAAAGTTTTAAACGCAAATTAAGTGGAGGCCACTTTGATATAAGCCATGACCAGAACTACATATATATATATATATATATATATATATATATATATAGATAGATAGATAGATAGATAGATAGATAGATAGATACATACATACATACATACATACATACATACATACATACGCATACATATATATATATATAAATTTCCAAGAGGATAGAATACAGGTAGAACTCAATGTCCAGGACAGAGTAACAAGATAATAAAAAGGTTTAAACACTAATATTCCATGGTTATAATTTATTATTTATTAAATATATATATATTATTTATCATATATATATATATATATATATATATATATATATATATATATATATATGATAAAGAATATAGTTTAAGGTATGATATATTTATGGGCAAAAGTGCTCGATATAAAAGTGAACACTGAGGTCCACACCAAGCGGCGATATATATATATATATATATATATATATATATATATATATATATAAATTTAAAAATACACGAAGGTATTTTTACCTTTAGGATTCCCTGTGGGTATATTTGTTGCCATATTTATCTCAACGTTTCGGCCGTTGTACGCTCCGGCCTTCTTCAGGTGGTTGGAATGCCGAACTGAACTTACTGTGGTAGACTAGTTCCACGTGCCATGTCTAATGGATGTAAATTATCAGTTATCTCCTGTTAATTCCCCTCTCTAAGTTCTCCACCGCCTTAACCAGGTATTCAACTCACACTCTTTGGGTCCTGTCACTGGATCTAACTAATAACTAACTTGAAGAAGGCCGGAGCCTACAACGGCTGAAACGTTGTTATAAATATGCCAACAAGATGAGGACAATAGACAATAATGTAAGTAGTATATATATATATATATATATATATATATATATATATATATAGAGAGAGAGAGAGAGATAGAGAGAGAGGGGGGAGACTCAAAATTCTGTTACCTTAAACTGCGCGTGCAAATTAATAATATATTGTCTTCCCTCAGCCATTTTATTTTGTATGATCGTACATTATCTATCCAAGGGGAGAACTTTGAAAAGAACACTAAACTAGATGTTATATGTTCATTTCTATAGTTAATTTTACTGTAATTTTAGTGTTCTGCATAACATGTCCGGCTACTACTGGTGCGAGATGTTTTATCAGGTCATCCCATAAGTTTTGTCCGAATTTTAACTTTTTGTTAAAATGAACGATATTTAAAGAGTATTTTATAATGTCTAATGGAGCTGAACATTATTTTTATGTTTAGATGCATTTAAACTGATGAAATTTTATTTCAGAGAACAATAAAATTAAATTTTGTTTGATTAAAACCCTGCTAACAGTTCAAGAAAGGAAACTCAGCAGCCGAAGCGGATAGAAACATTCACTCAGTTTATGGAGAGGAATGTGTGAATGAAAGAACTTGCAGAAGATGATTTGCAAAATTCAGAGGTTGAGATTTCACCCTTGAATATGAAGATCGAACCGGACGTCTAGTTGAGTTTGATGAAAAGCTTCTTGAAGCAGCCCTTGAAGAAAATCCTACTTTATCAGTTGAGGAATTGGCAGTGGTTCTCAGTTCAAACCATACAACTGTTCATCGTCATCTTCAACAACTTGGAAAAGTTCCTAAACTTGGAAAATGGGTGCCTCATGAATTGTCTGAAAACAACCACAAATCCCGAGTTGACATCTGCTCTTCTCTCCATTCTCGCCAACTTTTTTCACCTTTTTTGGATAGACTTGTGACTGGCGACGAAAAATGGATCTTTTATCGAAATGTTAAGCGTTGTAGACCGTGGCTTGGTAAAGGGGAAGGACTCCAGCCACAGCCGAGAATGGAACTTCATGGGCAAAAGGTTCTTCTTTCAAGGAATAATCCACTTTGAATTCTTACCACCTAATGCAACAATTAATGCTCAAACATACTGTCAGCAATTAGAGCGTTTGAACCAAGCTTTGAGGAAAAAAAACCTGCTCTAGTGAATCGAAAAGGGGTGATGTTTCATCAGGACAATGCGCGACCCCACACAGCAAGAATCACGTCACAAAAGATCGAAGAACTTGGTTGGGAGAATATTCCTCATCTACCTTATTCTCCCGATCTTGCTCCTTCAGACTACCATTTGTTTCGTAGCTTAAAGAATCATTTGGAAGAAACAGCTTTTGTAACGCAGGAAGAGGTTAAAACTGACATTTGTGAGTTCTTCGAATCAAAGCCAAAAGAATTTTACAGTAATGGAATTAGTAAGCTTGTTAATAGAAGGAAGGAAGTCATAGATAATCTGGGAAAATACATTGTTGATTGAATCTGTAATTAAATGTAACATTTCGTCACTTGTTTTCTTTATTCAAAATTCGGACAGAACTTATAAGATGACCTGATACAAATGCGCTTCGGTAAACCAATTCTCGTTAGTATCATCAGTTCTATATCACTGCTGTACTACATCAACCTTGTGGCAAAGTAAGCACCGTACATCACTTGAGACCACGCAGCCCTTTAAGCCATGTTCGATACTCACTAGGTGGTCCACTCTACCAAATGACATTGACGTTAAGTAAATAATAATAAATTCATCAGGTTCACTACTCTGAAAACCTTCTTTTTTTTTGCTTTCTAGGCAAGGTTTTAGGTTTGAAGGTTTTTATTATGTCATTACTGAATGAAAGATGCATTTGTGTCGAGTAATTCGCCAACGTAGCTGCTACAGTTACCTTTCATGTCTTTTTGCTTCTGCTTCGTGCAATATTTTTAGCATCAAGAAGCGTTCATTTCTTCTTTTTTTTTTCTGCAAGCAGTTTATTACAAATCCTATCATTGTTGTCGGGCTCAATATTCAATGCTTTTTTTTTTCTTTTTTGCCTCGCCCCTGCTAAGCCTTCACCAATTAGAACGTTTGCGCTCGTATGAGGAAAGTGTTCAATAACGCTTTCGAGTTTCAATAAGAAGTATTCAATAATTCTTTCGAGATTCAGCTAATCGATAATGGAATGCGACCATGAATGCAAATGGGGAGACCGGAAGTCCGTTAAAAAGCGGAAACGCTAAGAGGAGATTAATTCAAACAAATGATGCTAGAGCTACGTATATCATTGTGAGTCACTGGAATATTTTTAGATAGTTTAAAAGATATCAATATCCCTCTCTCTTTCACACACACACGCATACATACACACATAAATATATATATAAAAAATTAGGTTGAGAAATATGGACACCAACTTTAGTGTACTGGTAAACATCGACTGGTAAACATTCGTCCATTGAATTTTTCCGCGCTGTTTTCGCTGTTAATTCGGCCTTGTGTCCGACGAAACTGAATTTGATAGATAGATAGATAGATAGATAGATAGATAGATAGATAGATAGATAGATCCTCATCGTATGGCTCCCTGCTATGCCAATGTTCTAAATTCAGTAAATAGTTATTATTTTTTACTCTTTTCAGCCCAAACAAGGCAATAAAGCCACTAAGACGTAAGGGGCTACTGAGTGTTAGATAATATGAGAAAAAACTACTATTAAGGAAAGAGGACAATAAAAGAATAAAAATTATGAAGACAGAAGATAACGATTGACATTGCATTTAAATTTTTGAAGATCAAAGTTGACTGGAAAGCAAGAAGCCAGAAGAGATTTCCATAAGTGAGAAGTGTGAAAGAAGAAACTGTTAACATAGAACTTACAGTTACATCTAGTCATTTCAACAGTAAAATGATGAGACCTAGCTGCCAATCTAGTACTGCACTTAAATTTGTAAAGTCTAGGTAACATAGAAGAATGATCATCAGAACAATTTAGTATGGAAGTATTTATAGAAAAGGCACAAGGAAACTACAGTGTGAGAAACTTCCAAATAAGAAAAATACACACTTTTGAAAGAACAATTTTCCAATATAAAATTCTTTTGATTTCCTCCAGCAAATTCTTATAGCAAAAATATTTTCTAACTTTAATTATATGACCTGAAAAAGTTTCATTCTCTCTCAAATTTTCTTTTTACCTGTCAATCATTTTGGATGCTAATGTCAATAAAAATAGAATTCATTTAAATTCAAGTTTGTCTGTGTGGGAGGTGGCTTAGAATTTGTATTCACCATATTGGAGGTACATACTTGTCATGGGTTCGGGTTAAACACTGTATCTATGATATCCGCATTCATCATGCTGAATATATGTTTATACCCCCCCCCTGAATATCCACTAGATTAGAAGTTTAGAATGACTCCTATCATGGTAAATTGCTCTCTGTTCAGCATTTAGTACATGAGAATTTTAGACAAATTCTTCTGTGTTCAGGGCATTTAAATGCTCTTGTCTATCAGTAAACTTTTAGTTTATGGTCAAAAACCCCAATGAATATCAGGAACTGAATCTTACAGGACAGATGAACATGATTCCACTTTTGGTGATTCATGACCAACAAAACACTTGAACCTGATGGCAAATTCAGTCTGATTATGTTCTTGATCTGCTATATTACCAACAATGATTTCACAAAAGATGGAAGTACTTTGAATTTTACTACCTAATTTTATTTTTTTTCTTCTTTAGCCACTTAAAACAATTCTTCATTTCTATCAATTTAGATTTCATTTCATACTTGCTTTACTAAGACGCATGACAATTGCTAGACATTTTGCACTTGAGTGTTTTCCTATCTGTTGTTGACAAACATTTAAGTCTTGTTGGTTTTGTATTAATGAATAATGATAGCTGTAAAGTATCTTGTCATGGGGAAAAACATGTCTCACCATTAAAGAGACACGCTGATGTTTCTTTACAGCTTGAAAGGTGGGGAGAGATAAAATAAGCATTAAAAGCAAAAAAACTAGCACCCAAACTCATTTACCTAAAATGTTGATTATTTGATCGCTTGATTATAGTACATCAATTCTTCAAGCTAAACAGACGTTATTTCTTTTACTACATTTCTGCACTTTTCTCTTGTGTTTTTGTACATCTTTATGCAAGGTATAATTAAATTTTGAATGTGCAAGTAGTTTAACAACAACTCTGAGAAATTGGAGACCAGTGTTCAAATCCCCATTAAGTTCATTATTTTCACTTTAGTACAAATGTTCTTGGGAAAGTTATGAATCCATCTCTTCTTCCCCAGGCTATGGATTAAATATCAGGGATGACTGGGTGCTGATACTTTGAGGTGGTAACTAATCTAGGAGGAAACCATGAACCAAACTAAAAGGGATGGGCTCTAACTTGCCCTAGATACACCACTGCCACCTTGGCTTACCATACATATGATCCTTGTAGGTTATGACACTTGTCACATGACTTTAATCAGACCAGAACTGTAAAATGATGTGACCTAGCCGCCAATCTAGTACCGCGCTTAAATTATATATACCTGAGGGGAAAGTTCATCAGAAGTTGAAGGATAGCTATGAAACTATGAAAATGGTACCGTGAAGCTACGTGACGGCAGTGTAAAAGTGATTGAAACCGAGATGCCAGATCAGGACTAATAACATTGCAGATTCTTCTTTAGACTTTATCAAGAGATGTCGAATGGTAGATTTATGAGACAGATTCTGGTACAAAAAATTGTCTAGCACAACACAGTGAATCAATTTTTCTAGCTGCAGACTTAGCAACTGATTCAATATAGTTTTTCCACTTCATGTCAACGGAAAGACTCTCCTGGATATAATCGCCGTGTCATCAATTCGACAATTGGTTAGAGGACTTTGAAGAGATATTGAGCCATTGACGCCTCAATAGCTGTCCACTTCCTCTTACTTGCAGGTACAGAATTCTACTTGCGAATAGGACTCTTTACCCTAATGCATAAATGCTCGATCAGGTTCATATCAAGCGAATGGCAACAATATTTCTGGTAAATCGTCTGAATGTTTTGCAGACTAATTCTGGTCAACTTGGTCAATTCTCTGGCAACATTGCAACAATGTCATGATGCATTATGCTGCTATAATAATCAAGCTTTATTGGAAAACATGGAATTCATGAATGGGTGCAAATGGTCACGAATCATTGTAACATTGTCGTCACTCTTCAGTGAACTGGTTTTATTAACCAGCAGACCAGCTGATGTCCCGACTGCCTCACCCGATTCCCTGGCATAACTGGGGATATATATTTTATATTTACATGACGTTAAGACTCTACTTGGCACTAACTAGTATTACATTTACTTCCATTTATGCGTCAGTTATACACTTACTGGTTACTTTATTAACTGTACACTTTTACTGCCAGGTTGTATCCTCTTTTGAATTCAAAGGTTCAACGTATTTTGAATTCAGCGAAGCTGCTTCTGTATACGACTCTTTTAAAGAGTAGTTAGTTGAGATACCACTGACTTTCTAATAGCTTCAACCAATCTATACATTTTTTCTCTTATCTATTTCAACAAAAAGGGAATTCCAACCACAGAATTGCCGCTAATTGGATATTTTTCTTCTTATCATTCTCTGTAAATCCTAGAAATGATTCTACATGAAATTACTAGCAGATAAATACTAAAACTAACTACTATACAGCGTTCAAAGTCACTTGAATAACCTTTTTTCTCATACTAATGCATGAAATGAATTTCAGTAGGTTAGTGTGTGTTAAATGCTTATATCCATGAAATCGTTTCCTATTGATGACTAGATATTTGCATAAAAGAGCGTTTGTTAACGTTTACTTAACTAAATAGTCTGTTAGTCTCTCTCTCTATCGCTCTCTCTCTCTCTCTCTATGTATATATATATATATATATATATATATATACATACTTATTTTTAAAATGTTGCTATATTAATGAGAGAAACGTGTATTGAAGATAGTGCTATGTAGATATAAAAACCGGCATAGAATTCCACACTTCATGATGA
Organism: Acanthosepion pharaonis; assembly: GCA_903632075.3. Classification (NCBI taxonomy): domain Eukaryota; kingdom Metazoa; phylum Mollusca; class Cephalopoda; order Sepiida; family Sepiidae; genus Acanthosepion; species Acanthosepion pharaonis. The sequence continues at coordinate 786,858 of CAHIKZ030003485.1, forward strand.
TTGGAAATGTTGATTTCACTCTGGAAATAGAAAGAAATTCAAATTAGAAATGAATAAAAAAAATATTATTTTCACAAATAATTCTTTGAAAAAGAGTAATGCAACTTTGACATCTGAAGCGTCGAGTTTTAGCAAGGATACGACAGGGTTAGTCAATAATTGTGGCCGACCATCATGAAGCCGCATATGGAAGAAGGGATTTTGCGTGGGTGTTATCTGCTTGTAAAACAGCAAACATGCAACTTCATTAATTAACATCGAATATATTGTTTACTCTCTTTGCTACAATTACATCCTGAATGAAATAAATTAGTAAAAAATAAATCTGCTCTGAGTGTGTAATGATAATTATTTAAAAAGCGGTCATTACTTTCATAATAATGTTATCTGTGTCTTGAATATGCGCATAAGAAAATACCGATCAACATATGATTTTTTTTTCAAAAAGTCTATTTTTCTCAAGAAACAGAAGAATTGCTCAACGATAATTTCGCGAAAAGGTAATGTTGCGATCTCTGGCTTAATGATGGTCGTTAAAAGTGCTGGTTAAGAAAACACAAAATAACCAGAATCGACGAAGATATTGTCCGAGAGTGCATAGATATTGTGTACACAGGTAATGTAACTGTGGAAATGGCCAGACGAGAGGGCCATGGGTTAATTGTAGAAATTTTGGCAAGGCGCAAAAAGGATTTGTATAAACAAAGTTCCAGTTGATAATTCTAAACTACTCATGATCTGGGAACAGGATAAAAAATCCTGAATAAGCAATGATGTCAAAAAGTTAATTAATAAAGCAAGCTTAGCCACACCAGCATGTACGAGACGCCATTGGTCGTGTGGTAGCAGTGGTGACAGGCGGAGGTAAAATAGTAAGAGAGACGGAGAAGTTACTAACGCCCACCGAAAGGAATTGGTACGAATGCGAGGGGGAGGGAGTTTAGGAGGATAGCTATCCTTCAACTTCTCATGGACGAAGGGAAACCCCAGAAATAAGAAGTAATTAATTTTCCAAAAACGGGAAGTCATTAATTTTCCTGGCCAAACAACAAAGAAACCCTTATTGGAAATCGGGGATTCACTGGAAACCCTAGGCTGCGTCTAACCCCGCACCGGATTTTGGTTGAAGTCCATTTAAGCGAGCGCCCTGGGACAGTTCGCGTTTTGCATTTGGAGAGAGCTACGAAAAAGCTGACTGAGTGATTTCACGATTCCTGCCTCCGACTTCGCCATTCTACAAACAGTAATTTATATTGACGAACGAAGCTAAGCCAGCACTTAAAAACTAAATCAATTGACTTAGAAGACCATAACTTTCCTGGAAGTATAAAAGTGTCACTTTCAGGAGAAACATGTTGGGAAGAAAACACACTCCTGTATAGAACACACTGATAAAAGTTGATTTGCTTTCTTTAAACATAGCCGAACTTTATTGCTTTTCATTTATTTCTTTTTGCTTGTGCGACTTCACCTCCAGTTCAGACTTACCTTGCCCCGGTGTCTGATTGATCAAATCACAACGTGGGTAGGTTAGACTTTAGATCAAGATAGTTACTTCGGTAACCAGACATTGGAAGCGAGCTGAGAACAACGGAGCTGGTGTCGAACCGGTTGCATCTGGTGTGAAGCCGTTACGTATTCGTGTCGACCATCCCATTTGGTACACAGAACAAAGGTTCCCACCGGGTAGCGATAACTGCCGATCGACCGGGTCACATATTGGTGGCAGTGACTAAGAGTCAACCCCAGAACTCCCCAGTAGGTATCACAAGGGAAAAGAATTCAGAAAAATCCGTACTGATCGAAAAAAAAATCTCTCGACACCAGAATGCCTAACCTAAAGAAAAAAAAAACAATCGAGTAAATTAAGAAAAACATAAAAGCAAGTACCCTGTAGATCCGCTAGGTGAAACCTTCGTAGGTTCTTTTCACTATATATATATATATATATATATATATATATATATATATATATATATATATATATATATATATATGGGAAAAGGATATCTAAATATTTATATTTCAGAACAATTTTAGGACAATCTATAAGTAAAAGAAAATTCGCGGGAGGCGTTTCGTTCTTTCGGATAAAACGTTGCGCATGTGTAGTGACATCAACCTAAAAATCACTTCAGCCTGATGAAACGTGTCACACGAAAAAAAGGTTTTCACTTTGTCATATATATATATATATATATATATATATATATAAGTTTTTTACTGAACTCATGCTTTTTAAGGCAAGAAGACAATGTAAATAGTGTATATTTTTTTATATTAGTTTTATTAACGTCCTATTGATATTAAGCACTCTACCACGAGGCCTGCTTACCTTAAATGCCTCCTTATCAGAAAAGTTATGAAAACTCGACAATTTTCGCTTCAAAAAACAATCTTTCAAATTAACACTAGTAAACTCTCTCTCTCTCTCTCTCTCTATATATATATATATATATATATATATATATATATATATAATTTGCGTATTCTTTTTCTTATGGGTATAAGAGACCTCAATTTTAAAGATTTTTAAAAGAGCTTTTAGATACACATAAAATAAAATTGGCTTTTATCAATTTATCGCTTTGACTCTGATAGATTGTTTGATGGCATATATTTCCTCAAACAACTCTAGGAAATTGCATATCTATATAATAGGATATTACATACCTCTATAAAAGGAAAGAAAGTGTATACCTTCTATGTCGACCTCACAGTAACGTATGGCTATATCAATGGAGACTTCCTCCTCTCATCCATTAGAAACCACCTTCTAAGCTCCGAATCCACTGAATTGCGAGGACCCCAATAAGGAAACATTTCTATCCTCATCATGAGTACGACGAAGAAATCTGAGTTCCCGTTTATTTAATCTTTTCCTATGCTACACACTGCGCATTTATAAGAGACGGTTAATGACTATTTAATAATTCCATACCACATCCCAAACGAATCTACTAATAGAAGACAGCGATCCTGCTTCCCCTCCCGAGGCCGATGTACTGATGATGATGCGAGTTATGCTGATGACATAGGTCTTCATAGTTGGGATGAGAATAATCTTAAATAAAAATAAATCAACTTCCTCTACCAAAAGTTCTCCAAGAAATAGGACGCAATATAAACCTTTCAAAAACAGAAACTATAATCTGAAATGGGAATAAAAGCAGCAATGATATCTACCCAGAATCTATCATAAGAATTCAGGATGCAGAATTATTAAATATCTAAACACTACAAATGACTTGGTGTCTGCCTCACTTATAACAAAATTTAGCAAAGAACATACAATAATCTACACTCGTGTTAGTTTTGCGCAAAACCGCATATTGCTACAAAACCAAAATATTAGCTTGAAAACCCAAGTCATGTTCTTAAATAGCCTCGTCAGATCGACACTTTCATATGGATGTGACGGATGGCGCCAAATTCACTCAGAAATATCTAAACTGTCAGTTTTATACATCAGCTTTCTAAGAAACTACGCCACTTGAATACTTTCAACAGCAACAATAACTAATTCAGTAGGACATGTGACTCAAAGAGAGAATAATGTCATAATCAAGATGTTAACATTCCACGCCACTTCAAACAAAAGGTCAGGAAGGAAACGGCCCATCAATACGGAAAGAGAAACCTATTTTCTTGAAAAATTCTTTTAAGAGAAAGATTATATAAATTTAAAACGACAGTCTGCTCCATCCATGAATGTCAAATGTTTCCTTATAAGGAAATGCTTAATATTATCATTACCCATTTACAACGTTTGCAAAATGTGCGTTTTTTTTAATTTTCGACGCTCTCGAGACCTATTGTCATTTGTACGTTTTGTTTGCTTTTTTTTTTCAAAATGTATGCCGACAGATTAATCAGAATGAATCTGGCCATAATTTGGATTTAAAAATTCCACTTTAATTAAAAGGGAAAGTAATTTACTAATGCATAAATGTATAGAAAGTGCACTGATTTATGAGTCTTCAACTTTAAATTTGCGTCCAGATTCTGAAATTTTCCTTTTTCTTAGCAAAAACTAGTGTCCTCGCAGTTTTTGTTATATTTAAAAACTCCAAGGACGAGACAAAGTAAAGGCGCTAAGAAACTAAATAAAATCAGCTGAGAGTTTGCGTCTAAAAACGTTGAACCCCCGAAAATTTAGAAATTTAAAATTTAGCGTCGCTCTATCTTCAGCGTATTCTCTCGGTGCAAAATTATAACCGATGTTTTTCGTTTATATTTTTCGACTTTTCAAAGACAAATCGCGTTTCACTTCTCTTTCAATTTCGTCATGCTGTCAGCCATCTTTGTTTTGATTTATAATCATTATCATCATCAGTTCCTTGACTGCTTCAATCATCCGGTACTAACGGCATAAGAAACAGATAATCTCCTTCAGTGGCTGTCACAAGTTCCAGAATTGTCCTGTCCGTTCACTCTTTGCTGTCTTTTTTGGGGTTGTTTTTTTAATCATTTCACCCCAAGCAAGGCGGAAACGCCACTACTACGCAGGGGGTTACTGAGAGTGAAGGTGAGAAAAAATACTGGTTATAGTGAGGAGCGGGGTAACGATAAAAGATGAACGGGCTACAAGATGATAAAAGATGGCGATTGACGTTGCATTTTTTTTTTCAGGAAAGAAAAAGAAAAAAAAGTAAACGGGTGGGACCTAAATGCTAATCTAATAGCACGCTTAAATTAATGCAGTCAGGGCAGGGAACGGGTGGGGGAAGAAAGCTTGTCAGAGCAGTTGCCGTAAAAATATTTGAAGAAAAGACAGAAGGCACACCACAACGCTGAGAAAGTGACTGAAGTCGTGATGCCAAGTCAGGATCTATTACATAGCAGATCCTTCTTTGGATCTTGTCAAGAACCTCGAGACGAATAGCAGGAACATCAGACCAAATATGGCAACAGCATTCAATGCACGGACGAATGGTAGATTTGTAAATGTGCAAGATGGACTCTGAGGAGAAGCATTTTCTGGTATGGCACAGTGACCCAACTTTCCTTGCAGGAAATGTAGCTGTGGTTCGATGTAGTCGCTCTAGTTCAAGTCAGTTGAAAACGTGAAACCTGGCATGCTGATAGCAGACAGAAAAGTTTCTTTATAGTGATTAAATGAGAGCAGTTTTATTTTGGCGGCTTTAAAATTTAAAGCCATTTCCTCCCCTAGTTAACCACTGTTAGAGGATCTTTTCACAAACATCACCCGGATTAACTTTGTCAGATGAATTAGCTATTGAGACAGGTGTAAATGGTAGTCTCATCTGCATAAATGCCTATTTGGGAATTGATGACATCAGGAAGATCATTAATGAAGATCTGAAACAGCGTATGACCCAGGATAGAGCCTTTGGACACCCGCGTTCGTATGAAAGAATCTGGAAGCAAAGCCCGTTCAAAGCAGCCTTCATTTCACCATTTGATGATTGAATTAAATCAAACAATCGGCCTGTAATACTGTAGGCTTAGAGCTTACGTAGAAGACCAGCGTGTCAAATGTCTTCGTGATTTCTTGAATCACAGCTCGAGCTTCGTCGTTACTATCAAGAGCTTGATATACATATTCAGTGATGGTCTTTAATGCATCAACGGTAAACCTGGCGAAGCGCAAGCCATATTGTTTGTCCAAAAGGAGATCGTGAGAAGTAAGATACATAAACACTTCGGCATTGATTAAAGCATCGAATACTTTGCCGAAAAACGCTAAGAGACTAATAGTTAGAGGGGTCAGAATATTCCTCCCAAAAGTTCTTAATAACAGGAACTACAGAGGAGGACTTCCAACAAAAAAAGGAAACGGCGTAGTAATAGCTGTAGAGTTTGGAGAGAACTGAAGCTGGCTCGAGAGTACATTTCTTTAAGACGACGGCTGGAATCCCGTCACCACAGCTTGCTTTATGGGAGTTTAATTTAGAAATGATGTCTAAGACCAATGACGGGGTTTTACACATATCACTTAGTGGAACCTCTGATCTAGAGCGGGAATCAGGTATGTATACTTCAGATAAGTCGAGTGATGAAGAAGATATCTGAGCAAAGCATTCAACTTTATCTGCCGTAGATGTTAGGACTTCAAATTGATTGAATAGACGAGGCTAACAAGCTTTTGCGTTGGCGCCCTCACTTGCGTCCGCTTTCAACTGTCCCTTGCATGATACTTTGCAGAGGCTGTTATACCGTGTGACATGGCCAAACAATACCATCTTGCTTAATTATGAGAGTTTCCTGACCACCGACGAGATTTTTTACCTTGCTCACTACATAATCATTGGTTTTGTGCTCCCAATAGGAGATACGGAAGGGGATTTCTCAAGCATCTGTTTTCGAACGCTTGGATTCTTTTTCCTGCCTGCCTCAGCCAGGAGTATCCAAGTTTCCCACAAGTGGAGGAGGAGCATGGATACGATTTGTAGAATTTAGTATAGAAAGACTTACTAGATCAGTAGTTGTTTGAATACTCAAACCCACCCACCTAGCACCAGCAACAATTCCGCGCTCAAAGTTACTTTCTTTCCCATACTAATGCAGGAAATCAAATTCAACAGACCGCCATGACCATATTTAAATACCTATATCTATTAAATTGTATAAATTAAATAAATAAATTAAATTGCAACTGTAAGTAAACAATATCAACATTAATGAGGCTGTTGTATTATTGTCAAATACTGCATGACTCCACTCAGGAAATGTCCGCGTCAAATAGCGATGTATTTTTCATTTGAAAGCAGAAAGGCTTTTTTATCCTCTGTCATTATTTCTTATTCGAAACAGAAGCTAAAATGATGAACGGGACGCTTTTTCATGCACTTGCCAATCTCTATACTTGCGCATTGCTTGTCGATTCTTCGACCATGAAGATAGCTTTTGGCCGATAAAGTTATGGTTTCGTTCTTCTCAGAGATTTCTGTACACATGATTTGATCAACATCATCTGTTTTCCGCAGCAGAGAGTCGATCTTCCTTGATTCCAAATGACGCCAAATCACGGAAATATCATCTTGGGTGTGCTGCAGAGGCTTTTTGAAATAGCAACTTCAGCAATTCATTCAGAGATGCCACCATTTCCCATAGAGATTGTGTCTGTATATGAAGCTTGCAGAACGGAACTTTTTTTTTTTTTCATACTTCTCTTCAAGAATTGTTGGGTGTGTGAAAAAGTTCACATCGCTCTATTATAAGTAAATACGCAGTTTAAAACCGGTTTTTGTTTTAAAATTTTTCATCCACCCAATAGAATCGATTCCTATTATTGTACGTGGGAACGTAGATGTAAAGAAGACAAGATCATAATTTTCGAAAGGGTTGTTATTACAAAGTGAAATTTAAAATCTCAAATCAAAGAATATGAACCAACAAACAATAATGATATCGTGATTAAATCTTTCAAATATGAAACCCAATTTTATGCGTTGCTTGGTCGTACCAAAAAGATTTGGAATTCTAGCTCTAAGCTGAATCAATGAGCCAGGTGGGGGACTCAGCAATAAGCACACCAATGATTAGGTGAGATTTCTTTAGCGAAGAAATTTCGCTGATTGCATCAGTCTTCAAGAAATCGATTGATAAAACTAAGACCGAAATGAACACCAAACCATAAAAAGAATTCACTTGGTGTGCCTGTCGGAGAGTAACATCATCTGGTAGACTGGTGAAAGTGAATTTAGTCCTCACTAGGCGCTTCAATGTTATAGTCTTGCACAACATTAGAGGATCTGCTTAAGAAATGGACATTCTGTGTAATCGTCGTAACATGACACTTTAATACCTTGGAAAGTTTCCAAAATGCGTTTAGCGACATTAATGCGCATCGCTTCATATAATGTTTCGATATTTGAAAGGATACATTATTGATTTTTTGAATCAATGATTATCTTACTATGATTGATTTAGAAAGTAGAAAAGTGAGTATCTCCAATCGCCTTGTGCAAAACTAAACTAAAAAAATAACTAGTTAAACTGCTTTACAAATATTTTCATTAAGAAAACAATAATACTGTTTCAAAGTTAAAGTTGAATACAAATTCGTCACTAACTTGAGAAAAATTATAAGCAATTAAATAGAAAATAAAACTTTTCTGGCAGAAATGATTTTGAATTTTGTTACTGCCTTATTATGTGGCCATATTTCCCTGCCCTTAATATGTGGCCAAATTTCCCTGCCTTTAATATGTGGCCAAATATCCCTGCCCATAATATGTGGCCAAATTTCCTTGCGCTTAATGTATGGCCACATTCCTTCACGACTTGGTTGTTTTCTCATTTATTTTGAGTTCCATTGTAATATGTCAGCCATTTTGATTTAACTTAGATTCTTGTTGACCAGCAAAAAAAAACAATGTTTTCTTATTGTCTTTTTTTTATCTATGGAAACCCGTCTTTGACCCCGAAAGGAGGCCATGCTGTTCACGTGGAAAGTGAATTCCGTATCATTTCCTTTGACTTCCAAATCCATATACCATGAAACGGAAGAATTTGCCAGCAGAAAACGGATTCACGAAGCGAAAATATTGACATTTCAACGCAGATATCTGTCTTCGTGAATACAGTTCTTCTGTTGTTTTTTTTTATTATTATTTATTCGTTTTTGGCATTTGTACAAAATTCGTAATTTTTTTTTTTTTAACGGGGGAAATTTTGTTTTTTGACTTACAAATGTAGGCACTTAAAAAGAAGCTTACTGTTTTTAACCAATGCACTGTTATTCGTTGTCACTAAACGAAACCCAAAATATAATCTCCTTTTTATTGGCATCAAAATAAATGAACAAGATAATGTTTCTACCCAGTCTGACATTTGCGAGAATTACTTTATAATGCATACATGACAAACATGATCATATGTTTAATTTAAACGTTGTTGAAAATACGAATTATTAGATCAATGCAGGTTTTCCTCAGGGAACTCTACTCGGACGTACATTTTTCTATTTTATATTAAAGATTTGCCCAAGAACATTCTCAGATCATTAATAAATATATATGTAGACGGTGTCACGATTTATAAGGATTTTCTAAGCGTAGCTTAGATGTGGCACAAGGCTGAACATATGGGACATCTAGTGATGATCTAACTCACTATTTAGTCGTAATTAATCTTGTGAGACAAGCTTGCTAAACATTACACCACATCGAAGTGCTCCGATATAACGATTTATGAGTGTACTTCCAAAATTCTACATAACAAAAGCCTGCTAGCTAATCTCTCTTCTGACGTTGCTTGATGGGAGACGAACGAGCTTGTAAGATGCTATCCCTCCAAAACCAAACTATATTTCATCATCAAAGAGCAGACCCAGACGTTTTTTTCCAGTCCTGATGATCGTTCGTATGAGGCACTTCCTTGAAACGTCTACAGGGACAGGAGCTCACTCCAGACCTCAAGGGCAACTCGTATACATGATCCATCGTTAAAGATGCTGGAAATATGATTGGTTCCTTGTAACATTTCAGAAACTGACTCCTTGTACCAAGCTATATTTTACAAGAGTTAAATCAGACAAAAGAAAATATAGGATTAAATCAGACAAAAGAAAATATAGGATTAAATCAGACAAAAGAAATATAGGATTGCTGCCATATTTGAGCTGAATTTGGCCAATCCTAACTTTTCAGCCTTGATAGAGCTAAAAAGTATGAACCCAGCCTCATGAATGTTGAATTATTTTCCACCCTACGGCCTCTTTCTACACAGATCGTTATTATCATGGCAGATGTTCAGATGAGCTACATCCTTTAGTTCCACCAGTCCAAGACAGTTAAGGACGTGCCATAACACGTACATCGACTTACCCTGATTACTTTCGTATTCCATTAGTAAGGAGGATGCTCCCTTCAGACAGTTGAATCCGCTACCTTGGTTTTAGACGCATATCCTCAGGCGATTTTTATCAAATGACCTCTCAACTCTTTAATTAAAAATAATAATAATAACCGCTATATTATTTTAAAAATAAATAAACAAATTCACGACGTTGGGCGTGAAAGAAAGGGAGGAGTAGGAGGATGTGAAGAAGGAAGAAGTAGAAAAAAGAGGAAGAGAAGAAAAGCAAGGGTATTGTATATGTATCGGTGGGGCTTAATTGAAATGAATATTTTTTATACAGCCTCATATGTACTTAAGAGGAATTTTCTAATATGTATGCAAAGACTCAAGAATTCAGTTTCTGGTTCAAAAGGTTTAAATTTATATATATATATATATAATAAAAAGGCTTAAACACTAATATTCCATGGTCATTAGTATTAGTGTTTAAGCCTTTTTATTATATCCTTACTCTGTCCTAGACATTGAGTTCTACCTGGATCCTTCCTCTTGGAAAATTTTTTTCTGAAAATATACATGTATGGGAATTTTTTAGATATATTTTTCATATGTATGTATATTTTCCACTAATATTATCTATCTATATATATATATATATATATATATATATATATTAACATTATATATACACACACACACACACATACATACACACACACACACACACACCCATATATATATAGTGTTAAAATATAGGTTTTAAGGTATGCTATATTTGTGGAAGAAAAGAGCTCCATATCAGCGATAGAGAGTATATAAATATAAACAGTAAGGAAATAGGTATTAACTCTGAATCGTGACATGAAACATACTGTCTCAATGCAGTGTTAATGTCCATGCAGTTTTAAAGACAGTTTAATTTCTTTTCTGTTGACTGAGACGAAAAAGAAAATGTTGGTCAGTGTCGGAAGCATTTCTCATGTTGTTTAAGAATTAATAGAACACTACTTTGGATTTAAAAAAAAAAAAGACGATTTTTATGATTTTCAATCGATATCTGTTCTCAAAAAATATGAATAACCATTTCCAATAATTCCCTTAACGTTTCTTCTATAGTGCTGTAAATCTAATCCATACATAAGTGAAAACTTTACCGTAGGGAAAAGCGACGTGTTATTCTAGCAAACAATTGCTACTGTGTCGCAAATTCCATCCTTACTAGGTGAAATTTTTGCTGGAAATAGGTAATATCAATAACTGCATATTATTTATCATGTAAAGACTGAGTAATATTACCTAAATGCAACAAAACCAAATATGCGTGATATATATATATATATATATATATAACAGCAGAATTGTCTAAATCGTGTAACAGCATAGGATAATTGTCCCTCCCACAAAATGTTTAATATCCCAAAAAACACTAAAGTAATTCAGTGTCTTTTACATATTTTCTGATAGCACGTTTAGCCATCTTGACATCATTTGTCGTAGGAATCACTAAAAACCACACACACACACATATATATATATATATATATATATATATATATATATATATATATATATATATATATATATATATATATATATATCTGTCTGTGTGCGTAATAGAAAACCAATAGAAGAAAAAAGCAAAAAGGAAGCAGTCACCGAACTAAATAGCAATAAACTGTACTCATTGTCTAAATTAACGAGGATGAGCAATTACGCGTCACAACTCAAAAAGAGACAAAGGTGGGCTCGCTAGATAGATAGATAGATAGATAGATAGATAGATAGATAGATAGATAGATAGATAGAAATGTTAAAATTAGCTAACCTAAAAGATGTGATCAACCATATATACGTGCGATCACGTACACATGCAGATGAGCAAATAAATATTTATTTAATTTTGGGTGTAGACAAAACAGTGCTCAGTGTAGTTAAACAGAGCTATAAAGTATATATTAATAAGTACATATATACATACGTTTATAGTACGTATCAGAGTTTCATGGCTTTTCCATTCATCAGGTACTGAGAGTTATAACTGGGAAATGAATGGGTATGACATAAAACTGTGAATCGAACTGCAAATGTAGGTATATATGCAATTATTAACATAAATATACATATATACATACATATAAGTGAACATTGAAGTCAGCACTCAAAGGCGACAGGCTGTTTCATGCTAGACGCAATCTCTGATATTGGGCACTTTATCCTATAAATATAGCACACCTTAAAACAATATTTCTGCATATATCTACACATATATATATATATATATATATGTGTGTGTGTGTGTGTGTGTGTGTGTGTGTGTGTGTGTGTGTGTGTGTGTTTGTGTGTGGCACTCGGAGATGAAACTTGCCGCAAAAAAAAAGAGAGAATATTGGAAATGAAGGAATATTTGTAATAATCGAATGCTTAACCCAAACCCTAAACCACAACCACTGTACACAATTTCCGTGTTCAGAAAGATTTGACATGCAATATCTGTAGAAAGGTTTGTAAATCTTCAAGTGTACTAAATCAATATTTCAATAGGACACATCAAAAGGAGCATGTTTTTTAACGCTATAATCACATGCATCCCATACGAGTTAATCTCTTAAATGAATGAAGAACCACTTAAGGAAACATAAAGGAAGACTAAGGTAAACTAAATTGATGTAAAAGGCAGTCGTATACGGTCGTAAGCTGACAATCCACCATATATATTTTGACTAGACTTTGCTTTAGTAATTTGTTGGTTTTTCCTTGGTATCAGGAGTTATGGGGAAACAATTTAATTTCCTTTGTTTTATTAAGCAGACCATATTGCCATCAATTCTAAGAAATCGTTTTGCTCCTATTATAATCAGTCTTTAATTCTTACCTAGTGTAGACAGGTATTTCAGCTAGTATATACAGGGTGCGTCAGGTATTTAGTCAGATGTGACCAACTTTAACTAATAGTAACCAACCTTAATTAAAATCAACCAACGTTAAGTGAAAGTAACCAACTTTAATTGGAAGCTTCAATTCTAACGCATACTTATGCAAAGTCCTCCTTTAATTAGTCGCCAACGATTCAGAAATTGGAAGCTTCTTAAATGCAGCCAGGTCCTTCGTCCGTCCTGGGTATGACGATAAACTACGTCCGCGTCCAGATAAATAAACTACATCCAACAGCAAGGCCTCTGATCAGGAGATTTTGAGGAGCGTGGAACCATCTCTTAATTGCTGGTGTTCGCAGGTCCACCCTGACACGGGGTGGTAGCATCTGTTAGCTATGGGCAAATAGTTAACCCCGAAACTGAGGTAAAAAGCATTATAAAATGTAAAAATAGGTTTTAATACCAGAAATACTTTGTAAAAAATTATTACCAGAAATAAATTTAAAAAAAAAAACTATTACCAGCAATATATTTTTGAGAAAAAAAATATTACCAGCAATACATGTTTTGAAATAATATTACCAGCTATACATTTTTGAGGAAAAAAATATTAACAGAAATAGATTTTTGACAAAACAAAATATTACCAGGAAAAAAAAGTTGTCGGCATTAAATAACCTATTGAGATTGATATGCCGTAAAACACAACAAACCAAACCAAACCAAACCAGGTCTTTCGTGTTTCAAAGTAGAAAAGACCTTGAGACCTCTGGAAAGAATGTTGTCCAAAGAAAAAATATTCTCGGCTGTTAGTCATTGACAAGAATGTCCAATTCATCCACAGCAAGTCGATATTATCAGCGATGAGAATTCCGGAAAATCAATGCGAGTCATTTGCTAAACGTGTGTGTCAACTATCAGACCAGTATGCGAAAGCATCAGATATGAACCCTACATTATGAGAAGAAGGCAATTAATGTCTCACAGTACACTGGGGACCCTGTCATCTATTAGAAGCTCTTGTTAAACAAAGTAAAGCACCCCAAGAACCCACCAAATGCTCTTGCTTTTCTCCGATGAGAAGTTATCCAAAATAAAAAAAAATGAGCAGAAAGAATAAAGCCCCCATCAAAGTCTACACTGATCAAATCTGATCGCTATTATATTGAATAGACTGGTTTTGTGCGAGGATATATGAACATATGTAAATCTATATTGTTTTCGCTACTGAATAATAGAATTAAGTCAAATTAAAACCTTCTCAAATACCTGACACACTCTTTATATGCCTATGCATATATCTGTTCGAATACTCAGCTTTCCTTGTGATGATATAAATATACATCTATGATGAACCGTAAACCTTATTTTACTAGCAAGCTCGTCTTTTAGCCAAAATTTAATTACTCGAATACTATCCATAAAATGTTCTTTATATCCACGCGTTGACGTTCGAGTGCTTAACAACAAGTACAGTGTTTACTGAGCATATTTTGCAAGCTATGAATCCTAAGTACCAGTAAATGTAATATTCATTTTTGTTTTGTTTTTTTTTTGTTTTGTTTTTTGCTTTGTTCTTTGTTGTTGTTTTTTTTTTCTTTTCTTTTTTTTTTGCTGATGAACAACAGGCGACGCTATGCAGACAACTGATGGCGTAATGAACTATGGAGCTGAATTTAACTATTGAAACATTGTGCTGTCAATATGAATTTCATTCAGCTGCCAGCAGATCTAAAACCTTTGGTCGAATGTGTAGAATGGCAATGGACGAAGGAAGATAATACGTGGTCAGTATTGCGGGGGCGTTTACGATAACAAAGTTTGTACGACAAATCATCAAAGTTACAAGACACTGAAAGCTTCAACTTTTGATCTCAAGTAATAAAATCGTTCATATTTAATATGCGCACTGGTTATTTGCGACGTTAATACAATTAACTTTAGCAAGTAATTTCAAATATGAAAGTTGAGTCAAATAGATTAACAACAGACAAAACGACGATAATTTAAAAAAAAAACGCAGATTGAGCCAGCTTTCAATGATCCCAATTTTAGATTGCTCTTAATGAAAACTAAAATTAAAGATTATATGTTTAAAAGCGATCAGAAAGTTCATCTGAACGATCAGTGCGTTCGATCCCCATCAGATGCTTGAACCTTGTGCCAGACTAAGTTTTAATACATGGGAAACTTGTAGTCTTTTTCATTCTCTGTATGACACAAATTTATGATCAACATAATAGAATCTTATTATTAATTTGTTCTTTCACGTCGCGTCTCTCACGTTTTTTCTCGATTAAAGTTTGACGTTGCTGGTGTAAAAGCGGAGAACTATAAATATTTGCAGTTATCTCCCTTATTTTCTTAGTAGTTGAAGTATTATAAATCATGATAGTTAATAATTGGGAGTCACGGTTGGGTAATGGTTAACGGTTGAGGAATCAGAGAGCCGAGTTCGAATTCTAGTCGAATTCCCTTGCTAATACCCTTATGTATCTAACACTTCTCCCTCCCACCCGTCGTCAGTTATGGATAAATAGCCTTGGAGAAGGAAAACAAAACCAGCCTGAAGAAGGTCGGCCTGTGTCAGGCTAAGTTGTCCAAGACACACCACTTCTACATGAATAAGATTGACAGATAATTATCGAAAAAAATTTTAACAATTGCAACATCTTAGATCTCATCAGTTCATGACAAAAACTTTGTAATAAATGTCCAGTATCAATTTTCTCATTAACGTTCATACATAATGTCGCTTTCTTGCAATGTACATAATATATACTATGTTTATTATCTTTTATGTTTTTATCTGAATCTGTTTCAGCTGTGTATCCTTTGACCTTCTCTGAATAGTCTTTGTTCTGGAATCTTCTTGCTTCTTATTCTGTCACAACCATTTTTCTCTTCGTATTCATGTTCTGTAGTTCTATTCAGGTTCATTTCTTATCTTTTTTGTAGTTGATCCGTTTAACATGATGGCCAACATGTTCCAGATCGATGCCCCAAAATAGACTACACCATAAACAGTTATTAAATATGGGTGTATTCAATCTTTCTTTTAGTGCTGAGAACTGATTCATAAGTAATATCAAATGCGGTCGGGTGGTCGCAAAGAAGCTGCCCATAGCTGGCTTAGGAAATAACTATTCTATTGAATCGTAGTTACATGATATTTTAATGTCTTGGAAAGCACCCAGAATGTGTGTATCTTTATGAATCTGTTAATAACAGATGCGCTAATGTATATCTATTAGTAAGGCGTATTCCCAATTCAGATAATCTCCGAGCGAACTTCTACAATCAATAAAACATCACAAGATCTATTTGAAGAGGACATGGAAGAAAATCTAACCATTCCTGGCCTGATCCATCTCATTTGATAAAACCTTAAAACAATTTTAAAATTGAAATTAAGACCGGCTAACATTTCTACTGATAGAGATTTTTTTTAGTTTTTTTTTTATTTTATTCTTTCTTTCAATGTTGTTGTCTCCCAACAGATAATTCTCTGGTATCTCTTTTCCGTCATGTGTAAAATGGTGGATGGAATTTGACCTTGGCAAGAAAATGGTTTGCGAAAAACAATATCATTTGTTAATTATACGGCTTTAGGCAGAGCAATTGCAGTATGACACTTTCAAAGACAACACGACCAAAAATATTCATTTCTTCATCCTTTTTTATATATATATATATATATATATATATATATATATATATATATATGCAATATAATTCTTTTTCATCTCTTTATTTGCTGTTTCTTTCTTTTTATCTATCTATCTACCTGCTTGTCTCCCTATCTATCTGCAACATGAATTCCTTTCATTTATTTATTTGCGCGCTCTCTCTCTCTCTCTCTCTCTCTCTCTCTCTCTCTCTCTCTTCGACGTTCAATTAATCCAAATCTTGGCGTCTGATACTCAATTTCTCAACCCCGAAAGCTGTACACGTATTTAGCATCAATTTCTCCTTGAATTTATATTATTTGTTCGCCTCTGATTTTCCCTTCTCAAAACTAATCTCTTTTTGCCAATGTTCTCTTCGTTTGTTTACAAAGATTACCTTAGTATGGCACAAGGCTATAAGTGGCATTTATTGACCACTGAAGCAACTAAACGAGTAATTGTATCCGAGGTTATCATGCTAACCATGAAGTGCCCATCTTCTCATTTTTTCTTTACCAGTTCATTCCAAATAAACGTCTTCATTCAAAACCATTGATGCACGCTTTCGCGTGACTTCATTAGTCTTATGTCTGCATTCGTTTAGAATATTTCTCTCAATATTGACAACAGTTTGATGATCTGCCAGGTCATCAGCTCAATGCATAAGACTGGGACATGCAAACTGTCCATTTCTCATTCAACTTAGATATATTTTTGCCTGCATATGACGCGTCTACACAATGAATGCCTTCCTTCTTTCAAAACAGTTTTCTTTTCACTGGAACAGTCATTTTCATCAATTGTACATTCGACATAAGTTGATATTATAAAGGGAACAAATCTGATCCAATGGCTCCTCCCCGTTTTCTCTTGACAGGCCCGGAAGGCTGTCCATATTTACAAAAGCTTAGCTTCACACAATAAAAGGCCATACAAGAGATACAATCAAAATACGAGGATTATCATGCGTCAGTTTTAGATATTGGCGTTGCCTGTCTACGTTGAAAATTAGCACTGGAAATCGTGGCTTTTATGCTGTTTCGACCACGGACACCGGGGGCAGAAATACAACCAACTTAGCCAACAAGTAAACCTTTGTAAATCTACTAGTTTCAAGATCTATTGGGTTGGAAACAAAAGTTCCCGCACACTTTTTTTATTAACAACGATATACTACATTGGGCAGGAACGCAACCATTTCTACCTCAGGCAAATTTTCACGCAATTGCAGTAAAATTATTTCAGTGTTCCAAAATTTGTCTACAACTTTCAAATATTAGCCGGTATTCTTCTTTTTTGGGTCGTTTTCCTTCAAGACGTGGACGATCATGTCTCTCCACAGCTTCCTATCCATTATTGATCTAAGTAGATTTTGTCTCCTGACTATCCATCAGAGTTCCTATTCTGTCATCCATTCACATAAGCTCCTTAGATATGTTACTCACTCTTCCCTTCTACCCTTCTTGTCTTCAATATGTCCTGTGAATGTTATCGTCTCCAAGCCTTATTTTCTTATCATATATCACATAGAAATCAGAAAGTCAGTTGAAATTTAAGGATATGTGTCCTTTTTGTTTTCATTTTTCTTAAAACTTCTGCGTAGCTGACACATTCCGTCCATAGTATTCTCAGTATCCTTCTGAAGAATCACATATTTCTGTTGCCACAATTTTCCCTTTCATCTGTTTGGAAACTGTCCAGCATTCATTTCTATATAGGGGGATTGATATTATATGGCATTTCGTTACTCTTTATTATTTTGCTTCTAATGAAATATTTTCGTTGCTTTATACTTAGTTTGGCTTTTCCTAGGCATCTTTTGATATTCCAATTCGACTTCGGCTTACCGTTATTATTATTATTATTATTATTATTCACATCTTCACATTTTTTGGTTTTGAAGAGGATCAAGTGACTGCAAATCTCATTATTCTTACAAATTTTAATAAAGCTATCTTTGCTATACATTCTGTTGTTTCTGATTATCGAATGAGGCTAAATCCCTTTCAGTCACCAGTATCTCCTTGTCGACTAAGCCAATTGTATTAACGATTAAAACTTCTTCTTCCAATTTTTATTTCTCCCGGGCCTCAAATGTCAAATTTAAAGCTTACCAACCACAGCTCTTTTCTATTCTCTGGTGATGTCCCAGTGCTTTTTGTTCGCTGTTTTTTTTAAACTCTTTGGTATCTGTTGGAACAGTCACTTCGATGATCTGATTACACATCCTCGTATTTTGATTGTATCTCTTGTATTATTTCCTTATCTGCATTAGCCAGAACCTGTGTCCTTACCTGAAGTGCTATCACGATTTTAACTTCTCAAAGTACGAGATCTGTTCAGAAAATAACAAACTATTTAATATCAACGACAACGTAGCCTACTTGAGGCAATGAGGCCTGAGTTCTCTTCAATGTACACATCTCAAGACTTCATACATTTATCCACAGTGTCTTATCATCAAGACGGTCTGCAAATCGTTTTTTACAAAATAAATATTAGCGAATGTTGCATTTTGTCATAACGTAGCAAGGGCGCTTTTAATTTTTGGAAATTCAGAAATTGCAGGAAGTAAAATCAGACCGATAGGAGGATCCTGACAAATACGTGGGTGATGTAATTTTACCAAAACTCTTTATCTATTTAGTTGCCAAATTACATCAAGGCTACGTAACCAATTCTCGGGCTATTCAAAAAATAGTCTGATACTGTGCTAACAGGCTTTGTATTTTACCCTTTTTCATTTGTAAGATAACCTCGACTGTATACTTATACAATTTATATCTACATTGTCGAATAAAATCAGTTTTCCAATTACATAAAACTCTTTCTTGTCTTTCGATTTTATATCACGTTTTCTTTTAGTTTTCTGCGCTTTATTTTAACTGTGGCTACTGTTTGGTTTCATTTCGTTTCTCCAGAAAGAAGGCTTTTGTTGTTTTCTGCTTTTCATCAACCTCTGACTCGACGTCGTCGGTTTTGATGTATTGATTCTGCTCTGTAACGAGGATAGATGCCAATTCACATTTTTATTTTTGGTCTTCTTTCTGTCCTCTTTGAGTTTTCATACCAGTTCCGACCTAATGACTTTCATTGCAGATATCTTCTCAATATCTTCTCAATAGGCTGTCGCTGGCCTCAATAGGCAAAATTTGATTTTATAATAATGGCAGTTGGGTGGTTATCAGTTTTCAACATTGTGTTTCTAACCCATCCAATCTTTTGACAATATTCTCCAGAATTATTCCAAGCTGATTGATAATGATGGGTACAACTGACCTCTTCACATTCCATGTGAATTTATTTTCAAAATGGTTTTATTTGCACGCCATATATATTGTTCTGGGTTCACCTCTCCTGCAACCAACTATTGGGTGGAGAAGGTTGTAAGGAATGAGGAACTGAAGTAGGCGAATAAGTGGCAGCCTCGTTGTGATGGAGATGCGTCATTAACAATTTCACAGTTTAAATGGAGGAAACTTAATAAAAAAAAAACTCAATTTGAAATTCGAATTTTGGTGACAATTCATTTTTACTGGATTTATTTATTTGGGATTATGTCATTTTTATTCTGTTAAGTCATTTTTTTTTCAAAATAAAATTCGTATTAACCAAAAACTGATGAAAAATCGATGTCGAACTGAACCCTTTATTTCGCTCGCTGGGGTAGACTGTTCTAGTACCACATGCCATGTCTAATGAATGTCAGTTATCTCCTGTTAATTCCCCTTTCAAATTTGAAAAAGACCTCATTAAATGTAAATTAACGTTTCATTCGGCAATATCTGTGATTTTATATGCCACGTAATAAACTTACAAGAGCGCAAGTATCGGGTATTACTGCTAGTCATGCCGCAGTCAAAATCAACGTAAAATATGAAAAGATGATTTGCAAACCCCCGAAGATGCTGTTTAATTGGGAAAGCTACCTTCCAAAAACTTAACAATGTATGATGAAACAGAAAAAAAAATCTCCTTAGAAGCAAAAAAAAAGAGGACTGAACTACTACTTATTATGTATCTATCAGCACTGAATGCTGGACAATTTCCTCACCGATGAAGAGAAAACCTGAAGCAGTTGGATGCTGAGAATACCATGGATAGAGCATGAAGTTTTAAAGAAAATGGAAATAAAGGAAATTTATACTTAGAAACAGAATGCGAAAATTCTGGGGCACAGAATGAGGAGAGAGGGCTTGGAGAATTAGACATTCATTGGGTGCAACGCTGAAGGCAAGAGACGCGCATTGAAGAACAGCGAATAACCTACGTAAATAAGTTTGTGTAAATCAGGGCGGAACATTGCTTACAGCTATAAAGGATAGGAAGTCGTGGAGATCCACGATCACCCACATACTGAAGGATCGTGTTGCATAAAAGATGAAAATATAAACAGCCAACCCAATGTTTATGTAGGCTTTTACCAGTAAAATTTTTTTTAAAAAGTCTCTTATTTTGAAAGCCGGTGATTCTGACAGTTAAATGTTGAGAAGTGTTTTCAGGCACTTTTCTCAAATAAAAAATAATTTCATGGAGATCTTCTTTCTTATTCATGTATTTTCCAGATTTTAAAAAAAGACGGAAAGAAAGCTATTTTTTCTTTCGATCCAAAACTGAGAAAGAGAAGACAATTATTACCCATGCTTATTTTTATTCGTTTATTTTTCGTTAGCTGAAAATCTTGCACTTTTCTGATGGCAAATGAGTAAAAGAAAAAATTCAGTTAAGAAAAGTTAATTATGGATATGACACGTTCATAAAGATTAAATTTGAAATGTTATTCAGAAATCGCCTTTCGTAATATTTCCACTTTGATAGTGTCACAATGGAACATTCATAAGCGTTATTAAGAATTGTTTTGGTGAAATTTTCTTTTGCGAAAAGACTGTAGTAATAATAAAATAATGGCACATTTTTAGGGTAATTTGATTTTCCTTGTATTCCGCAACCAAATTGGTTTTCTGAAATGAAGTACTTATTTCGAAATATATAAAAAAAAAAGTGTAGACCTTTCGAAATATGAAAATAAATGCAGTAAACTTTCACATAATGCGATTTCTGAAAGAAACCGATGACTTAATTATGTTCTCTTTGCAGTTGAAACAGTAACACTGCCTATTCTGACATCGATTGAAATCAATAGAACGCATAGACGATGAAAAACACTTTCTTTATGCAAATAGCGAAAATAAATTAAAGTTTCATTCAAGAAAATCATGCCAGCTCTTGTATTTTATGATAAAAAAAATCGATGAATTTTTTAAACTAAAGTTCGAAATCTTTTTCTTACGATCATCATGTTTCAGTCATTCGACTTCTCGGGCTTGATACGATGTAAAACATATATGTTAATCTTCAATTTTTCTTTTTACTGGATCAATGAATGAAGTATATTCCTACTGATGGCCAAAGAACCTAATCGACAAAATGGAGTAATCGAGAGAAAACGGTATATATTTTAATCTGAAGAAGCGTCTGGTTAGCAAAATCAAATTACAGTTTTTAAACAACAAATTTCCCACGATTTTTCTCGAACGATCATATCTACTCGAAGCATATCTTAACGTAAACAAATGACAACATATATTATGAAATGGGCTAAGTTTGACATTCAGGTCGCTAAATGTAATTAATACTGTTTATTATAAACAGAGGATTTACTTAAATAAGTGTATCTATAAAAAAAAATAACGTATGAACTGAAAATATATTAAAATAATTATCGGGCGTAGTCTATTTCATGATATATTTTGTCATTTGTTTCCGTTAAGATACGCTTCGAGCAGATATGATCGTTCGAGAAAAAGCGTGAGAAATTTATTGTTTAAAAACAATAATTTGACTTTGCTAACCAGATTTTCATCTGAATAATATAAGCATGTTATTCTAACCATAATAACTGAGGGATTGCAATTAATTGATGCACACTCAGCGCTCTTCCTCTTGAAGAAAGTTTTTCCCTACCAAGGTTCCTCTACACGCTCCGAAGTGCCCCTTTCTACCTCAAACAGTATTTCTTAAACGAGATAGATATCACATTTAAAAGATGCGCAGAGTTAATTTGCAACGTTAATTTCGACGACACACGCTGAAGCCTCTTTTGAGTTTCGGAGGCCTGGGCCTTCGATCAACGGCAGACTTGGCATTTCCAGCATATTTGTCTTCACTTTCTTCCAGTCGTTAATTAATTGATACGATACTTGGTGTATCGACTAAATGTTTTTAGTGTCACTTCCTTCACCAAACATGCAGCGTCTGGGCCCAAGAATTACTTTCTTTCCCACAAGAAACGGCAAAACAGAAAAGCTGGGATAAAATAAATTGCAAGGCCAATTTTACTAATTTGAGGCTCTCTCTGGATCAGCACCGCCTTGCCTTTCTACTCTCTGCTTCACAACCGAGTAATGGCGCCTGGCTCAACGCAGTGCCATCTTCATCTACCGGTACCCTTCGTGATGATGAGTGCGCTCGGGTCGGAATCGCGATCCGTCTTGGACTCAAATTGTGTGAGCGTCACAGATGCAGATGTGGAGCTTCCATCGAAGAGTTTGGTTTTCATCCTCTCTCCTGTCGTCGTAATGTCGGACGCTTTCCAAGGCATGCAGCAATAAATGACATCATCAGAAGAGGTCTGGATGCAACTGGGTTCCCTTCCCAAATCTAACCCGTAGGCCTCGGCCGGATGGAAATAACATTTTTCCTTTTATGGGGTGTGGGGAGTCGTTGATTTATGATGCGATCTGTGCCCATACATTTTCGACCGGTAATTTGGTCAGGTCCGCGGTTGAGCTGCGATCTGTCGCACGGGACGCGGTGATAATTGGCCCTCGTTCGATGGCGTTATTTTGGACGGTTGGCGGAATTGCGTATAGATTAAGGGACTTTACTCGCGAAATTGAGTGGCTCTTGTAGCGTGTCTTACTGGTAATGGTGCATGGTAATGCTTTCGTCATCATTGCTGTTGGTAGAGGATAAAACAAAAACAAATAAATTCATTTTACAATTTATTAAATAATGATCTACTCATTGAATAATGACATAATCATTGCATAATGACGTAATTTAAGAAATTTAGACTGTACAAAAAAATAGATTGATTCCTCTTTTAATTTATCAAATTTTTAAAATGCTGAGTCACCGTAATGTTGTCTCTCTGTCTTTTCTATAAATATTTTCATGATAATTGTTCAGATGAGCTCTTCGCTATGGTACCTAGACGTTTTTAATTTAAGCGAAATACTAGACAGGCATCGAGATCTCATTAATTTACAGATGAGTTGGCGAGATGTAACCATAAGTTCTATGCTATCAGTTTCTTTTCTCACACTTCTCGCTTGTTTAACTCCCTTCCAGCTCAATGCTTTTCAACTAACTTTAATGTGTAAAAATTTAAATGCAAGGTCAATCACTATCTACTGTCCTCTTGATTACTCTTTCCTCTTCCCGCTCATTATTAATGTTTCTGTTCCTAATTCTTCCACATCATGTAACCCCTTGTGTCTTAGTGGCTTTACTGCCTTCATTGGGGTGATACCAATTAAAAAATATATGTATATATAAGAGTGTGTGTGTAGTATTTTAAAGGAATTAATGGATTTTATATATTATTATGCATAATTACAATAAGCATTAATTAGAAGTTCTATTACTTGTTGATTTTAACAAGGAAAATTAATAAAAATATTCAGATTGGTAATTTGGAAACCTGTTAGCAAACTGTTCACACTAACCACTTCTGGTGCAGTGAGTTCGATCCTCACTGGATGTCACACATTTGTGTCTTCGTGTCTAAATTAAGTTTAATAAATATTTGTTCAGAAAATCGTGTCGAAGTTTGATGGCGCAGAAAGACGCTACTTTTTCATGTGGTTCCTGCTCTCTGAGAATGGTCAAAGAGAAGTAAGGACAATTAATGTTGAACAAGAATAAGTTGAAAGGTCAGAAAACGACGACACAGGAAAGAAAGAAAGAAGCAATACTTTGTGAAGCATAGAATTTAAGGAAAAATATTTTAAAACTTTTTCAAAGACTGATTGGTTGACTGACTTTAATTACGTATCTTTTTAAAACTCAATTTCAATAATTTAATCGTAGTAAAAAAGTTTTCATATATTTTGATGGGGGGGGGGGCTGCTCTTCTTATCATGATTCCACAAATTATTTGCTGCAATACTTCAAAGTTTCCTTCAAAAAATGAAAATGTGGAATAATGGGAAATAAAAATATTTGAATCATTTGTTAACATTTTACTCATATCAGAATCATCGGATGAATTAGAAAAAATGGTAAATGGCATGAAATAGAAGATTTAAAATCGAATAGAAATAAAACAAACGTAATGTTTAGGTGCAATATCCGAAAAAAAGATCATGTGAATAGAGGATGAAGAACTAAAATAAATCCAGAAATACATCTACGTGGACAGTTGATAAAATTAAACATAGACTATGACAATGAAATAAAATGATTCGTTAAAAACTAATAGAAGCAAGGACATAATGAAAGTGATTATTAATATGTCTATGTCAGCCACGATGGTTAAGTATCAAAGAGAAATTAATTACTAAACTTATAAAGGTAAAAAAAAATATCAATCTAAATAGGAACACTAAAGAAAGATAAAATGTCGGCGTAGGTAAAGAGATATCATTGACAGGATAATCTTCGTCCAGTAGAAAAACACATAATAGCTGCTGATGGTGAGATCATATATATATATATATATATATATATATATATATATATATATATATATAATTAATTTTTTTAAATATGATTCCTTCTTTACATAAAAGTTCACATGTTTCAAAAACGAGAGCCGAAACCCTCAATATAATTATTAAAAATTGAATTAAGGTATCAAGCCCTGTTTCATCCTCAAGCGAAAATTTAGGAATAACCTATCTTGAATTTTACGCATCTTTATAAGCATGTTCATTCACAAAATTAATTACTATGGAAACGGCTGGGGCGACCATTTTGATAAGGGGGCTGACAGTTAATTTTTATCCACATATCAGTCACCTTCGGAAAGAGATCAAGCCGGGGTTGGGTGGGGGTATCCATTTCAAAGAGGAAGATGGCATTCATGTACGCACATCGTCTGGTCAGTTACAGCGAAAGATAGCATTTGGCACCATGATATGTCGTGAAGTGTCGTGAAGTGTCTGGAGAATTTTGTTTTATTTTATTTTATCTATTTATTTATTTATTTATTAACCAAATGGCTGTTTCATGTATAAACGCGTCGCACTGAATGACTATTTGTTGAGTTTTTTTTTTGGGGGGGGGGTGACGACTTCATAAAGGGTTTTTCTATTTAATGATTGGGTTA
>CAHIKZ030003485.1:815000-1025000 GCA_903632075.3 Acanthosepion pharaonis
AGCTGAAGTGTTTCGGTCACGTTCTGCAAACCAACAGTTTGGTCTTGACGTTTACAAGTTTGTCTAGCGATCGAAATAAAGTAGATATGTTCATTTTAATTATGCTGACATGAAAATTGATTAACGTCGGTGAAGCGTATAATTATAAAATGAATTTCTCACCAAACTTTATTTCTTTTAAAAAATATTTAAAATAGAATAAATGGATCGAGATCAATACAGTATAAAGGATGGAACATTTTATTCCGTGTTATACACTGAAGGGGAAAATACAAGTTGAAGATTTTGTCGATTTCGACCTGGACACAATAATTTCATATTTAATGGATCGTAGATATTCTGATATAGTAAATATGCTTATATCAGGATACTGGCTGAGCTTATGCTTATATCAGTATACAAGGCTAAAGAGTAAAGAGGGCTACTGAATTGTTGAAAGTTGATGGTTGACTCAAGACTTGAAGAGGTTAATATTCTAGTGCTTGGGGAAGCGTCCTCTCGTGTGTAAGTTCTACAAATTAGCTGTTCTTCGGAAGAAGCTGTCCGAATGGAACTTCCTTCTTACTAATGGAATACGAAACGAATTGGGAGGATGCCGGGTCATTGTTGATGTAAAATCTGAACTGGTCAAACTAAGGAATGTAGCACGTCAGAAGATGTTCCACGTAAATAACGCTAGAGTAGCGATAGGCTTGCTACGTTGTGTGTGTAGGAAAAGCATTGTTGGGTAGTTGTAGGCTCCTTTCTTTGAAAGTCTATTGGGACTAACGTTCTCCCTCGACCTCAAGTGAAACTTATACGATCCATCCCTAAAGAGGCTCGGAAAAATAGTCAGTTCCATGTACTGATCCAGAAAGTATCTGAATCCTCATGCTATCTTTTAACAACAAGAGTCAAATCAAAACAAAAATGCAGTCTCGCTACTCAATCTTTACTTTCTAGCCTTTACAGAGATCAATATGTCTACTTAGTATATATATATATATATATATATATATATATATATATATATATATATTAGTAATAATGTTATAATTATTAGTGTTATCCGTATAAATGTCGACACTTCTAAAATCCCAGTATCTGTGCGTTCAACCCAGTATTAAAATTAACAGACCCCAATTTATGCATAAAGTTTAAGTGTAGAATCTGTTTAATCCGAGAAAGAGTTTACAAGCAATATGTAATGCAAGAAATATATAAAAACCATAATCCGCCCAAAGTATATTATAGCAACTCAAAGGCATAAAGAAGAATACAAAAATAACAAGGAAAATAAGAAAAAACGATACCAACTTACAACACCTCAAAACATTTTAACTTTTGTATTGAAGAGAAAACAGAGATAATTACATTTCTAGAACAAGGTAAGCTTCTAACTAAAATTTCAATGCTCATTTCCAAATGCAGACATAAAAACAAATTCCCACATTATGATCAAAAAGACTTAATAAAATCTCATATCCCAAATCTAATGAACTTTATTCCAAATAACAAAAATTTGGAACACAAAAAATCCACGAAAAATTATGCAGAACAAATAAATATAAAAAACGATAAATAAGAATAAATATATAAATAATAAATCTAGACTCCACGAGAAGACACTCGACAAAAACACACCACATAATACAGACCTACCCACCATTTGCACAAGACTCTGCTGATATGTTGAATTCATAGCCTCTCCAGAATATGAACCCGATCGAATAAAATAGAAACGTGATTCGTCTAATCGACCAATACGCTAATGTTTTCTGACCCAAATGATTAGCTATTAATTGCTGCCATATTTGGTGATAAACAACTACAAAACTACAGGAATATATATATATATATATATATATATATATATATATATATATATATATATATATATATATATATATGTATGTATGTAGAGTTCAATGACTGGAGGATTGAATAGTAATAAGATTGAATTTGGATGTGATTTGATGCAATGTTCCTATTTTGTTGTTTAGTTACCATCCTTTTCAGTCACCAACATTCCTCTCCTTGCATCACTCTGTGGGTTCCTGCAATTTTCATATGCTTCTGTTGTCTCTCCACAATTCACACTGGAGCAGTTGTCCATGTTTCTGACCCCAAGAATAATTTCACTGTTAAGCTATGTTAAACCCTATCCTATAATTGCCACAGTTGCAATACTTCTTTACCTATTACATCATTCAGTATAATGAAAAAAATAAATGTATTACAGATTTTGCCACTTACTTGTGTAAGCAGTATATAAAGAAATGTTGGCCTTTTAGTCTAAGTACAATATTTTCCAGCAAAAAAAAACATATTTAAAAATATTATTAGATGTACAAAATTTCATTAATGCAACAAATAGAGACATAATTAAAAGGGAAAAGAGGAAAACTTCAACTACAGTAGTTGGCAATACGTCATCCATTTTAATCTATTACGACAAGTGTTGAGGCCGATACTGTCTATTATACTTTGTGTCTTTTCTAACTTATTGTCACTTCAGTATATATATATATATATATGTGTGTGTGTGTGTGTGTCTGTGTCTGTGTGCGTGTAGGTGTGTTATTTTCATTTTTCAACAATAGGTCTCGTTGTAAATAATTGCAACACACATATGTATATTCGATATAGTTGTGTTTGAATCGTATTTCTAAAGACTTTGCAGAATACAGTTTTGTGAAATTTGATTTAATTTCGTTATTGTTGTCATCGCCATTGCCATGATTTTTCTATTACATTTGATAATCTTTATGTCATTGGAAAAAGTCGATTTAATTGAGACAAAAGCAGCGTCTGAGTTAACTAATCAAGTTTCTATTGAATGACGCTTATTTCAATGTTTACTTTTTAGTTTTTGGCTTTAATAAAAGCCTCACAAATGGTAAAGTAATTTACGTGAATCATTTTTTCTCATATTTGAAAACACTTCAGTACAAAGGTAGGCTAATTGCAACAAAAAAGAGAAATCGAAGCTGGCCTACTCCTTTCGAAATGTTCGCCTTTCAATGTAGGGCTCTGTCTTTTATTTTTATTATTTAAGTTCAATTGGAATCTTCATTGTTTAACTGTTTAGCCGATTCTTTTATTAATCTACGCTGATTTTTCTTTCTTTTTAACTCACAGTTTATTCAGTTCGTTTTTCCGTAAGAAAACTACAAGAACTCCTACAGAAGGTAATGAAAGAAAATGAGAAGAAAAGACTAAACATCAAATTGCAAGAAGACGGGATGCATGATTTCTAGCAAAAGGGTCAGTCCAATATGTAAATTACAAATTGGAGATACTAAAATCAAGCACGTACAAAAATTTGAATATCTGGAAATTACTTTAATATTGGACAGGAAGTGCGATACGCACATCCAAATGCATATTGGGATTGCGAAAGATAGCTTTCAAAATCTAAGCTAAGTATTAAGTTACAGAAAAATCACGTTGGAAACAAAGAAAAGAGGACTGAATTGTTATCTAATATTAGTCTGGCTATATGGCACTAAATGCTAGACATTCTCTTCGCAGATGAAGAAGAAAACTTGAAGCAACAGAAATCTGCTTTTACAGAAGGAAGCTGAGAATTCTATGGACCGAACACGTAAGCAACGATGAAATTTTCGAGAAAAAGAAAAACAAAATGAACACTTAAATTTAACATTAGGGAACAGAATTGAAATTTCTGGGACATATAATGAGGAAAGAAGACTTGGAAAATTGAATGTCCACAGGTAAGGGGATCAGGGGGAAATAGCACATAACCCCTGCCTAACGAGCTTCAATTATCAAAATCAGAAGGAAATTCCGTTTGATTATAAACTATTCTCTTTTATTTCTTCCAGTCCAAAAATTGACATTATATTCTTTTGAGGAAACGATAGTGAGATAAACATTGCTTAAAAATGGTTTCGATCTTTAGGTGTCGTTTAATAATGAAGCCTTCTGCCTTTCCAACTGAAGAGACAAATATACACAGAAATTACATTAGAAAAATGTAAGCGAAAGTAAAATCCTTTTGTATCAGTAGCATTTAAATGGTTAAAAAGAAAAAATTTTTAAAAGTCTACCAGATGTGAAATTGTTGGTTCCGAACGAAAACTAAATGGCAATATTTTTATTAAATATCAGATATTCTGAATGGGAGGAAAGACATTTTTCTTGTCAAAAATGCCTTATCACTTTCTCGATCTAAAAGCCAATATCATCTTTTTCATTGTACTATTTCATAAATACATTAAAGAAAAACAGTTCACAAAGTAATCTGACATTTGTCTTTGTAAAAGAGTCATGAAAAATACGTGCACCTATTTCATGTAGTGTTTAGGAGAATAGAGAAAATAGATTAAAGCTCGCTAAACTTGTGTAAATATATATATATATATATATATATATATATATATATGGTAATTCATGGTAATTGCTCCGAGGAGCTGCTTTCGCTGGTTTCCCAGACTTCATGAATTCAAGCGCCCTACGAGGCTGGCATCCCTCTCTCACTCTTTCACTGTCGAAACTATTAAATATAACCGTCTCTTCTACTCCAATAGCTTCATATCTCGCACCTCTCGCCTGTGGAACTCCCTTCCCTATTCCAGTTCCCCTGAGAGCTATAATCTCCAACTATTCAAATGTAATGTCAATCAACATCTCCAGTTGCCTTGATCTATCCACTATCCTTCTCCTCATCCTTTCCTCTATCACTCCTATCTGATCTTGCTCCAAATCTTCTTTAACCCATTGCGTCCTAGTGGCTTACCGCCTTGCTTGGGGTGAAACGCTTAATATATATATATATATATATATATATATATATATATATAGGTCAGATAAAGGTTTTGTCTTTTTTTCTAAAGATGAGAAAAGTTGTTTTTTTTTTAATTTGATCCTATTAAACAAATAGAATTAAATATCACACAACTAAATCCCCTCAAAAAATGTGAACTTGATGGTATCTCTGCAAAAGTTCTGGCGAAATGTGTTCCTGTTCTCTCTGAACTCTACAATAAATGCCTTGCTGTTTCTTGCTTTTCTATCTTTTTGGAAATCTGCTTCTACAGCTCCAGTGGTTAAGAACTCAAGCAAACCGTCTGGTCCTTCTAACTATCAGCCTATCAGTATTTTTCCTCTTTTTGGTAAAGTACTAGAGGTTCTTATTAGATCTGAATTGATTAAGCATCTCACCTCACAAGGCTTTTATTTTAGATAAGCAATATGGCTTTGGTGACTCTAGATCAGCTGATGATGTATTAACGATTATTGCTAAAAGATTCTATCAAGCTTTAGATAAAATGTCGGAGGTTGGGTTGTTGCTTTGGATATCTCGATGCTATTTACATATTGGTCTTCTTCACATGTTGAAAGGTTATCGTATGTCTGGCCGAATTTTTGAACTGATTCAGTCTTTCTTATAGAATCCTATAATAAAAATTGTCTTGAACGGTCACTCTTCTAGATTTTTTGTTACTTTAATACAGGTGGCACCTTGTTCTTTATCTTTTGGCTTACGCTGTTCCTATTTTTCATCAGCGACCTTCAACAAGTGGCACTAGTTCTCAAATCGGTATCTATGATGATGACACAACTATTTACTCTTTTATTTAAATGTAAACAATATGCAATTATAAGCATTATTAAATCATCCTCAAGATTGAAACACTGTAACACAGGGTTTCGGCTCGTTTGAAAGCTTCGAACTTGTTCTAAAGAATAATTTGAAATAAGTCTTTATACATTACAAATGTGCAAAGAGCCTAAATATTAACATTACACGGGGAGGATTATGTAGCGCATGAAACCTCAATCCAAATGGGTTGTAGCAAGACTGTAATTGACAATGCTATCAGGAAATAACAATTTAATAACACTTAATCTTTTTAAAAGAAAAGTAAACGCCTCAGAAAAACAACCCCTAATGATCAAATTCATGGTTTCGCAATCTCCGACAAAAAAATCGAACTGCTTTGTTTTGCATAGGTACAGGTGGGAGTCATAGGATTGTTTCTTGCAGATTAATCAATGAATTTCAACTAATATCCTGTAAAGCTGTTCGAAAATCAAAATTCACTGTGGAAATGAAAACGAAACGATTTGCATTCGCTATTAAACATAACAACTGGCTAAAGAAACAATGGGGAAATGCTATGTTCTTTCTAACGAATCCACATAGCAATAGTTTGTCAGCATTATGTCAGAAGGAGAAATATATGTTTAAAAAATATACCATACAAAGTATGGAAAACCGTCCAAGTTAAATGAGATTTGACTTGTAATATTGAGGCAATTATTCAAACAAAAGATGAAGCATAATAGTTTATCTTGAAATTAATAGAAAATAAATGTTTTTCATAAATTTGATAAACTGAAGTGAATACTGCCTTTTATTTTTATTCTATTGAGATTTTCGTTCGTTTATGCTACAAAAATATTTAACGATCTAAAAAGTTAGGCCACGATTGTATTGTTTAAAATTTATCATGCTGATGGAGTAAGAATGTGCCTTATTGGAAATCGAGTATTTCTCGGTCTATATACTAACGACATAAAAATCAACAATACATGGTGACTAACAGTTTTACGCGTCAAGTGATCTTCAGCACATGGTGTCACTACTCGGTGGCCTATGGGAAGTTTAGGAAAGTGTAAAACTTGCCCTTCACAGATCTCTTTTGTTTGGTGCTAATGTTTTAGGTTATTTTTACTCATAACCTTAAGTTTGTTTATTTTTTTATTGTTATTTATTTAGTTATTATTTTGATTTTAATTGATTTATTTAATTTAATTATTTTGTATAATTTCCTTGCTTCTAAATTTCGATATCTGAAATAAGGTTTATTTGATTTAGATTATGGAATATTTATTGTTAGTTTTCTGAGTTGTGATCTTCTTGTAGGTAGCGTAGTATAAGTTTGTTTTCCGTGTCTGCATATGAAAATGTTCCTTGAATTTAAAATTTCATTTGTTGTTTAAACTCAAGACCCGAACCTGTTTATGCGGGGTTTACGGGGAATTTTTGGCCGAGCCTGCTGGCTCGGATTCCCCCACCTTAAATTCGGCCTTGTGCCACATCCTACCCCATGGTGAGGTTGGTAAATATTGCTAACTGGGATCTATTGAGTACGACTCAGACTTACGCGAGAACTACCGACCTTCCAATAGTAGAACTCACTACTGGATTGACTTGCGATGACCTTGTGCATAACTGTTATCTTTATTCTTATTGTACTGTTTTTTTATAATAATCCTTTACTTATTTTATCCACCTTGTTTTTTCAAGTATATATTCCTATTAGCAGGGAATATAACAAAAAAGCAACTTTGCTTTTCATTCCTATTAAACTGATTTTTAAAAAGTGTTAACCACCGAATGAATGTTAATCGACATCTGGATTTTTTTTTATAACAGGAGGCATTATATGAGTTAAAATCTAAAATAGATTATCCAGAGGATTAGTAAGGAATATCAATTTTTGAATTTTCTATTATCGATGAAACAGATGGGTAACGATTTCCTGATTGACATTTTAGAGTCATATCTTTAGCATTATGCTTTATTTGGTGTTGCAATCTGAACGATTCTCTCAGATTTGATTTCGAACAGAATGCTTTACCCTGAATTTGTTTTTTGATTGATTTATTTTCTCCGGCTTATCAACTCTTTGCAGGTTATTTAAAGCCAGAAAATATTTTTAGATTGTATTTTTTTTTTTTAGTGGGGAGATAATAATGGTTTAGTGATACAAGTTTACTAATTAATTCATAGCGGGGGTAGGATTGGTAGATTCATACATTTTCGAAGGGTATTTTCGCGCAATATAACAAACCCAGTCGGAATTGAAAATTGGCTCTCCGATTAAAAATTCCGAACCACTGTCCATTACACCACCCGCACATCCAAGCTTACAGCACCTGGTAGCCCATCTAGGTATTGACCGTGCTCGACGTTGCTTAACTTCGGTGATCGTACAGGAACTCTGCTTTTATTTCCTCTTTGTTTATCTCCACTGTGTTTTTCTCTCTCTCTGCTTGTATCCCTTCTCCCTATGTTTATTTTCTCTCCTATCTCTATCTATCTATATTCTTGTTTGCCTCTCGCTCCCTGTCTGTACGTCTGAAAATTTTGAATTAACTTTCGTTCATATAAAAGTTTGAGATTATAATGTTATCAAATCGGAAAGACTGCAACGGATTTTAGATAATGAATAAATGCCCATTTGTATGTGACCACATTAACCTCTGCAGAAAACTGATGTAGGAATTAAACAGCCGACTAAGTTGACCAACCAAATGCGCATTGTTCCATTTCTTCTTGAATGTCTGTTCATACGGCCACAATTGAAATAAAAAAACACAAATATTGTCCTCGCATGTTCAACACAATTCATAAAATGAGCTTCTTTTGCTGATACAATATTAGAATGAAAAAGCTGCGATGATAGCTTCAAATCTGTAGCCTTAGATGAACGTAATTTTAAAGTGGAAAGAATTTGACTCAAATTTCACTCACGTCAAATCGAACCATTTTGCTTCTAAGCTGTGAGCTTTTCTCGCAACATTAGCTTTGCTGATCGATATTTTGTTACATTTCGAATCACTTCATTTGTTTTCCCGCCACATGGGTTGACTGTTTTACTAATGCGCGCCCGAACATGCTTCTTATAACACTGAATAAAAAATGTATCAATCGATTTTACATTCAACCACAAATATTTTTTGTCCTCATTCGAACTTTCTTTATTTTTCTATCGCGAAATGGACATTAGCAAAAGTCAAAATAAATCCAAATAAAAAAAATAAGATTTTTGTGAATAGAGTAATTAAATCGTTTTCACCTCGCAAAAGCTGTTCCTATCTGCTTAACTGGAAATCGAAATTGAATTGCAGTTTTTAACAAAATACTTTTTTTTTCTTTTTTTTTTTTTTGTCGAAGAAATGATTTTTATCAATCATTCCAACTTTATCTTACAAAATATTTTGTGTTCATCTCCAATCTTATCCTATCTGATGTGAGCTGCTTGGGAAAAGGTATAGGTTTGACCATCTAGATGCCCTTGCTTCTCTTATGCGCATGATCAGTTAGATGGACCTTCTCTCGTTGTACTTTTTAGTCAGTATCAAACAAATAGAACTTTAGAACGAAATGATGTTCCTCAACAACCCATTTATGTGTGGGTGAATAAATAATGAAATAACTATGCTTGATTAATAGATAAATCTTTAAAATTATAAAAGGCTGAGATCCACTCCAAGGCTGGCTCTCCTTCAAGCTCTATTGGAAAACACTCGAACATAGACTCTGACATGCGCTCCAATAAGCCTCGCAGCAAGAAGTTTTCATTCAATCTTTTCTGATTAGAAAGGAGATATTTTAAAAGATTCTTTGAATTTTGTTTAAGGCAAGTTGTTTTATACCATGTCAAGGTTGACTATAGCAGTCACAGCTTTCATCTGTAACTGTCTATTTAGAGTAATTCTCACACACCTTTCTGTCGACCATCGTGGTATAACAGTGATAAAATATTTCTCAAAATATTTTGTGATGAAAAATGCCAGCAAAAATTTGAACCCTGTTCACCAATCAATGCAAACATTGACATTTGACTATCATATATGAATAAAATGACCATTTATGTATTCTCTATAATATTAATACAATATGGTTTTGTTTATAGTTTATTGATTTTGCTTAGCAGCATATTAAGCTCTGTGAGTTATTTAATGCCGAAATGGAAATATTTTCAATGCAATTGTATGAATTCAACTATAGATAAATTATATTGTTGGTCACTTTGCTTTAAAATGTATTGTCGGTAATTTTATTATTTTTGGTAATTACTTTTATACTATTTTGTTTTTGTTTGGGATTCACTATTTGCCTATAGCTGAGACCGCAATAGGTGCCACCACCCCCGGGTTAGGGGACCCTGGGAACAACAGCAATTAAGAGGTTGTTTCCCGCTCCTCAAAACCTCCATTCTCCTGATCTACCTTGCTACCGGTTGTAGTTTATCGTCATACGTATTACTTTGTACGGATATATTTAAACAAAGATGAATAAAATCTTATTAAAGTAACAGCAAATTGACAGAGGATAATTTTACTATCGCTAAAATCTGATTCCCCCATTAGATGCTATTTTATCAAAACAACGAAAGAATTTTCATTTTTCATTTTCATGATTCTTCAAACACATTCATAATCCATTTCTTTATTTATTGGCGCACATTTACACGATCTTATCAAAATGAACTGAGATTATTGAAATGCAATGGTTTTAGCCAATTTAAGCGTCTCCCACGTATTAAGACGAAGATAATTGAGCCGAAATGATTGCTATTCGCAGGCTATGATCAACAAATCTTACGGATTTATTAATTCAACAATTTGATCAACCTTCTGCCCAACTGCTACGATTCATTCGATCTGATAATCTACACTAAACCATTCAAATATACTGACGATAAAATGTGTAAACGATATTATTTCTTAGCGATATTAAATTCTCAAAATGATGTTTCCTATGTCTATTTGACACGTAGAGTCAAATTTTAATTGTATAATGTCGATCGTCCATTTTCGGTTTCTGCCTTCATTTGCAATTATATGTTGAAATTACAATTCTTCATTGCTTCAGGGTATTTTATTAATCTTGAAAAGTCAATTAACCTTAGGAATGGAAGCGTTACTTCATTCGTCTTGTCACCTTCAGAATCAGAGGAAATTACATTTGGAAGAATATCTAAGATATTGGACGAAAAATGCTCGCCTCGTGTGTCGAAATTTATGAACAAATAGAATCGATGATACAAGTCTACAATGTCGACAGTCACATATATAGCGGGGGGTGGGAGCGATGCCTGGGGAGGGGTGGTGCGGGTCACGGATTAGGGGCGGCAGATGATCTACGTGGTTAACGGCACAAACCATGGAACAATTGAAGGAAAGGCTGTGAACGAATATTTTCAGGAGGAGGAAGTAGGATTGTAAGGATTGCACCAAAGCGTCTTGCTTTCGTTTGATTAAATTTTACGGCATATCAACCTCACGGGGTTATTTAATGCCGACAAAATTTTCATTGCTGGTAATATTTTTCCTTCAAAAATATATTGCAGGTAATATTTTTTCAAAATGGTATAGCTCTGTAATATTTTTTCCCAAAAATGCATTGATTGTAATTTTTTTTTTCAAAAGATGCATTGCTGGTAATAATTTTTTTTTTACGAAGTATTTCTGGTATTAAAACCCATTTTTACACTTTCATAGTGTTTTGACCCCGGTGTTAAGAGTTTTTTGCTTGTCCATTTTATGCTTAGTGGGTGAAGTGATCATAATTTCTATGCTCTCCAGTCTATTAGCACTTTGTTTCTTGTCATGTTTTGTTCTTTGAAGGTCTTTTGTTTCTGCTTGTCTGTTTGATCTTGTTTCCTTAGATTTTTCATTAAGTTCTTTTGACGATCTTTGTTTGGATGATGACCATTCCCTCGTTTGAGATGGGATAGAGTTTTGTTCATCTATTTCCATTTCGTTTGATTCATCAATGATCATGTACTGGGTTGTGTTATTTTTTATGAACGTTTTGATTCTCTTGGGAATGTTAAAAGGATTCTATTTCTTGAAGGATTTTTGTACCCTGGATTGTGATTTTCGGAGTTAATTGTTTTGATTCTTTTTTGTTCAATGTTGAGGGGATAGGATTTGTTTTGTCTATGGAAGTTTGATTTATGTGTGATATACAAGTTTTTAGTAATTCTATTAGACTTTTTAATTCATTTATTAGAGTTAGAAGATCTTGGCTTCTTAGATGTCATTTTGGTGATTTGACATTTTGACGATATTTGCATCTGATGTTGGAAGTGAATAAGATTCAACCTGTTTTCTGGCTTCTTGGAACAAGATGTTTTGCATGTATTTTATTCGTATTATTTCCTTCTCCTTTTTCCAGATGTTACACGCTTTATAGACTGCTGAGTGTTTGTTTTTTTTTTGTTTTTTTTTGTACAGTTTGGACATAAAGGAGGCCTTTCACAGAGTGACTCTTAATGATCCGACTCAAGTTCTCCACATCTTCGACAGACTGATGCTCTCGAACAAAGATTTTGTAGATGACATTTGTGATATCTACGGAGATTAGGAATGTATGGCTTTACCTTGACTGTCTTAGCTCTTTATTTCTTTAGGTTTGTTGAATGTCAAAATGTACGCATTTGTGCTTATTGAGGCGTCATTTCTTTTTATTTGAATTCTTTTGACGTCTGTTACTCCTTGCTTATTTAGGGTGTCATCATTTTTAATTTCTTCTGGTGAGCAGTGACAGCTCTGTACATTTTATTACTCCCTTAGATGAATTAAGAAATTGATGGGGGTAAGCCTTTACTTTATTGTTGTTTATTTGCTTGTTTTTTAGTAATTTTTCTGTGTCTTTTTTTGGTTTTTATTTGAATTAAAAGTGTATTATTTTTCTTTCTTTTTTTTTACAGATTTTGGTTCAATCATGGCCGATATAACCCTTTGCAACAGAAAAGGAGACACTTTTGATATTTTACCATCTAGTGATTCTATAATTATGAAAGTTGGAAATTGTTTTTTCTTGGTATTTCGTTTTCAGTTTCTGCTTCAGAAGTCTCATGTCTCTTGGTTCGTTTCTAAGAGAATTGCCATATAATTTTGATTTTTATATTCACCGTCTGTGTTTCCCACCCACCTCGGAGTTCCTTCTTAAGGGACGCTATCAGGGATGACGAATCCCATTCGCCTTGATCCACCAGGGCTACGCAGACAGTATAGTTATGATGAAAGTGGATACGAGCACCCGCATTCCCCACCATATCTACCCAAGTATAGTATGATTGATGTCAGGATTTTGCAGCTATATCGGAGCCATTATCTATCATCCCAACTAGACCATGCCACTATGTGACTAGCCAATTAGAATGGGTTAGGTTATTCCATTTGCCCATCTATCCTAGGTAGGGACCGGTGACGTGTTGTGGACACTCTTGGTCATTCTATACCGAATCAGCAGTCATTCAATCAACAGGACTCCGTCCCAGGCATCACAGGTCGCCACCCACGGCAAGCGGGTAGCCACGTTGAGGAGAATATGTAGTTTTCTGGAATCGGTTTTTGTAATTGTTCATTTTATATATTGCAAGTTGATCGTCCTAGGTATGACGATAAAGTACAACCGGCAGCAAGGCCTCTGCTGAAGAGGTTTTGAGAAGTTTTAATTGCTGTTGTTGCCACGTCCATACTGACCTAGGGTGGTAGCACTTGTTAGTTTCCCAGCTATGGGCAAATAGTTAACCTACAAAACAGTGTCAAAACACTATGAAAGTATAAAAATAGATTTTTATTTTAAAAATACTAGTAATAAATTTTTGGAAAAAAAATTACCAGCAATACATTTGACTGTCGACAAAAACCCTCTTTTCAAAAATACGTCAATGAAACCCGATCTACAAACTGATTTCTTACAAAGAATACATATTCTATTCTTACAAATCTACTGTAAAAATTTTGTTTGCATTAAATAACCGATTGAGGCGTTGATATGCCATAAAACAAACGAAACGAAACAATTCAAGAATACTCACCAAAATCATTTTGATAAGAATTATGAATTTTGGAAGGAAATTTAATGGTCTTGGGAAACATGTTTTACATGTTTCGATGGAAATTGGTAAAGCTCAAGTATTAAATAACGTTATCTCTGCAGGGAAACACGGGGATGGTTGCTTGATGTTCTGGACATGTTTTGAAATTTTTTTTTATGTTTACTTACGAGTTGAAGAAGACTGCAAATCTGGGATATCAGTAAGCCTTCTTGCAGGATAATTATCAGAATCAGAATTCGAATTTTGTGAAAACATGGTTGAAAACAAATAGGATTGATGTTTTCTATGGAAAACTCATATCCCAAAACTTAATCCGATAGAAATTTTCTAAGGACAGGTTAGGGTAAGGGAAAGGAATCCTAAGAATCTCCAAAAATGAGAATCTATTTGTCAAGAGGAGTGGAAGAAAATGGTGAATGAATTGATGAAAGGTGAAAATTGTAAGAAAGGATTATCGCTATGCATTATTGACTATTAATTAAAGATGCCAATAATTACGTCGTTATTAAAAGTTTTGATTTGCAATGAAATAATTTTCAAAAATGTTTTCTTAGGTATAATGCATACCGGTGTAGTTTTATCAAAATATTACTTTTTATTTTTCTATTCATCAAGTTAAAATTTAATTATAGCCCCAAAATGATTTTTTATTGAACCGTATCCCATTAATTTTGAAGATCACTATCGATGTTAGAAACAACAATTAGATGTTCATGAATCGTTGGAAAATGGCGACAAAACCTTTACGTTGTGTTTCGTATGACACAGAAATCGACTTTTTCATGTGTTTTCCTTCGGGATTTATTGTCTACTTTTTTTTCTAGTCTGTCTCATTCATTGACATAAGACATTACAATGACTCTTATAATTCTACCAATACTCTGTGGAAATGGATTTCTTTTCTCGCGTCGCATTTGTACATCATTGACTCGAGTTCACAAAAGAGAAGAAAAAAAAGCATAAGAATGAATGCTTCATCGATCCAGAAAATAAACAAATAAAATTACAAGAGTAGGTTTTTAAAATATAATTTCAATGCTTTTTAAATATTGTTAATCGATAGACTTATGCTGTCTCGTTATAAGGCTTCTATAACAAAATTACTAATAAAGGAATATACGTTCAGACGAAACATTTTATTTTAAATCTCACACTGTTTACTTAAAAGGTCAAAGAGTTTATTTAGTTCAGCCAATACCCAAGGGAAACTAGTCATTCAAGTCACATTTATATTAATTATTATCCCATAAATAAAAGGGAAATATTTAGGTGTGCGGTGTGGAGTAATGGGTAACAGCTCGAAATAAGAAAAAGGAAAGCCGAGTTCGAATTCCAGTCAGCTTCATTACAAACTTACGCGCATCTTACGACTGAGTTCTATAGCCTTGATTGGCAACCAGTCTATGGTAGAAATGATAACATACTGCGAGAAAATCTTCCCCCTAGTCAGGCATGAATCGAAAGAGACATGATGGCACTTGATTTACTGACTGACTGATATTATGCGCGCGCCCTGTGGACATATGGATGTATAGAGAACGGAAACAGAGAATAGGAGACAGTATCACATACTTCGCCGTTTAGAGAATATAAGGTCTGCCTATCGAACAAGGACACTTTGTGAGCCGCATACAACAAACTAATCGGAAGTAATTGATGAAGTCATTAAGTAAAACATAATTACGTTTTATTAAGCTTTTGACTTCAGCGATTACTATGACTGATTCAAATTTCGTGTTTTCAATACATCTATTTAATTTTTCAATTAATTTCATTTCTTGGATTTCAAAAATTCAGGCTTAATCGTTGATTGATTTATGGTGAAAGAGGAAATTCGGGAATCTGTACAAGACGCATTCTCATTGTAACAAAAAGATTTCATTGACCCTAAATTTATTAAATAACTCTTTCCTTATGAACTTTCTACAAGATTTCCTTTCTTTAGATTATGAAGATAAGAATGAAGCATATTCAGATATGAAATGGTAGAACATCAGCCGACCATCAACACTTTTTGAAGGGCCGAATACAGAGACCTGGTGCAATATGTACCAAAATGTCTCCAAACGACCCTCCGCAGGTTTTGAATTCAGAGTTGCCATCCAAGGCTGTAGAACCCAGTCTGTCCTGCTATTTACCCATAGCTGGAGGGAGAAGAAGAGGATTCACACCTTTCTCAAGGGTATTAGCACATAAGTGAATGTAATGGATTCGACTGGAATTTGAACTCTCCGATTTCGCAATCCAAGCCGCTATTCATTACTCCACCGTGTTGTGTGCATGTGATATCACATAATATAACTTTTCACTACTTCCTTTTTGCTATTTCCAACTCTTGCTTGCTCGCTTACGTCTCTTCATTTATTTGCTCAAAAATTTCAAGTAGTTTTCCCCCCTGGTTGCCTTTACTTCTCTTGCCTTCCATATTCCCTACGAGTGACGAATTCTCTAAGCCTTCTTTCTTCTCATGCCCACACAAGATCTCAGCTGTATCTTTCAGACGCTTATCAAAAGTCCCTTTGTGTTTCCGATTCTTCTTTAAGAGTCTTCCTTTATTACATAATTTCCTTTGTATTCTCAAGTATTTTCTTTGCATGAGAAAAAGTCTACACTTTCTCCTGCTGTATAGGATTTCGTGAAGGTATTTACTAAACTTAGCCACTTCTGACTTAGGGTTACAATACATAAATATCCACTAGAATTGAAATCACTATCAATGACCTGTGAGATGAGTTTGTTACCGTCGTTCATGACAGCTACTCACGTATTCACTATACTTACCCGCACTTTAACGGAATCACAACACTGGGGCACTCAGTATGGTTCGAAATCATTGCGAATTCCTAATCAACACCCTAAGACAGACACACTTTATCTAATTATTCACTAAGCTTAATCTATTGAAGATCTAATCACTAACAATATCTTGCGAGATTAGTTCATTAAATATTGCTTTAGTGCAGGTACCAAGATAGATATGGCAAAGTTTAACTTATTCTATTAGAGAGTTTCAAAACTGGAGCTGCAAATTAGAATATAGCTAACAAAGGATTGCGAGATTATTTTCACTCTAGAACAAGCGTCCTATGATAGGATGAAAACGTTATTCACGTGTTTTGTTTCGTTTTTTTTTTTTTTTTTTGGTTTGTTTTGTTTTGTTTTTTACTACCGTTATATCAATGCATTATATAAGCAATGTCTTTATTTATAGTAAATGCACGATGTTCCTGTCAGACTGATACCTTATCAATACAAGTTTATCGATACATCAAGTAATTCCTTTCCGTACGAAACGACAGAGAATTAATAGGAGAAACAAACTCTGTAGTCGAAGTGAATTTGAGAAAAATAAAAGGAAAAATGAACAAAATATTTCAAATGATTATCTCGTCTTTGTTGTTCTTAAAGAACTGGAACTCTTCGTCTGGAACTATTCAATAAAAGATTGTGCCGAAAAAAGAGAACAGTTTGGTCGTGTGATAATACATTTCATTTGATATCGTTTTCATAAAAGGCATTGGCATTTTGGAGCCAATCTGCCTTGCGTGAAGAAAGAGAATTCACTCATGTGTTCATTCTAACGATAACACAAATATTTTCACTTGGTTGTCAAATTAATCTTGTGTTTCGACTAAAATATTCGACCCATCAATGCAAGGCACATGGATATTAAGCCAACCAACATGAAGAGATCTCATGAAATTGTTCAATAATACAAATAAACTTCCATTGATTACGTTTGCAAGTAAAGATTTTATGTGAATGTTAGTAAAAGTTATAGGTTTTTATTAGTCGATCTTTAAAAAAATAAGAGTAAGTTTCATTGGAGCAAACTAAAAGAAATGGGGTCAGGAAGATTGTGTTAAGTCATTCTTCTAAGAAAAGATTATTTGCTTGGAAAATCAGCATTCGAAATATTGGGTATCACCTGACACTGAACACGCATTCAACAGGTTGCACCCCCCCAAAAAAAAACAGGGAATTTTACATTAACGCTATGGTGAAAAAAATTAACTAGTATATAAAAAAATAACAATATATTTTACTATATGAATGAACTAAAAAAATAACTAACATATAAATCTTTTAACCATTTGTTGTTAAAAATTTTCAACAAAAGGTGATTGTTCTCTTTAAGAAAGTTTATCCATCTTCGAGACTGAAAAATGCCAAGGAATTTTGCTAGAATTCTTTAGTTTGAATACCACATCTAACATTTGTATTTTTATTTTGTTTTAAGCGACTAAATTTCGATCTTTTGCTTTTGTTTCAAAATACTGCAACAAAAATTACAACAATAAAATAAACTGTACCAAATTCCCTCTTTTTTTTTTTTTTTTTTTGGCAGGGGGCACCGTGTTGTGAAAATTTAATTCCTGAAATGGCTACGTGAAATCAAAATTGTCTGCTGTCATCTTCGAATGGCTCATCTTACGCACATGCCTCGTAATGCGCATTACGGGAGTCCGGCTACGGCAAACGAAGGCCTTCGAGAAAATTACGCACTTTACGCACTCACCTTCCAAGGCGCATTACGGCAGTCCGGCTACGGTAAACGAAGGCATTCGACGAACTTAGGCATTTAACGATTCTACGGGACTTACGCACATGCCTCGTAATGCGCATTACGGGAGTCCGGCTACGGCAAACGAAGGCCTTCTACG
Source organism: Acanthosepion pharaonis (assembly GCA_903632075.3). Classification (NCBI taxonomy): domain Eukaryota; kingdom Metazoa; phylum Mollusca; class Cephalopoda; order Sepiida; family Sepiidae; genus Acanthosepion; species Acanthosepion pharaonis. The sequence continues at coordinate 833,260 of CAHIKZ030003485.1, forward strand.
GGACTTACGCACATGCCTCTTAAGGCGCATTACGGGAGTCCGGCTACGGCAAACGAAGGCCTTCGACAAAATTACGCACTTTACGCACTTACCTTCTAAGGCGCATTACGGGAGTCCGGCTACGGTAAACGAAGGCCACCGAAATTAGGCACTACTTCGGGCTAGTGGTCCCATGACCACTGTCCAGGCACGACGCACGTCCGGCTACGGCAAACGAAGGCATTTGACAAACTTAGGCATTTAACGATTCTACGGGACTTACGCACATGCCTCGTAATGCGCATTACATGGGAGTCCGGCTACGGCAAACGAAGGCCTTCTACGGGACTTACGCATGCCTCTTAAGGCGCATTACGGGAGTCCGGCTACGGCAAACGAAGGCCTTCGACAAAATTACAGATCCATTTTTTAATGGGCATTTTGTCAAGAACTTGCAAAAGATCCTAACGAATCATTTCTCTCATTCTCAAATTCTCTGTTCGAATCTGCCGAACTTTTTCCCAATTCATAATAATTCTGTTATCAGTTGCCCACTTAATATTTGTTCTGAGTGCATTCCTTCCATATTGGCATCTGTTCTTTAGCTTTTTAGTTTCCCACTTTCTCATTCATGTTAGAACTGTGCGACACAAAATCCCTAAATTTCTTCATAGCATATTCACCATTAGCCATTTTAATAACGCCAACGTGTCAGCAACACTTTTAGCACTTTATGTGTGTGTGTGTACTTGTAATATGAATAAAGAAAAAAGAAAACTTAGAAGACGCGTTTCGTCCTCTGAGGGGTTTTATCAAGAAAAATGCTTTAATAAAGTCCTTTAGAGGATGAAACGCGTTGACTAAGATAAGTTTGTCTTTATTCATATATATATATATATATATATATATATATATATATATATATATATATATGTATGTATATATATTATGAAATGGACAAAGTCCGACAGCTATTTTTAAGACATTTTTTATGTTTATACGTTCTTTTTATAGATACAAATATTTAAGTAAATGCTCGGATTATAATAAACTATTAAACAACATTTACCGGCCTATGTAAATTTCTCGGACATTCAGGCCGATAAATGTTGTTAATACTGTTTATTATAAATCGAGAACTTACTTAAATATTTGTATCTTATCTTAATATATATATATATATATATTCAACCTAAATTTTGCGTATTGCAAAAATTCAGAGCATAAACAATTTTATTATGTCAACCTATGAATTTAAACTACTACTGACATTGATTATGTCTCTGCTTGTACTACTTGGATACGTTTGTATGCGCTGTTTTATTGTATAGTATATATATATATATATATATATATATATATATATATATACAGATTTATATATATATATTTATATATATATATATATATATATATATATATATATATATATATATATATAGTAATGATACAATATGGTAAACTGTATGGAATTTCCAGGACAATATAGATCCAGGAGAGCTCTATGTCAAAAGACAGAGCAAAATTATTAATAATTAAAGAATATCAAGCAATTCAATTTGTTATTTCATGAGAGCTCTATAAAATGCAGGTCTCAATCTTCAAGACCTACAAACCTTTGTGATTCTGTTTGTAGGTCTTGAAGATTAAGAACTGCTTTTTTTAAAATTCACATAAAATAAAAATTATTACCTATAGGAATCTGAAGTGTTTAATCTCTTTAATTAATAATATATACATATATATACATATAAATGTATATATTTAATTAGGAAACGAACAACTTTAAGGGTTTATTGATTATATTTTATTTCCCCAGGAAGGTGATTTTTCCTGGTTCCTCAGATTTCATTTCAAGTATAAAACCATTTTTTATGCTTGTAAATGTGATCTGAGGAACCAGGAAAAAACACCTTCCTGGGGAAATAAAATATAATCAATTGGACCCTTAAGGTTGCCTATTTTCTAATTAAATTAATATTTGCTCTGGTTTGACATTGAGCTCTCTGGATTGCATTCTCCTTGGGATTATCCATACGGATTACCAAACTTTTTCATTATATATATATATATATATATATATATATATATATATATATATATATATATATATATATTGTTTAGAATGTATTTATAGTTATAGCGTGAAAATGGTGAAGGACACTTTAAAGAAAAGCGTATTAAAGCGTATAGATATCTGGAAAGTACACTTGCATCGATCTGAAGCTATTCCTGATATGCAAGCATTAAAATAGTGTAAATGCATAGAGTAGAACTACTGTTCACGATATTGAAGTTGTTATCAATTTCCATACACAGCTGTATCGACGTATTAGAAAGCATAGGTAGATTGGAAGGCGGCAGAACAGTGTGATTAATCTGAATTAAAGTTTGTCTGGTATTTTGAGGTGGAGATGTAATTTATGTTTCTCCTACGCCCGATCGATACTGTGCAACTTTAGACTGACAATGTTGCAAAAGAATTAAAAGAAAACATTACGCGTCAGTTTGCAGAAGCTCATCCCAATTGAGAAGCAGTCTCTTCGACTCAAGTCATATTTGATAGCTCGAGTTGGCAATTTTAAAATATGTCATTATTGTTTGATTTAATTGCAGTATTTAAACAGAAAGGTTTCATAATTAATGAATAGATAGATAGATAGATAGATAGATAGATAGATAGATAGATACGAAAACACTGAGAAAGAAAAAAAGAAAGAAAGAAAGAAAGAAAGAAAAAGACTGAGATGGATAGATATTTTAAAGTTTGAAAATCATGATTTTAATTACTGTTTTTTTCCTAATTTCAAACACCAACCACTAAAATACTTGCGTCTACTTCACCCATAATCTATATCATTTACTTCATCATTATATTCACCAATTTGATGAAACATTTGATGAAACATTTTACTCTATTTTGTGTCATTAGGACCTATTTTATTTTTATTTTATTTTATTATATTTTTATTTTATTTTCATTTTTATTTTATTATATTTTTATTTTATTTTATTATATTTTTATTTTATTTTTATTTTATTTTATTTTATTATATTTTTATTTTATTTTATTTTCATTTTTATTTTATTATATTTTTTATTTTATTTTATTCTCATTTTTATTTTATTATATTTTATTTTATTTTATTTTCATTTTTATTTTATTATATTTTTCTTCCCTTTTACGTAAATGACGTTGTCATTCCCTTCGTTCTTTTTTTGTTGGATGAATTCGTTTCTGTACAAAAGTTCTCCTAAAAGGACAAAGCAAGATGTTCAAACATACAATCAATGATTTTAAACATTTCAGAATCGAAGGTATGTATCTTTGAATTATGTGAATGCTTTTCAAAGTGCAAAGCAGCTAAAAGTAATGACTTTCATCCACGCATACTGTATTTACGAAATGCATTAACGAAATACATTTACAAACTGAATTTAAAAAGCGAATTTGTAAAGTGAATGGTTTTGCTTTTTAAAAAAGATGAAAACAAAGAAATTGGAATTTAATATTCAATTTCACGTTTCCAACTTTGTGATGTCATGTTGCGTTATGGCGTTGTCACGTGTGGTCACGTGTGTCATGTCGGAAATTCTCAACACCTTTCAGTGAATATCGAAAGGCGACGCATTGTCGGAGAGGAGTACTTCTTGTGGTTTAAATCGAATTGTTAGTGTGAATCGAAAATGATGAGTTCTTTTTGGTTGAGGGGGTGTATCTACGGCACAGACACATCGTGTATTCGCAAAAGCACCCCCAACCCCGAAGTAAACTAGGCTATGGATAGAACCACGGCGAGATTCAAAGGAACGTTGAAGTAAACAATCAATGGCGGCTGTAATCCTGTCATCTAGCAGGAATGGAATAACAATGGAACGTAGAGAAAAATATAACAACTTTTGCTTATTTTCTGTGTTTCTCGGGAAAAGTCTTTATTCCAAAAAAACAAAACAGTACTTATGGGACAAAAAGGAAAAACATAGCGTGTTTCAGATCTACGTATTTGTGTTACTAAGACATTGTCACGTTCCGTTGAATGGGTAACCATTCTTTGCTGTAAATATCTGGATATATAAGTTATTTTCAGTGAGTGCAGGGAGAATTGGATTCATGCCCACCCTAGAATCGTTAATTCTAAATGAATATACATAGTATGAATCAAAATTCGAATTCTCTCTCCCGATTCTATTTCCTGTGTCAGAAACGCTTACTCCACCCATGAACCCTTTCAATACTAGTGTGATGTTAATTGAACTTTTCTTTTTCTTTCTTTATTTTTTTGTTGTTGTTATTTTGAAAGTGTTTCCCGCCATGATTTACTGAAGTTAATCGTGTGTGATCAATAAAAAGCGAAAAACTCATTATTCATCCAATGAAATCTTCAGTCTGAAATGAAAAAGTTTCCAATGAAAAAGACTCGTAGGAATATTTGTTCATCAATAACTCTTTGTTTTTAAGTGTTCATCTTCAAATAGACATATCCAACCCCGAGGCAGAAGCATCAGACATTTGGCTCTTTTCAAACAAAAGCTCTATTCTACTTTGTCTCTATCGCTATCACTCCTCACAACCTTGACATTTTCATTATTATTATTATTATTATTACCTGATAGTATCTGATTTTTTTGATTTTTTTTTTACCGATAACCCTGTTTCATTTGACATTTTTTTGAGTTTACAGGTAAAACAAACTCCGGTGAATGTAAAAGTCTCGATTTTCATTCTTTTCAATTGTCGTGTCCCTTCAGGCAATCATAACTCTCCACAGATTCCTTTTCTTTTTTTAATACCCTATCACTTCAAGACATAGGTGATCATGGCTCTCCACAACATACTTTGTTTTTCAATTCCATATTCCTTTAGGATGATTCAATAATTAATTAATAAACCTAAAGTTTTTCATGGTTTCTACTCACAGTTGAGTCAGAGATTTAAACTGCTCATTTGATATGACAGCTTGACAGACTACATTCAAAAACAAGAATTTAAACGTTAAAGTGGATCTGTCAAGTGTTAACAATATCTGTCATTTGGTCAAAACAAAGAAGCTCCTGTCAAAATGCTTAGAAATGTTAAAACCTTCTCTGTATGAATTAATGATATATCTCAAATTTAAAATATTGGTGATATCTCACTTTGCAGGATCTTTAAATGAGAATGATGAAGATCAGACTGTTGCTTTGGATATGGAATATCCGAATTTGTCAATTCCCAACACCATTGTACCTCAGTTAATATACCCTCCCCTATTTCCAAAGTTGATATCACCAAACCTTTCTTGATCTGATATTCATTCAAAATATCCACCACGCCAATCATCGATTTCGTCGAAATGAATATTTTTATTTTTTGTAATTTTCTTTTTATTTAACTTCTTTCTTATCTGTGTATTTATTTATTTATTTATTTTTGCTGTTTTTATCACTTATCTATGCCATCCTATTCCAGAATGTATTTTATAATATATTTTCTTCCCTGCCGTCATTGTTTTAAATTTTAATTTTAATTAATACTTGCCTAAGCTATATATATATATATATATATATATATATATATATATATATATATATATATATATATATATATATATATAAACATTTTATATTATAAAGAGGTAATCACACAAAGAATTAATTAGTAATATTAATGTAATTAATTGCGAAATCTCTTGGTTCCTAATTAATTCTTTGTATGATTACCTCTTTATAATATGTGTGTGTGTGTGTAATATTAGTGGTCAATGAACACATTATATATATATATATATATATATATATATATATATATATATATATATATATATATATATATATATATATATTGGTTTAAAAACAAAAAAAAATAAAACCTAAAGCGTAGCTGTTAAAATTAATTGTGTCTTTATCGTTTTGCTTTCTAACAAGACCAAATTTATGAAAATATATAGTGATAAAATACTAGCTGGTGACATTTAATAAGACTCGACAGATCATATATGTTTAAAGATTGAACAAGTGTCTTCAGTCTGTAAGACGGTGTTCAACCAAATAATAATTGCCTATTTGCAGGAAAGTAAACGAGAACACTCATAAGAAACTATTTCCATACAGTAAAATGGCAATAAATCGAGCCGGATCAGCCCTTTGAATGAATCAGTTGGACTAGTGAGAAATTATATTACATGTAATTCGGGTTTACATGCCGCGCTCTCATTTTCTTGAGAACATCTAAACAGTGAGCCAATGGGATCTGAAGAAGGAAATAACTGATTCAAAAGTCACATGACAAGGCACTTGGGCAACGACATTATTGTAATTGGTTGGCTGAAGAGATTTCTAAGCATAATTAGGCCGACGTAGGAAGACATCTTTAATTTCAGTGAAATGACCATGGATAGACAAAAATGACGCAAGTCCTAATAAAAAAAAACTCATTTCGAAGGAATGTAAAGGATTTTGTTGATTGCAAAAATAATTTCATTGGCTGAAAACAAAAAAGGAAAGTAAAATCTAAAAAATAATTTCTATTTTATTAATAAATGATAATAATTATCATCTCAGTTATTAAGCGGTTATAAGAATATGTTTATAAATCAGTCAAGAAATATTTTAATAGTGTTATATTATCTTTAAATTCCCTGTTTAATGATTAATAGTTACGAAAGTATATACAGATCCGTCTGGTGTTGTATAACGTATATCTACGTATGTAAAAAGTTTTTATACTACGATATATGTGTGTGTGTATGAGTGTGTGTATGTGTGTGCGATATTACTTACGCTCTGATCATAGGCAGGGGTACTATGTAGGTATTCATCTTCACCCCCGCTCGAACAAATTATGGTACAAGTCTGGGTTTAAAATGAATCCAACACATAAATGAGACTGAGGACAAAAAGTTACTTAGATATTTCACTAGCCCTCCCCTCCCCCCGCCTATCATCTGCGTGTAGATAAAATCTCTCTCTCATATATATATATATATATATATATATATATATATCGTAGTATAAAATACTTTTACATAAGTTGGAATACATTATACAACACTGGAGAGATCAGTAAATGCTTTCATCACCTTTAATCATTAAGCAGGCAATTTAAAGATGATCTTTTCAACTGTAGTACTTACATTTTCGTTTGCTACTGCAGAAGATGGAAAGTTGTTGAGTGAAAAGTATGAAGAGTATGAAAGTAAATTTGCCCAAATATCGGAATAAGAAATACTTTCGACCATCGTTGATCATATTGTCAACGAAGAAAGTTAGGAAATTAGAATATAGTCGATAGACATTTTGTTGCTAAGTTTCAATTTTTTTCAGTTTTTGAAATGAGGCAGTTCACGAAATGTATATATAATTCAAAATCGTGGAACGGTCAGCTTACATTTAAAACCTGACGATTGTGTCGTGCATGAAACTAGAGTCGTACTAGCGGTGAAGGATATTATGTTTATTTATTAATATATGTATGTATATGTATATATATATATATATATATATATATATATATATATATATATATATATATATATATTCAATGTCCCTTTATAAACACACACGCACGCACACGCAGACACACACATATATACATATATATAACGGCAACTAGAAAGTTGACCAAATATCGTATATAAACAAGGTTGCATTATAACTATAAATATATATATAATACCACGTTCTTTTATCATAATTGTTAAAATGTCTTTTTCACTGAGTAAAATACAATTCGAAATTATAATAACAAAACTAACAATTTGATAACTCAAACAAAAATACATATCTTTCTTTTAGAATGGAAGAATCGAAAGCATTTCACTATTTATTTCGCTAGCTTTATTCTGTCTTAAAGGTAACAGGTGGAAATGTTGTTTAGAAAGCCAATCATTCAATAAGTACCTGGCTGCTTTGATAAGCAGCATTCGAAATCTTGATATTTTTATCATGATTCAAAGACTTCTGACGGCGATTGAGATGTAGGCAACTATCTCAGCCACGACGCACATCAAAATATAATCATTTAATAAGATTAGTGAACGGCTCGAAATCACTACACTAGCGAACAAGAAAATCTTGCCTCGAATCGTGCTACAGTCGTAATTCAAAATATTTCGCACTATTAGAAAAAAAAAAGAAAAAATATCTCAACAAAAAAACAAATTTCTCCAATAGGCTCCATCGAATTAACGTGCCTATTTATTGACCTTTACACTTAGTAACAATCACAAAAATCTCATGTTCCTTGTAAAAAATTATAAGTGCTTAAAAGATGATGAGAAAAATAAAATATCTTTAAATAGAAAACCTAGAATCCTTTTTAAAACGATTTTTTAAAACTCATTTGTTGATGTTGCAATTAAAACACAATCTTTGACAAATTAGATCCACCTAAAACAAACCATAATTTTGACTGCTGAAGAAACCTTTCCAAAACTCTAATGATTAAAAGTGATTTTTGTGAATAAAATTCTATTTGCATAAATCTTTATTAACTGGTCAAACATCTCTGTAAATATTATATCTAGTTGACATTTGAAATTGGAATAATCATTTTTTTTTTTTTTGCCATCATCACACGATTCACAAACTATATGTATTAAGACTTTGAAGTTCGTATCACTGCTGACAGAAACTAAATCGACAGACTCTCAATTTGGGATGGGCGTACTTATCGACACATTAACAAGTATCACCTGTGGATATCTCCCTGGAAACTAATTAGATCGACACACCACATTTCATTTCTAAGATATTTTCCTTTCATTGTTAATTGCCTCAAAGATATTTACAGTGCGACAATAACCAATCGTTTTATATTTGCATTGCTGGTTTACAATTTCGAAACATCTTTGCATCTTTCAATACTTGATCGCAATTATCTTACACTTAGTGATTGTTGTCCTAAACTAAAGTTCCCGCACTTTCTTACATGATATTCCATTATTAATTTATAACCGGACATGTCAAATCGCTTTCATAATGTTGTAATGTAGTGAAAATGTTAGAATAAGTTATAATTCTGACTTAAATTCAGTTGAATATCTTTACCGAATATTCCAAACAGTTCAAATTTAAAGAAAGGGTTATAGTATGAGGAACGATTCGAAACCTCATCGCCTTTTGGGAGGATAACACTCAGTGGAAGCTTCGATATGTCGATAAACATCTCCAGTCGTAAAATGTGTTCGATGTCTCCAAATATGACAACCATGACTACAATCACAGACTCTTCATCCTTTTTTATTTTTTTTTTTACTTTTTCTTTCTTTTGTATTAAAAGAGGATTCTGAATGATTTCGGAATTGCCTAATCGGCTTTCTAAGTCGAAAGTCTTTTTTGTTTAATCGGTATATATGTTCCCTGAAAAAAAGTTCCTAAAATAAAAAAAGACATCGTTGTCAGATAGGTGGGTGGAGTGGGAGGAAGGGAACTGAAGAATCAATCCACATTGTTTTAAAGATAGTGTCACACGATTTCTGAAAAGTACTTCGAAATGTTACAAATCAATATTCATTGATGATAAAATTAATTTAAATAGCGCACTTCCGATAGATGACTAGTGAATTTTATTTACAAAATGATCATTAAAATTTTAACTAGAAAACTTTCTCCATCTACAATCAATTTCAATTTGTATATATTTTAACCTTTTTTCTTTTATTTTAAAGAAAATCACTTCCAAGCATTTGTCAATGAGACTAACAGCTAAGCGTTAGAAATCAAAGATCAATCGTGGCAAGCAATTTATTCATCAGAAATTTCCGAGCAATGTCTTACTTGCTTCCCAAGATTTATTTGAAGTGGACATTTAGAAACATCCACCATTATATTCGAATAACAGCGAAGGGTCATGTAAATAGCCTGCAACATGTAACACAATATGACGAGCATTTCTACCTTGTGTAATGGTTAACAATCTTGTCACGCTAGATCAATTATGACTGAGTAGGGAGTTGTTCATTACGTGCTCCATACTTTTGACCTTGTTCCACATTTAAGCTACGCTTAGTAAATCACAATATGACTTCGACTAGCTTTGATCTTTGGGATTATTGTGCAAATTCCTACCGGTGGGACTTGGGACTGTGTTCGAATCCATGTAATCAGCTAAAAGTGATTTTGAATGCTGATTTTCAAGTCAGAAAGACGGAAGATTAACAAAACCTAATCTTACCCTTTTGGATGACTTTTTACCTGACTCAAATTTTATAACTATCAAAATCGCTTCTAGATTCTTTCACAGACTCATAATAATTTCACATCTCGAGCCATAAAAGCAAACATACAAATTTTGGGATGAAATTCTGTCCGTTTCAGTTGATGGACTCAACAGCACACTTGGTTCCATAGTCGTGAGAAGCAAACATCTCAGTCAGGCTGCTATCGCTTACAGTCAACCATAACAACACGTTCTGGTTATGATGATGGACTAATATCTGATATACTGCTAAACAAACATATAAACAAAATTACTCACTCAAACCAAACACTAAACTCAATCCTAGTAAAATAAACATTCGATTTACGTTTAATATAATTATTTGTTTGGCGGTAACTAGTAAACATTACCAACATTTTCAATTCCAAAGTCTTAAAAAAAGTTGATCGACCATTAATTAAGACTGCATCGCTCAAGTTTTTAAATATGTCTACCTACGCGTCTGTCTAATAGGCGTGGCGCGTTTATTTTAGAGCTGTTCATTTTCGATTTGTTGTGGAGTAAAAAGGGAAACAAAAAGCTTTAGAAGCAACAGCTAAAGTAAATTTTGTGATATTTCTGATTGATAGAAAATACGAATTTCACAAGCATAAACAAGAGGAATTATCTGAAGTGTGTGACTGAAATGAAGCATTCTTTTAAGTAGGGTATGTTAGAGCATTATGGCGTTCTTTCAGCAGAGATTCACTGCATTGCAAATAATGGCTTTGATCCTACAAAAACCATTCAGCTAAGTAATCACTGATCTAGGTGTCCAGTGAATTAAGACTTCTTTTCTACATGAATTTTTCAAATAGACCTCGACTCAAAAGGATTCGTGCGTCACATTACTAAAAACATTTGCATGCGCTTGAAAGCTTCCGAGTGTAGACGAATCAAGGCGAGGGAGAGAGAGAGAGAGATAAAGTGACAGAGAGTAAAAGAAAGAGAGAGACTTGACTCTGAAAACAAGTCTCGCATTGATTTTCTGTATGGAACATCATTTAACGCGGGAATTATCCCAACGGTGATATTTGGTGTAGATGAGTGAGAGGGAAGCAGGATTCTTCCGATACAATGAAAGAGTAAGGAAGAAGAAGAAGAAGAAGAAGAAGAACAACAACAACAACAACAACAACAATGCATGAAGATGTCAAAGAGAATAGGAAAATGTCAAGAAGCAAAGAAAGAATCTAAAGACAATTTTGAAAATCGAAGAAGTGAGAATAAACCAAGAATTTGACAATGTTGGAGTTAATGAAAATTCTCAAAACTATCGGGACATTCATAGAAACGGCGAAAAGAATGAATTGGGGTAAAAAGGAAACTGGAAAAACAAATTCGGAAAATATGGCGAATTAAGAGCCACAGAAAATTGGAAAAAAGATCGAATTTGAAGATTTAAAAAAAAGGAAATAATGATGACTAATGTAACAAAGATGTGTCAAATAGAACATTCGGCAAATAAAGTGGGAAGAACAATGAATGAAGAAATCTTAGACAAAACAAAGAGTTCAGAAATATACAGAATTCGGTAAATAACCAAACATTGGAGGAGGAGGAGGAGGAGGAGGAGGAGGAGGAGGAGGAGAAGAAGAAGAAGAAGAAGAAGAAGAAGAAGAAGAAGAAGAAGAAGGATGAGGTGAGAGGAGGAGGAGACGGGGTATGAGGAACATAAAAAAATCAAAAGATGACTACTGAAATGTTTTTTGTGTCATCATTAGAACAAAATAGAACAGGTGAAGAAGTAATCGCCTTCCTTCGGTCAATCAAGCGAAATAATTAGCCATTTTCATTTCTGGTCGAGTCCACGTTTTTAAATGCTATTATCTTAATTAAGAAATAAAATACGAAATGCTGTCTTCTTCATGAATAAAATTAGCCATTTTCATTTTTGTGGATTTTTTTTTTTACATAATGGCGCCGTGTAATATGTCGAAAAAGCATAAATAGAAGTGTTGATAAAATCGTGGTCATAGGAAGAAAATCGATTATGAAATATAGAATCGATGTTCAGTTATATTAGAAATAAATCTTTTTTGCCGAAATCCGATACTGAAACGATGGCTATATTTATTTTAATATTTACAATTCATTCTACATAAAAGAGGTTTAATATCGAATTAGAATATAAATTTGTGTATTCATGCATTTAAATGTCTTGATAGCCAACTAGATAGCTAGATAGCTAAATAGCTAGCTAGATAGATAGATATCGGCATAAAGAATTGTGGCAAAAACATTCATTTCGCAAGAAAGGTTGAGGTCATATTTGGTGGATATTCGTCTTCTATATGCCATTTCCTTTCAGGATGTAGGCTATCATGGCTCTCCACAACCTCCTTTTGTAGCCCTCAGTAAATTGATTCTTTTTGCTATCTCCCCAATCCCTGTCAACCATTTTCACAGGCTCGTTTGGTAGAATATGCGCTGTTTTCCTCTGTCCCTCTTGCTTTCGGTAGTTTCTGGGAGTGTCAAATTTTCCAATCCGTCTTTCCTCGTTATTTTTCCAAGAAATTTCAACTGTCTCTTTCTGATTCTAAGTGTAAGTGTCCTTTTGTGTTTACATTTTCTCGAAAATATTGTCGTGGTTCACATGTTTAGTCGATGGTATTCACAGCGATTGTTAAGTAATCACTACTATATAAGAGGGCTGATATCACATAACAGTTCAGTTCTCTTTTCTTTGTTTCTAACGAAATTTTCCTATTTCTTAATACTTGGCTTAGTTTCGGGAAGGTTACCTTCACAATCCCGGGTTTGGTGTAGAATTTAATGTTTACTAAACACCGCCAAAATAATTATTTTACGCTTTTTCTGTCTCGGGTTCTATTTGAATATTATCTCAGATATATCATAAATCTCGGCTTTATTCGAACCTTTCAACCACAGTTGAATGATAGTTTGACGTGAAGTAATTTTGGATGCTTCTGGAAGTCAAGATTGGCTAAGATCTTTAGACTAGAATCAGTTTATATTATAAATCTAGGTTCTTGAAACCAAAGATGGCTTCTTACAACGTCAATAACTATTAGATTTTTCCCGAGATCAAAGTAATATTTATTTTTGCAGATTATTTTATCTATTTTTAATTTTGTTATTATTACTCCATCATATTGATGTGCATGAAAGACGTAATCTCGTGGTCTAAGGTACGAATCTCCTTCGAAGTTACATTTTTATGATCATTTGCGCTTTGATCTCGCGATCAAAGAATCTTTCCAACGAGACCGATTCTACTTAAGGAACACGGTCTCTTTCTAAATAATCACTGACAGGTTCGAATGTCTGGCCAACACATCTATAGATCATTTGTTTTCTGACTAAGCAAATGTTATTGCTTCTATAAATATATTGTGGCTTATTAAGCAAAAATGAATTAAAATAATTAATTCTATCTTTGTTAACTTTTTACTTTTCCAAATAAAAAAAAAACTTCTGCTGGTGCTTTTTGTATACTTCCACGGAATTGATTTTGCGTTTGAGAGAATTCAAAAAAGGCCGGGGAATAAATGGTAGTAGAATTAAAACCTTTCAGCCCAGCCCTAATTATTTCGTTGTGTTCTTCGGGGTGATGCATTTTTTTTTTTTTTTTTTTTTTGGTTGCTGCCTCCAGTGAATCGAATTGGAAACAATAATTATTCGAGTCAGTTGTTGATTCTCCTGAACTGCAGAAACACCTGACAATGCTATCATCTACAGCGCATGACGCTTTATTTGGGCGAAGGATGACCTTTGTTATCGTTAATAGTGGCGTCTCATTCTGTGAGCTGCACGATCTTTTGCATTTCACATCGTTTTTAAGTGTAAAGTATCCAATTTTAATCATACGTCACATTTTGTTTCAAAGACGGAATATTTCAATACAGTTTTGTTATTTTTATGGTTGTTTCTTCATAAACAAATGGCAATTTCAGAACTGCAAACGTTTTTCACTGAGGTCAAATAATTATGAATACCAAATTATGAAAGTACATCGAAGATAGACTAAAGCCAGTCAGGAAAAGTAACTCATATTCAAACATAGTAAGCATTGCAAATATAACAAGAACAAGACGATGTTTGCTTGATTTCGGCCTTAATTATCATAACAAATATTTTAATTAATCCAATTATATTTAAATATTCCTTTACACAATTTCATAGTAAAATATGTTTCATGGACAATTCGCTGTTAAAAATTGTCTTTGTGTTAAAAGATTGAATAATAAAAGCCTTATACAAGTGCTTCATATAAGATTAGATTGTTTTTTATAAAAAATAAAATAGTATATCGTTGAATAAAGAGAAGATTAAAGAAATCTCTAGTGATTTGAAAGAGTGGCAGAAATTTTCAGTTGTTTTCCTTTTGCCGTGAAATGTACGAAAATGAATGATAATTAAGGAGAATGTGTGAATCAGTGGAAGATGAAATGTTGGCTGCACGAATGCAAACTAACCAAGGACGACCGACCTCACTTTCAAATACGATATCGCACAGCTTTTAAAAAATCAATGAGTAAAGCCAGAAATATACGAGTTGCTAAGAAATAGAAAGAATTCACAAGTCAACGCTTGTGTCCGAGTTCTTCTATTAGTTTTAATTGAACAGATGCGAAATATAATTTACATGTTAAAATAATTCCCATGCTATAAAGATTATCGCAGGAGGATTTGAATTTATTTTTACTCTTTCTTAGTTTTCGATTGTTTCCAGTTCACATACTTTTTGATCGTTAAAATGCAGAATCTGTGAATGAAGTAACTGCAACCGGGTGTCGAACCTACACTTATATACGATGAAAATATATTAGATAATAACAAACAACGAATAGCATGCATTTAGTCTTATTAAACCATATTTTCTCTACACTTTTATTGATAATGTATAAATAATGAGTGACAGTCAAGGGAGGTAATTATTTACTTATTTATTTAATTGCTCCTTCATTTTAAGGAATTCATGTTCCTATATTCTTGACATTCTTTCACTGGTCATATCTCGTAGGAAGTCTTATAATACGATCAGATTTTGTGGTTATGTTCGTAGTTTATTGCAGAGATAGCTGTTTTTGTGAGATTGGAGTTTTGGGGAGTGGGTTAAAAGTATTCGTGTTTTGTTGGTGTTTAATGTTTCGTTTGTGTGAAGGCGATTGATCTGGAAGAGGATCTTTGGAAAAAGTGTTGCTAACATTCTATCGCAGAAGTGCTAATCTGGGTGTTTGCAATATGTATGACTGGGGTTTAACACAGGCTTGCTTAACAACTAAAGGTGTCCATTTACCTGTATCTAGATTTTGTACTCAGATATGTTGTTCAGCACTTAATTAAGGAAGTTCCTTTGCATAATGCTCATAATATATTTTCAATAGTGGCAGCCTTTGGTAAAGACGGTCTAATATCTCATATTTTCGGACAGATTACTGTTACAAAGGTGATGGAACCAAATGGTCTATAGGGATATTATAAGGCCATGTCAATATCTCGGTTGCTCGGCGTTGCTTTCTTCATAGCAGATTTGTCTTAGTTAGCTAATTGCTTTATTAGCTTCACAATTTACTGACTTGAAAATGTAATCAGATTTTCGCACAAATGGGTATTTTGAAGTCTTCCATAACCAGAAGAAAGCTATGACCACCAAAATGAAATAAATCAGTAGCCACAATTTGCCATAGTCTTACTGGAATTTCATGCAGGATAAAGATTTCAGCTTCTTTTGATGCCCTTGACATATGGCACAATATCACGTTGAATGTTGCCCAAGAATACACAGTTTTTTGCTCTACGCATGTATTTCTCTACCCGTTGATAAGTGTAAAAGTTTTTTTTCCATGTTTCTATTGCATGGATATTTGCATTTGATATGATGCAGTCTCGTTTGAGCAAAATTCATTTCATCTTGATATGGCCAGTATTGTCACATTCTTGTATTCACTTCTTTGAATATTTTAGGCCATCTTTGAAGGATTAGATCTATCAATTCACATTTATATTTAGCTTGACATTTGTTGCTTGAAAGATCTGTTTCAACTTCTCCGTTGAGAATTGGACAAAATCAATTTTAGTGTCGAGATCAATGGTTACTCTCTTTCTCTTACTTGGGGGTCTAGAGAAGCCATGATCAGGCTTCATCACTTTACCTGAGTGATGTTTGATGCTCATGTCATATTCCCTGTAAGCACAATGGCATTAATCTCCAGAGGTTTGTGATCCCATTCTACTTGAAATGTGCAACCATAGATATATATCCAGAACCTTTCACAAACAAATACCACTGCTAACAATTCCCGTGCAATATTAGCATACGACTGCTCTGTTTCCGTAAGGGACATTTAAGCAAATACTTTGCTTCTTGTAGTAGGGCTGTACCTAAACCATTAGAGGTTGTCTCTACTTGTATTACATACGTTTTAGAAGGATCGAAGTATATGTGTCATTTCCTTGCATATCAACTCCTTGATTTACTGTAGAGACTTCTGATGACTGCTGCTCTGCTTATATTCGGAGTTGGGTTTTTTTTCAGTAAGTCTCTCATTGGTGCTGTGAGGTCAGAGAGTCAGGGGTTGAAGGATGATGAATGAGAGATGATTCCGAGAACCTCCTAGGGTATTCATTTGATTTCATCGACCTGGCTGGAATCCAAGTGAACTCTTGTCGTATATGGGCCCCAGTTTCAAATTCACTTCACATTCGATGATGTGGAGAGTGCCACTTCACACTGTGTAATTTTTCATTAGATTGTGAATATTCTGATTATGTTTCGCTTTGGTTTTGCAATAAACAACCACTTCGCCAGTTATCCCTGTACATTTCTCCAAGATCATGTCCGTTTTTTGTTGAAATACATCTTGAGCCATCACGAAACGAAAAGGATTCTTTGAAACAGTATTATCAGTGTGGCAGAGTCTCCACAGAGACAAGATACACAGGTGGAGGCAACTTCGCCTATTAAATCAGCTTGGACTTCCACTAAGCCGAAAAAAGGATGCAGCCTACTACGACAGAATGCGTGAGGAATACCGGGATTTCATTAATGGTAATAAATTACTCACCATCCTGGAAGCTTTAAATGCCGTTACTACAATGACCATCTCCCTGTTGACGACGGATGTGAAAACCTGTAAATTGGTAGGCGTCAGCAGAGAGGCTATAGAAGAGGCTTTTAAAAGTCTGGCGCGTCCTAATGTCATGTGGGATATCCTGCTGGCGACGAAGGATGAAGTAAATCAGATAGCCGGGAATATACTCATGACCAAAGCAGTTTGGCTACAGACTGAATATATGGGCACCCAGCGGACACGGATCGCCCTACACTGGGTGCCCATGGATATTACGGAAACTATGTGGGAGCCTTCTTCACCATCTCCGGGCAGGTCGAGGATGTCAAGGCCGATGTGCCGACTGGAGACATTACGATTCAGGTGACCCTAGATAAGTAGAAATTCTTTGACATCCCCGACGCACTAATATGCAGAGGAAGAAGGATCTTCATCACAGTGAACGGCAGAAGACCCCACTGCTGGGTGTGTGGCACCACCGGGCACTTGGCGAAAATGTATCCCGACCAGAACCCGATACCACAACCAAGGAGGCAGTCAGGGAGAACAAGTCCAGAATGGTCCTAGTCAGTGGAGGGAGGTGGTAAATAAGATTTTCTAGATTTTTCTACGTTCCACTGGTTAGATTATTCGAAGAATAGACTTCTCTGTGCCCGGATGGCGTTAGGTGCTAGGCCTAGAATGGCTGGACACTGGAAGTTCATTCTGTCTTTACTGGAACTACGCAAGGAAGATATTTGTCGAGGTTCCGATCGTTACATTCGGGAGGTCGATACTCCGGAGGGACATTCTCTGAGGTCGACTAAAGACATGTGCGAGGCGCTTCGCAGCATTTCAAGAGCCGGTTTACCAAAGAGCCTGGTTTCTGTGTCGAAGTGTTTCGCAGTTATTTAGCTGAGTTTCCTCGGTTTTCGCCGATTGAAGCGGCTAACTCTGAGAGTGAGATCATCGGGAGGCGAATATTCCTTGGCATTGAAGAGGGTCGGCTGTAGCAAGTCTCCTTACGAATTGTGCCGATTTTGACTGTAGCGTTCAACAACTGCTTCCGGCGGAGGTCCGTCCCCGACCGGATCGCCAGGAGAATGATCACGCTGTTGAAAAAGAACAAGGATGGTGGGCAGTATTTAGATAATTACAGACCCATAACTCTGCTAAACATAGCGTTAAAATTTTGGCCAAGATCCTGACGGAGCGTTTGCAGTCAGATGCCGAGATTTTATTGGGACCCAAGAAGACTTGTGCTGTGAAGGGACGAACAGTTCAGAGCAACCTGCATCAGATCCGCACGACCCTAAAGGGAGTAAAGGACTACGATCAAACCGCGTTTTTCAATTTGGATCAGTTCAAGGCTTTCGATTGGGTCAAGAATCAGTACCTGGCTGCTATCCTGCGGGCCGCTGGATTCAAACCCGACTTGTGCAATTGGATCAGCCTCCTGTATCACTCCCAAAGTGTTGTGGTACAGGTGAATGGAAAGCGGTCGCTCGCTTTTGCGCTGTGTCGGTCGTTTCGTCAGGTTTGTCGACTGTCGCCCCTACTTTACGCTTTGGCGTTGGAACTTTTTCTTCGCCGTCTAAAGGACAGTGTGTGTAGTCCGGCCCTACATGAAATCATTGTTCCTGGTGGGGCTCGAACCAGGGTTTCCGCGGACGCCGATGACGTATCCATTTTCGTGTTGTGTCGCAGTAACATTGAGGTGATACAGAAGTCGCTTGAACGGTATGTAAAGGTCATAGGTGTCAAGATTAACCGCAACAAGTCTTCTGGCTTGCGGTTAGGTACCTGGAAGGGTGTTGCTCCTCCAGGGCACTTTAGTTGGACTAATGCACACATCCTCATTCTTGAATTTTGGTTCGAGCACAAGCTCCAGCTGAGGTACAAACAAAGGTCGAGCGGTGGTACGGACTTGGCTCCGAAGGCGTTTGTCCGTAAACGGTAGGGCTGAACTGGTGTATATGTATTTCCGCTCTTACCTCTCTCTTATGGTGTGGTGGCAAGCACCAAGTCTGCAAAGAGGTCTGTGCCCAGCGTCCCTGTCGGGGGGGGGGGGTGCTAGGAATGACCCGCTTGGTGTGTCGTCGACACGCCTCGAGCTTAGCTTTCCTATCTTGTGCGTTGACAAAGGATTTGATCTTGGAGGACGCCTTCCATAGAATTACCATCGCTCCTTCCGTTTCTAGGGCTGAACACCGTCGTAGGTCCAGAAATCCGCCGAGTTTCCTCGGAAAGTGTCGAGCGACCTCGAAGGTCATTCCTCGGTCCAGTGAGCTGTCACGGCCTAGGAGGTTCTTGTATCGGGAATTAGTGGAGGAGATCGCGACTTGCTGATTTGCTGATTTGCTTCTGGATAAAAGAAAAAGGGAAAAATTTTGACAGAGTAAGGAATAGAAAATAAGAAAAAATTGACTTGGACATTGAATCAGACAACAGAAACTGACATGTCGATCAAACCAAAAATAATCAACGAACAAACCAAAAATAATAATAACAATAATAAATTCGGCCTTGAAATATTGCATGAGATAAGCGCTGGAATAAAGGTCTGTAGAAAACCGAAAATATCTTTGATACACCCTAATATATAACATTTTGTCGAAAGCGAAAACTTAGACGTTTTTCAATTATTTCAAGACTACCTAACATATCTTCTGTAATGTTGAGAAAAATTACCATGATGTTTTAAAGAGTTTTTTTTTATTTATTCGCTTAACAAGTAAAGAATTGGAGAGCCTCCTTGCTTCTATATGAAATCATTTGTGTTACACGTGTTGCTGTACATCGTCTTATGAGGTTATATGAATAAATTAGTTATGTTGTTCCTTTTGCCGCTATTTTTTTTAAAAGGGAGAATATTCAGTTTTTACGAAGAAGGCTATAGAGTAAAGCAACCAAAATTCGGAGCTAGCATGGAAATCAACAGACTCAACCCCAGAAAAATAAGTTCAGTCACCCTAACAACTCTAGAAATAAACTAATACAGTTCCTACTTGTTAAGATATTCCAGAATTCAAGTTGAATATTTTCACTGTGTGAAAGTTTCTTCTTAGAAAACTTAGAGAGGAAAACAAAGCCCTGAAGACATCGAAAACAAAACTATTTGATGTTTGAAAAAATTTATGGTTAACAGGAAATTATTCTTTTAACATTATTTTTCTAACAATCGAAAGCGGAAGAAAAATTGCGAATCCTTTCGATTCTAATCTTGCCAGAAAAGATCTGTTAATAATAACGGTTTTTAATTTCTGTTATTAATCTTATTTATTTGTTATATGATAATACTATTGAATATGTTGTCCTGTTGCACCTAAAAAAAATACTTTACTTTTTTTAAAAAATCATTGAATCTAAAACATGGCGTATTTTTTTTTTTTTTTTTTTTTACTAAAGGCCAAGTTATAGTGCAACTCACTCCCAGAACTAGAGGCCTATCGCAAATCACGTTTTTCTACTGGGAGCGAAGATTTTTAGTTTAGAATTGGGTTTACAGTCGCTGCACTTGTCGGCTTAAGAAATTCAAAGAAAAAAAGAAGAGATTAAGAGCATAATTAATTTGGTTCAAAAAGCTAATCCTCTTTATCTTGGTATTTTTTTTCTTCACTAACATCTTATTACAATTATTATATATATTCGGATCCATTACTTTGCACCCCGTTAACAAAGATGTACGAAATAGTATATGCATTTTAATCTTTGAATTAATTAAAAAATTTAATGAAACAAAGACCATATCAGAACTGTGAATTTTGGAAGAAAATGATGACATGAAGCCAAATAAACATGAAAGTAACGGCTTTTATTTTATTGTTTAAAAATAAAGTAACTATTGCTATGCTCAGTTATTTTTCACGAATATACTTTTTAGAAGAAGAAAAGTAGAAAAAATGACTTTTAGAAATGCATGGTTTAGCAGCAGGGTTAGAGTTAAAGTTTTGTATCCCTTGTTTACAACATCTAAAAATCTCGAATTAAAT
Source organism: Acanthosepion pharaonis (assembly GCA_903632075.3). Taxonomy (NCBI): domain Eukaryota; kingdom Metazoa; phylum Mollusca; class Cephalopoda; order Sepiida; family Sepiidae; genus Acanthosepion; species Acanthosepion pharaonis. The sequence continues at coordinate 854,424 of CAHIKZ030003485.1, forward strand.
TTATTGAATTTATTTGTAACATTAACTTTGCATAATAACGTTCTTAATAAATGATTTTTCATTAATTTTCAAGGATAAAATGTCACCTTGGTTCCTGTTTTATGTTTTCTGACAGTAAACTAAACTAAAATTCAAAATGCTTTTTAAAAATACCTCTTAGACAGAAAAACGAATTAAAAAATATAAAAATAAAAAAAACAAATTTTATCATTAATATATTTGTTGTCTATATCAGAGAAAATATTACATTAACTTTACGTACAAATAATAACATTTTAATTAAATTTCGCTGTGTAAAGATAGAATCAAGGAAAAGCAACATTTATAATAAGACTAAAAAAATCGGGTGAACAACAGCAAATAAGATTAAAATATAACATTTCAGCAAAAGAAGCCTGGTTAAAATTGAAAACACTTTTATTTGTGAGAAACAGAAATACAGATCCGTCTATATCTCTGAGATGAGGTATTATGATTACTTGCATTATTTAAATTACTCGGACTGTTAGCCTCATTTTCATTGCTATATTCAGAACATTTTGGCCATTGTACGCTCCGGCCTTCTTCAGGTGGTTGGATAAAGACGTTGGTTAGATTCAGTTTTAAGTTCAATACCAGGCTACTGCAGTGGTGAACCAGACAATTTGGAGATTTGAGTTAAAGGGAAATAACTGAGACACCCGGAATCGGCATGGCACGTGGAACAAGAACAATCTACCCCGGTGAACGAAATAAAGGGTTCGGTTTGAAAATGTTAGAAATATAGATTGCGCAAAAGTAAATAAAACTGATAATTAGTGGATTTGTTTTCATGAATAAAATTTCATAAAGGTTAAAAAATTAAATTAATTTTCAGTGAAAAATGTTAAATTAAATTCCAAGAATCATGACCAAATTTTCTAAATTAAACTTTTTAGTGAATTTTGCACAAAAATTTTTCTTAGAATGAAAACATAAATCCGTCAAATCCGAAAGAAATAAAATAAATTGATTTAATACTTACTTAAATTAAACAATCTAAATTTATTCCAAATGTAAATGCAAAATTTCTTACCGCAAACAAAAAAATATTCGCCTCCCACCCCACCCCGTCTAGATCGACGAGATTTGAGATATAATTACAAGTGGAGGCGTGAGTTGCACTATGACTTAGCCTTCAGTAAAGAACGCCATGATATCAAAGGTCGTGATTATTGAAGGGCTAATAAAGTCATTAATATGAAAAAATACGAAAAATCTTATTTGCATAAATATGAACTCGACGGGGTTAATGTAAGCATCTCTTTCTTTCTGTTTCATGTCCTTCCATGACGTCGTTGATCATATAACTGCTTTTGTTGTAATACTTGCTCATTTATGACTTCTTTTTATAGCATTTGTTCCTCCAAACTTGTCGAGTAAGTTTCTCAGTTTCTCTTCATCTCGATGACTTTTCAGTTTGAAATTCGCCAAGCCTGAACTGTTTACGTCTTTCTCAACAGTCGTCAGTAGAAGCAGAGTTCACGTGAATAATTAGGCAAAAGTGTCTTTGTCGTTCATTTCTCTTTAGTACATTAAAGGGAATAGCAAACAAAAAGAAGCTTTTGCTAACAACCGCAATGATATGGCTGACATTTTGGGGGACACGTGATGAGGAAAGGAGACAAAGAACAAGCGGCTTTCAAAACGTTCACGGGTTGCAAACCTAACCTCACCAATATGTATACATTTGGCACAATTTGTTATGCCTACAAACAAGATAGAAAGAAATTGGACCCTAAAGGTGAAAAAGTAATTTTCATAGGCTACAATAAATGAAGTCCTGTCTATTTAAAATATTTATCTGAAACTAAGAACGTCAAGAGAGTCAGGTGTATAAAATTTACTGAAAACTTTGAAAATCCTACTACATATGATGATTCTTTACTTCCGGTTGAGTAAAATGGTGCAATATTTCGCAACTATCTGTGGAAAAATATTTGCAGTGAGAGGACACAACATAATCAACAAATCCAAGTGATAACATGGAAAATAATCCTAGTACAGAAATACAAGATAGACAATATCCAGGCAGCTGGATGCCTAAATATATAAAAGATTATGTTGTTAAACATTTAGAAGACGTAGTAAATCCGAGTAAAGACTATTGTTGTTCGGTAAAGAACATACCCACTAATTATAATGAAGCTATTACTTCAAATGACTCTATAAACTAGCGACATACCATGGACAAAGAAATAGCTGCTCTAAACACAAATAATACATATGAATTGACAGGTAAAACTAATGTTAGCAGTCGGTGTGTCTACACTATTAAAACTAATGTTACGAACCAATTGTCGCGACACAAAATATACAAAGAAAATGGTAAAAAAAATGACTTGTTGCCAAAGGATATGGCCAATGTTTCCATTCCGATAGTAGTGGGTTCTTTCGCAGTGTCAAATAAGCAAGAATAAAGAGAAATAACCAATAGTGACGAACGATAAATGCCGGAGTAAGTTTTAATAAGATCTAATTACATACATATTAGAATGACATAGAAAATATGTCTGTATGTAAAAATGTGTGCTGTGTATGCGATATGAAAATCGAAAGGAATACTTAACTTTTGTCCATTTTCTGAAATAAAACATTTTCTCTCTCTCTCTCTCTCTCTCTCTCTCTCTCTCTCTCTCTCTCTCTCTCTCGTACAAAAATATCTTTTAAATTCTGTTTCTCTTTCTTTACTGTTGCAAGTGTTCAGCAATATAGAATTTCTCTGTCAGGAAGATTCGGCGCCGTGTTGATCGTTGCTTTCTCTAATTTAATAATTGCATGAATCAAACATGCTTTTCTCTTCGGTGATTAACACGTTCAGGAATTCACCATTGCATTTGGTCTAGTCTGTCAAATATATGTCCACATGCGGCATAGTGTGTGAGAGATGGGACTTCTTTTCAGTCCCTTCATTATGTAACCCCCTTTAGTTGACGATAACAAAAGAAAGGTTGTTGACTGCTCGAGCTCCGCACTCCAACTGATTCTTCAGATATTTTCCCGCGCAATTTTTCAAATTAGATCAAATTAGATCACGTGATTCCGCACGTGAGGGAGATGCTATTTTTAGATCACGTCCGTCTTTGTTTCTAGGATTTGTCATTTGGCTGCCCAATTGTTCATCCAACTGCTGACTTCAAATAGTTGATAGAAAGAGAGTGGGTGAATGTCACAGTGAAAGAGAGATGGTTCACTATGAATGTAAAGTGCATTGAGAGTTAGGGGGTTTGCTGCGTAGTAACTTAACACAATAACATTAGTAATGAACAATTCAAAGCGATATTCGTTGCAAAAGGATAATCGCAAAAACCTGGAATTGATTATCATGAAACTTTCTCCCCCATAGCATACTTATCGTCTGTAAGGGCTTTCGTACAATTTGTTATTCAACATAATTTATTTGTCTACAAATGGATGTAAAATCGGCCTTAAATAGGCACTGATCGTCTGCGAAGTATATGTTCAACAATCCGAGGATTATTCCATTGCTAGCAAAAACAATCACAAACTTATATGGTGACTAAAATAATGTTTATATGGACTAAAAAAGTGAACAAAATCGGCATCAAGTCCTACATACATATTTAATTGGTCAAAGTTTCTCTCAATCCCTTGGCAGACTCTGATTATAATTGTTTGGGCTGATGATATACTCATTGCTGCAAGTTGCAATTCTGCGTTAATTAATGTAAAAACATGTACAAATGAACAATTCCAAATGACTGATCTTGGACAGCTTTCTTTCTTTTTGGGTATACAACTTACGTCAAAAAATAACTCTATAGAGATGAATCAAAAGAAATATATTGAAAAGATTCTAACCAAATTTGGAATGCAAGATGGTAAAACTCGATCTTGTGAAATGGATATCAATCTACTGGACAAAAGCAATATTGAACCAGCATACGGAAAATATAACGTGAGATACTTAGCAGCCTGATATGCGTTATGACTGCCATTCGTCCAGATTTAAGTTACGCGCTAACTGTCGAAATATTCCGCGAATGCAAACTGGAAACACTTAATAAGAGCCAAACACGTCTTACGCTATTTGAAAGGCAGAAAAACACACTATTTAGTGTTTAATAAATCGAATAAGCCTCTAACTTTAAGAGGTTTTTGTGATGCTGATTGGGAAAATTTAAAAGACCGCCGTAGGATACGGCTTCTAATTATCACCAAACAGTTCAATGATTTCGTAGAAAACGAGAAAGCAAGCTACAGTAGGATTATCAACATGCGAAGCCGAGTACATGTTGTTAGCGGCTGTAATACGAGTAGTAAAATTCTTTATTCAATGATTAGCCACCATAATTAATGTAATGAAATAAGAACAAGCCACTGTCTATTCCGATGATCAAGGTACCATAGCTGTTGCTAAGAACCCGTTCTACCATCAAGTACCACTTCATAAGGCCTGAACATCAAAACGGTATAATAAAATTGGACTACATTCCACCAGAAGAAATTTGTTTACTAAAACTATCAACAGAACAAAATTAAATAAAATTCGTTACTGCTCTAAATGAAGAGCTATACTGAACAATTTTTTGAATGGCACATTTTTTTTATTCTCTCGTTTTTGTATATGAAAAAAAGCGAGAAAAAATTAAAAAAAGAATAATTTGAAATATTAAAAATAACAATTTTTGTTACCGCTTTGTGTATCTCTATCTCTAATTTTATGCTTAGATCTCTCTTCTCTCTCTCCTCTCTATCTATCTCTCTCTCCTCTCTCTCTCTCTTCTCTCTCTTCTCTCTATCTCATCTCTCTCTCTTCTCTCTTCTCTTTCTCTCTTCTCTTTCTCTCTTCTCTCTCTCTCTCTCTCTTCTCTCTCTCTTTCTCTCTCTCTTTTCTCTTTCTCTTCTCTCTCTCCCTCTCTCTTTTCTCTCTCTTCACTCTCTTTCTCTCTCTTTTTCTCTCTCTCTCTCTTCTCTCTCTCTCCCTCTCTCTAAAACTGAACCCAAAACTAGGTTATAATTAGTAGGAATTTTGAACAACCGGGTATTATGCAAACGACTGAGGTTTAATTTTATTAATTTGGATTTTGAAATTTAAAGAAATCATTTAAAAGCAACTGAGAGTCTAGAGGTTATAAATAAGGAGAAAATATGTCCAGAATTGAATGCCACTATTTCAACAGATCACAGATATTTGAAAAGATGGAAAATTATCCGAACTTTTTGAGGGAACTTAAAAATCGTAAAACTTAAAGGTGACAGTTGTGTCAGTAGTAGTAAGAGCAATTGGAACAATCCCCGAAAAGTCTTGCAAAGAACGGAAAACGCTAAAAAGAATTAAAAGCATCTCGACACCAGCATCACCGAAATCCTCTGCAATACTGACGAGGTTGCTAATGGATTGAGGAGATATGCAGTCACTTGAATTCACGTGAAAACCAACAGATACGACCGGTGACAAAACTCGACAAAGTCGAAATAATCAATTAAGAATACGATGAAAATTTGTCAGTCCGTAGGCGTTCCCCGTTCAAGCAGACCCCATACTGAAATTAATAAAAAAAGAGAATAGTTGGATAAATATCATAACTTTTCCTGATAACTAAAACTAAATATGGAAAACGAAGTTGACGGTCGTACCAGTAATAACTAAAGCAAATGGAATGGTCTCAAATATTGGAGGAAGGAAAATAATTTATTTTGAGAAATACATTGTTGAATATAATGAAGATTTGTTGTCACTTGATGCTGAACGAAGGATAGCAAATAAACATTTTTTGTTCTGTTCAAATAAGCATAAAAGTGAAAATAAATCTAACGTTTTATCATGATTGCTCTACGTTTTTTTGTTTTGCTTTTGGCATAGCTTTAAAGTTTGAGCGTCTTTGTGGAAATATTGATCAACTTCGTCCCTATTATTGAGGAAGTCTCTTTGAAGTAGATGTTTTTCTTCTTTTCAACTCTCCCCCTTCCTCTTGTTTTGTCTTCATTTAATTCCAATATGCGTTCTTCTTTTGCTTACTGGTACTTTCTTTTTTTCGTTCTCCCTCTATTTTCTCGTTTTTCTTCTTCAGTTTTTCTGTTGGCAGTAGAAGATAGAGGTTAGTCTTTTGGCTTCAAGGTCAAACAAAAAGCTGGTGTACGAGAATGACCTGGACAAACGAAGATAAGCTTCAGTTTTTCATTACTATTATTCACTCATTAGATAAGTAGTAAATTAGTTACTTTGTATTTATATTTTCTCTTGTTATTTTGTTAATTTGCTTAATGAATAATTCATTTTTAACACCCAAAGCAGAAAGAAACCGATAATGAAGGTAAAGAAATCGACAAGAAGCTATCATGCATAACACGTTTAAATAGCGTTACACGTCAAGATACAACTTTGACAGAGCCAGTGGCAAAGAGCACATAACTCTTGTCAACTTTACACCAAAAATCAGCAGATCAATAGCATTTCATTTTTTTATTTACATACTGACTGGTTTTAAATTAATCAATTCTCTTACCTGTCAATCTTTAGGAACAAAATGGATTTTACCTGACTATGCGTTGTGTAACCAAGGTCGTCAGTTGATTGAAGAAACAGAATTTATTTATTTACAGAATACATTTATTAGGTTTGACGACGTGAGAATAATTGACTGCTTTATTGCATTTCTTGATTTATTCGTAATGGTTAAATGATCATATTAATTAATATGATCATTTTTGATTTTATGGAACTAGATAAATGACATATTAATTAATATGACAACACTTAATTACGCCATTTATCAGACTCTAGTTAATAAAGGTAAATTCCCGCCAATATTAGTTCTTCGTAGGTAATAAAAAAAGATAAAAAAATAAAATAAAATGTAAAAAGAAAGACCACAAATAGTTGAAGCCATAATCATAAAAGATTTCATTAAATAAAATATATTTCATCGTACTAAGAAGGCATTAAATATATTCAATAATTCATCAGCGCAAAAGCATTTCTGTATTTCAGTTCCACTTTACATTTGTACAATTTACTTTCCTGTCGAATAAATCTTACGCGAATGAACGAAGATTATTATTATTATTATTATTATTATTATTATTATTATTATTATTATTATTATTATTGACCCATATTTTTAAACACAATTTCTTGGTAAATTTGCAGATAAAGTCTCGCACACTAATTGTAATTAAAATTTCCAGGAAATTTCCATTTTGGTGTAAATTTTCACACTTATTTCGAAAATAACATTAAAAGTTTGGGGAAATCTACCATTTAGTAATTATCGACAATATAAGTTTGGCCTTATTCGCGTCTTGGTTACAACCCGGCAGCCATTAATGGCGTTGTTTACAGACTTTTACCTCAAGTAATCATGCACGGAAGCTTACTTAGTTAACCGCCTTTTTACTTATCTTCCTATCTTCTTACTAGTCTCAATTTACTAAAAGAAGTCTTTAGACACTTTTGAAAGTGAAACTTTTATTGAATATTTGTTCATGTTTAAATAATATTGCTTAAAATTGTTTATGTTATTATTAGCTCCTTTCTAGCAGTTTGTTTTTTTTGTTTGATTTTTTTTGTTTGATTTTTTTTTGTTTTTTTGTAAATAATCATGCTTTTTAAGATGCCAAATTTAATAACCTAAAACTTGTGTTACTTTTTGAATTTCGAGCATACATTTTAAATTAAAGTTTTCACATTGCTAGCGCAATAATCGAAACAAGCGAAGCTTCCGCGGATGATTACTCGAGGTAAAAGTATGTAAACAACGCCAGTAATGGCTGCCAGGCTGTAGACGCGAGCGAATAAGACCGAAATTATATTGTCTATAACTCTTAAACGGTAGATTTCTGTAAACTTTTATTGTTATTTTCGAAATAAGCATGTAAATTTACACCAAAATGGAAATTTTCTGGGAATATAGATTACAACTGGTGTGCAGGGATTAATCTGTAAATTTACCAATTTCTTTATTTCGTTTGAAATATTTAAGGATAACCAATCAACATTTTTCTTCGGTTGTATTTATTCCACATTCCTTTTTCTTTTAGGCAAAATCTTTTATACTTTACAAGCAATTGCATCCTTTCTACAAGATATTTCGTCTTGTTTTCACACAAAATAGAAGAGAAAATATACTAATTCTGAAGCCTTTTCATCCTATTTATTGATTTTCATTTCTTTCTCGTTTACCTGTTGTTTACGATGAAAACTTTAACGGGATTTAATATATATTTGATCTTGGCACGTAAACACTCTTTTATCATTACTGCTCAGTTTCGATCAGTTTATAAATCTTTCAGTTGATTATGTGAGAAACCCTCACCCTTTATCTCTACCCGGCCTCAATAATTCTTCTCTTCTTCTTTGCACCTAATTTATTTACTTCCTCGCCTTCCAACTAATAAGGTGATTCAAGCGTAGCAAACGTCAATTTTGCTCAGGCCGTCAGAACAAATAATTGTACACGTGTAAATCAGTTGACAAGAACGTGTTGAATATGAAGAAATATGCCTCAATTTCCGGTCACGAGTAACCTCCCCTACAGGAAGTCGTAATTGAGAACACGATTTAAGCGTTTGCGTATTGATATTGCCGTGTAATATCTAATGTCTTCCCAAGCAGTAAATGTTGGACAATTTCTTCACAGATGAAGAAGAGACTTGCAGTGACAGAGATTCCACTGACGAATGCTAACGATATCCTGAACAGAACATGTGAGCAACGGGGAAGTCTTAAGGAAAATGAAACTTACAATCAGAAAGGGAGTTAAAAGTTCTGTGATATAATGTGGAAAAAAGGCCGGAAGAATCGAACACTCACAGGGCATACTGGAGGCTAGAGAAACGCGGGAAAGCAGAAATTAACCTACTTAACGAGTTTGTGTAACTGGATGGCAGAACAGAGACAAAAGATCAAAATTTTCTTAGAGAAAAATAAGACAGGATGTTGTGGCGATCCATGATCGCCCACGTCATTGAAAGATCTTGACATAAAAAAAAACTTTTAGAAAACAGCCTGAACCTTTCTGTTTCATTCCAAAACATATATACAGCTTGATTGCATGAAGGCCACCAGGATTATTATTAATATTATTATTAATATGATTATTATTACTATTAATAATGGTCTTTCCGTTATAAATACCGTATATGTTAGCATTTAAAGCGTAGGTTTTGAATGATACACGCTGCATCTCATGTTTGAAAGCTTAGCAGCCAACAGGTTGATGACAACTATCTCACTGACCGATGAAGGTTTATGTGGTTGATTTTGTTTAGAGACAAATCAATATCTCTATGGGTTATCTAATTTCAAAATCTTAATATTTTCAACACAATTTTATTCCTTCAATTAATATATTTTGAACGCAACCGTATGCAAAATTGACACGCACCTCTTTGGAAAGTGTAAATAGGATCGTAGATTATGGTCGACAACTTGAATGATTCCAGTTAAAATGATGTCATGTACAAATACTTTCAGGCCAGTTGTTAAGAAATGCATCAATGAGCAATTCACTGATGTTTGTTTTCTGTTTGTATCTCTTGAGTCATTATGAATATTTGTTTCTATTCGTTTGTAGTATACGTCCAAAACCAGGACAGATTCCATTATCATGGTTTGTGTTAACTTTTTCTTTCCATTTTGTTGGATTCCGTTATTTCATATTTTCCATTAGAACAGCAGACAATTAATCCAAGTTAGTAACCAGACATCTCATCCCAAAAGACAATTCCTGACAATCAGGGGAGTTTAGGTGTCTACCATTGTCTAAATAAAACCGGGGTATCCAGGTATTTCACTTAAAATGGCTTCATGTTTTATTAATATTTTGTATCTTGTAGATAAGGGAAATAAATATTGATTTCTTATTAGGCCTATTTACTCTTGCTCGCCACTATCTTGTTCTCCTCTGACTTGCTCTCCATTAACTTGCTACCTACAAAACAAACCTTGCACTGTGATTTATAACAACAAAAAGTATAACAAAATCCCTTGTTCATAGTGAACACACTATTCTTTTGCAGAGAGTATCGTAAATTTATCATTGCAATTCTCACTAACAATGATCAACAATTATTAAAAAAATCAAAAATCAAAGAAACTTATCAAATAAAATCTTATAACCATAAAAATATTTCTAAAATGAAAAGTTAATCAATAAACATTATAATGTCCCACCACAACAATGTCGAATACGTTAATGCGAAACCAAAAATTAGTTGGAGAATGGCTGAGTCAACGGGCATTTTTTTTTTTTTACAAGAAAGACGACAGTGAATAAGATATTTTTTTACTGGAGAGAAGACATAATTATTTGTGTGTGCTTTTGGCAATTATTTCAAGCAAGAGGAATACTTTAAGAATTTCAAACAAAAGAAAAATTTTAAGAATTTTACTAAATGATAGCGAAAATTAATTACACATAAAAAAAGATTGCACACATGGGTCTACTTCTGTATCTGTAAATATATTTAGACTCGGAGAATAAAAAAAATTTTTTTTTTTTCAAATCTCAACATTTCAAGATTCTAATAGACGTAATCAAAATGTAAGGGCAGACCACTCTTTCGGCACCTGGGATATTGCATCAACCATCTGTGGTATCTTACCTACTGTCACTGATGGACATGAGAAGAAGATTGTTGATCCTGTACAACCTGTCGCCTTTATTTGATTGGCCAAATTCTTATTTCCTCTGCAATACTCACCATTTATCATTAATTTTAAAATGCAAAGTGCCTGAGAGGGGGGGGAGATAGAAATAAAGAAAACGTGATCATTTGAAGTTGATGGTTTCGTCTATCATTATTAAATACATATCTCAGACAAGCAATGTGACGTCCCTAAACACAGCCTTCGCTCGCTCCTCGCTGCTTCGTTCGGGTGTCGCCGCTCCAAACGTGACGTCCGCCTGTCGCGTCAGTCGTGTTGTCTCGTCCTGTGACGACCAACTGACTTGGTATCAGTCGCGGCACCCAAATGTGACGTTCTAACCTTTTGGTGACTCGGATGGGAATCTGGTTAGATTGGATATCAGCCTCGTCGTTCCCGATTCGCTTCCAAAGTTTGGTTACCAAAGTAACTGCGTTGATCTCCAGTCTGCCTACCCACGTTGTGAATTGATCTTAGGCAGACGAAATCAATCAGTCGTCAGGGCCGTAATGCAAGTTGGGTCCAAGCGGGGGTGGTATCGCACAAATATGTATAAAAGAAATAAAATGATAACTCAAAAGTTCAAGGTATCAAAAAAAAGGATAACAATACTTTATGTCTAGTTGCTGGATACATAGGACGGCGTCTATCTCCCGACCCGTTATATGGATTGTGACACGTTGTTTTCCGTTAGGCGAGTTTTAATACTTCAAGTTGTCTGCTCTTTAAGAAATTGGTTCTTGGTGTGTCTTCAGGCGAAAGTCGAAAAACTTATTTTGGTGGTATGGATCTAAGTCGCTCTTCAAAACAAGTTGTTCTTGGATTGAAGATGAGTCCGGAAATTGCGCGAATCTTGGTCAGCCGATGTGAGGCCTGCTTCAACTGAGCACTGGAGACTGACTCTGGGAACTGTCTCTCCCGAACTGTCTCTCCCGAACTGTCTCTCCCGAACTGTCTGATTTTCGCTCGCTGCGACCTTGCTTATATGGACGCCGACCAAAACCGTGGTGGGTTTGTCGGCGCCAGGGGTTCCTCGATAATTCTAAATACATATCCACTTCTCTTATTTTTGGTTAGGAATTTTCCACTTCTTTCCATTTTTGGGAGCCTTCTCTTACTCCCGCCTTCTCACCATACTTCAGAGGGGCGTGAACTGCCCTCCCCACTTCTTCGTAGCAACCTCTCATACCCATCCTCTAGGTGGGCGGCGACAGCTTCCTCCTTGCGTCACGTGATCACCACTCGGCCAATGATATCCAGCCGGGCGTGTGCAATCCCGCGGGCTTTGTTTCAGGGAAAAAATATCTTGCTTAAAAAAAAAATTATCTTTTTCTTTTCCTCTTCTTTCTTTTAATCGCAGTTCTCATTTTCTCTGTCCGCAAATAGAACAATGCGATCGGTGGTGGTCATAACTCTTGTTCTCACCTGGACTTCGTCAGTCAGATTATCGTTAATTATCAGAATGGGTGGTCTAGCGAAACACAGTCGACCGTCGTCTCGAGAAAAAAAATAATTCCATTGTCCTAGCCGTGTTTGCATTCTTGGTGCCAATTTCTGATAACATAGTTCTGTTATCGCAGCCAAAGATGTCTTGTCAAAAAAAAAAACGGTCAGACGTTACTTCGTGTGCGGCTTGTCAGACGACACAGTTAATTTTTCATATCTATCCAAAGCCCTGTATTTCACCTGTTCTTTGTCAATTATCAAAATAACATTTTCAATTGGAGTTTTCCTTGGCTAGTCGGTCTGTGGTCTGCTAATTAGATTTTTTCCAAATTGAGCTGCTCTTATCTATCCAAAGCCCTGATAACACAAGTTGTTGACAGTACACAGTCGATTCCCCCATCCACCTAGAATCCTTCTGCCATTGTAATGACATCCACGATTGGGTCTCGCCTCTCTTTCCTTTTCCTTCCTTTCTCTTTTTCCTTTCTTTTCTTTTTTCCCTGGTAAATGGTGCCACAGCAATATTGCTTCCGCTTTGCCCGATCTACAGCTGCTGTGCTTACGGCCATCACTGAAACTGTCTACCGAGCTCTTCAAAATAACGGGGAAGCCCGTGCCGTGGCACTAGACATCTCCAAAGCATTTGATAGGATTTGGCATGCCGGCCTTCTTCGTAAGCTCCAGGGTTATGGCATTACGGGTCGATTATATAACCTAATACAATCATTCCTGTCAAACTGTGAATTGAAGGTCGTTCTCAACGGATTTTCATCCAGCTCCTATCCCACGAATGCAGGTGTTCCTCAAGGCTCCATCCTAGGCCCCACTCTATTCCTTATCTACATAAATGACCTTCCTGACTACATAACTTCCCAAGTTGGCATCTACGCGGATGACACCACAATTTATTCCTGACTCAAAAACAAATCTAGTCTCACTGACAAAACTCACCTGGCCGTGCGTCTCGAAAAGGACCTCCAATCAATTGTGAACTGGGGCAAGAATTGGCTGGTCAACTTCAACGCTTCTAAGACAAAACTGCTCTCTATTAATCACCACATAGATCCTTCCCTGCCCTCCATTAGAATGTCTGACGCTCAACTTCTCGAGAGCAACTCTCTGCGGCTTCTCGGTCTCACGTTGACTGAGATGGAATAAATACATTGAATCAATCGCTTCGTCCACCGCAAGGAAAGTTGGCTCCCTGAGCCGCGCCAGAAGTTTATCTCCCCGGAGTCGATCCTCCAGATCTACAAATCAACAATTCACCCTTGCATGGAGTATTACTGCCATATATGGTCTGGTGCCCCTTCTGTTTGCCTCAGGGTTCTTGATAGGCCCCAGAGGCGGATATGCAATGTAGTTGGCCCTGCTCTGGCGTCTCGTCTACAGTCACTTTCTCACAGACGCGCCGTCGCCTCCCTCTGTCTGTTCTACAAATACTTTCATGGAAATTGCTCCAAGGAGCTGTATTCGCTGGTTCCCAGACATCATGAGTTCAAGCTCCATACGAGGCTAGCACCCCTTCACTGTCGAAACTCCTAAATGTAGCCGTCTCTTCTACTCCAATAGCTTCATGTCTCGCACCTCTCGCCTGTGGAACTCCCTTCCCTATTCCTGTTTCCCTGTGAGCTATAATCTCCAGCTATTCAAGTGTAATGACAATCGACATCTCCAGTTGCCTTGATCTATCCACTACCCTCATCCTTTCTTCTATCACTCCTATCTGATCTTGCTCTAAATTTTCTGTAACCCCTTGCGTCCTAGTGGCTTTCCGCCTTGCTTGGGGTGAAATGCTTATAAAAAAAAATATCAAGATTAAGTTTACAGCAGACCCCTGAGAGTAGTTGAAGAAAAGAGCGGTCGAAACTTTGTAAAAATATAAGATTTCAAAGAATTCACAGAATATTTAAAACGGTTTCATTTCAGAATTCTCGATAGTATTAAATCTAATATCAGGAAAACTTTTTCGAGGAATCTTTATATCAAACATACGCTGATTTCAAATTTAAAGTAAAATATTTTAGGCAAAATAAAATCTCAATTTGCTGAAATTAAAATGTCTGACAAGAACATTTGGCAAATCTTAATTTACGATTTTAAGTTTTTTTCGTTCTCTTTGAAGAGACAAAAAAGATTGTTTTTCATTTACGCGAATCTCCTTTGATCAACAAAGATTTGCATCACGTATTTTTATTATTCCATCAAAAGATATGCATTGAAAAAGAATTACTGATGAACTAAGAAAAGGTCTTCATAACAGAGACATTAAAGGCTTGGACTGGCGCCAAATGTTTTATGTATAGTTAGCCAGAAGCCTTCTCTTAATGATGTTAATCACGCGATTTTTCAACGAAGGGTGCCGAAAAGTTCTCGTTCCGACCAACTTCCAAAAATTTGATCAATTGACTAAACATCGGAATTTTCTTATTTATTTATTTTTTATTTCTATTTTTTTTTTTAGGGGGGGGGTCAAAAACTGAGTTGAGAACTTTTCAGTACTTTCTTGTGGGATTGAGACATTTCTCCTTTCTATATAAAAGCTTTTATTCAATGAATGTGTTGGTTATTTTCTTCTAAACTCTCGATTGTTTGAATTCTATAAGAAATCTTTTATATCTTCACAAGTAGGACTGAGGATAAGGATATTAGTCCGAAAAAACGAACGAAACATTGCCTCTCAGAAATTCAGATACAATTTACCCAAGGCCCTCTTTTGTTATTCCCAAATGTTTGATGACCAGTAGACTTTGCGGTTTTTTGAAAACACCATACAATATTTAACAAATCCTTGTTTTATTCATTTCACTTCTCTTTGGTTTCTTTTAACGATTGTCATCGATGCAACAGTAAGCACACAATTAATAGATCACTTGACCCTAACAAAATATTTACACTTACGAATTTTTCCATTTGCAATTTTTTTTTTTTTTTTTGTAGATTAAATATAAAGACAAATTTCAATTATTTGGAGAAACTGTTAATCTGAAATACATTTGTGGATTTTGACAAGAGAGCATAACAAACTAGATTTGGAGAAACTGTTAATCTGAAATACATTTGTGGATTTTGACAAGAGAGCATAACAAACTAGATTTGGAGAAACTGTTAATCTGAAATACATTTGTGGATTTTGACAAGAGAGCATAACAAACTAGATTTGGAGAAACTGTTAATCTGAAATACATTTGTGGATTTTTGACAAGAGAGCATAACAAACTAGATTTGGAGAAACTGTTAATCTGAAATACATTTGTGGATTTTGACAAGAGAGCATAACAAACTAGATTTGGAGAAACTGTTAACTGAAATACATTTGTGGATTTTGACAAGAGAGCATAACAAACTAGATTTGGAGAAACTGTTAATCTGAAATACATTTGTGGATTTTGACAAGAGAGCATAACAAACTAGATTTGGAGAAACTGTTAATCTGAAATACATTTGTGGATTTTGACAATAACATAACAAACTAGATTTGGAGAAACTGTTAATCTGAAATACATTTGTGGATTTTTGACAAGAGAGCATAACAAACTAGATTTGGAGAAACTGTTAATCTGAAATACATTTGTGGATTTTGACAAGAGAGCATAACAAACTAGATTTGGAGAAACTGTTAATCTGAAATACATTTGTGGATTTTGACAAGAGAGCATAACAAACTAGATTTGGAGAAACTGTTAATCTGAAATACATTTGTGGATTTTGACAAGAGAGCATAACAAACTAGATTTGGAGAAACTGTTAATCTGAAATACATTTGTGGATTTTGACAAGAGAGCATAACAAACTAGATTTGGAGAAACTGTTAATCTGAAATACATTTGTGGATTTTGACAAGAGAGCATAACAAACTAGATTTGGAGAAACTGTTAATCTGAAATACATTTGTGGATTTTGACAAGAGAGCATAACAAACTAGATTTGGAGAAACTGTTAATCTGAAATACATTTGTGGATTTTGACAAGAGAGCATAACAAACTAGATTTGGAGAAACAATCTGAAATACATTTGTGGATTTTGACAAGAGAGCATAACAAACTAGATTTGGAGAAATGTTAATCTGAAATACATTTGTGGATTTTGACAAGAGAGCATAACAAACTAGATTTGGAGAAACTGTTAATCTGAAATACATTTGTGGATTTTGACAAGAGCATAACAAACTAGATTTGGAGAAACTGTTAATCTGAAATACATTTGTGGATTTTGACAAGAGAGCATTTAGATTTGGAGAAACTGTTAATCTGAAATACATTTGTGGATTTTGACAAGAGAGCATAACAAACTAGATTTGGAGAAACTGTTAATCTGAAATACATTTGTGGATTTTGACAAGAGAGCATAACAAACTAGATTTGGAGAAACTGTTAATCTGAAATACATTTGTGGATTTTGACAAGAGAGCATAACAAACTAGATTTGGAGAAACTGTTAATCTGAAATACATTTGTGGATTTTGACAAGAGAGCATAACAAACTAGATTTGGAGAAACTGTTAATCTGAAATACATTTGTGGATTTTGACAAGAGAGCATAACAAACTAGATTTGGAGAAACTGTTAATCTGAAATACATTTGTGGATTTTGACAAGAGAGCATAACAAACTAAATTTAATGAAAGTTTGAAGATTTTCTTCTGAAGTATAATCTGGACAGTCAATTTTAATTTAGACAAAAGAAAATGGGGCTTTGCTGACAATTATCATGAAGGTATTTCAAAATCCACTATTCGCCTGTCATCATAGAAGAATAATGAATTTCAGAAAAATAATCTTTCATTTAAAGATTCGCCATATTTCTTTCTTTATAATGATAATTCTGTCCCGGATCATTTAAGATTCTTATCGAATTCATCGAAATTTTAAGTTTTAATCATATAAGAAATTCAAACCGATTTCATAATTATGCCAAGTTTTCTATTTAATTATTTTTTTATATTAAATTCCTTCCAGTTGAAAACTAAATTCCGAACCTAGAATTGTAATTTAAAAGAAATTGAAATTGCAATCCCGAATGAAAATCATTGAAAATGTGAATCACGGCAGTAAAAAAAAGGGTGACGTTGGCGTACAAATATATGAAACCATGATTGCAATCTGATAAAGGTACGTGAATGTCTCAATATGGTGACCGATTTTGATAAAATCAGTGCATAAACTTGCAGGTGGTGTCGAATTAGAAATATCCTTAGATGGGCTAAACCCAGCCCGTCCAATCGATCTCAGAGTGTCCCCAACTATCAAGATTTGACTCCCAAGTCACCTTGGCTGACTTAGCCTTCAAATTTAACAAAATAAATTTCTCAATAGCCGATCAGGATGCTCCCTAACTAACTACTCTCACTCCTTAAAAGAAATGCATAGTGTGCGAGCCACCATAACGGACACATGTCCAACTTCTAAAGTCCAACCAATTAACAAACAAATCTGTTGTTAATGAATAAGATATTTACTGTAACCCATCTTAATTCACCAAAACGAAATATTTACATGTTAACGTCTCCAATCATTTACGATCAGTAAATTTATGGCTGGTGTAACATCAGGTTGTTGTTGTGTTTGTTGTTGTTGTTGTTGTTTTCTCCTTTGATTTCTGTTGTACAAACATTTCCTTCCGGGTCCCAACCAGTGATATAAGGTCAGAAATGGCTTCATGACATTTTCCACTGATCATTTATGTAAAAAACAAAACAAAAAAAAGCATAAAAAAACTAAAATCACACACATTTTACAGAAATAAAGGTTTTCGTAATGTGTGAGCTCTACTTGTGAATACAATTTTTTTTGTATTTCTTTAAGATATGGACTACCAGGAATCCCTTCAATGAGTCTATTAGAATCTTTTCCATCAATCCGAGGCCTTCAACTCCAACTGGAATTATTGATGTCCTCATGTGCCACATTTTTGAGATTTCCACTTCAGCATCCTTGTATTTTGATAGTTTTTTGAAAATTTTCAAAGATATTATTATTATTTTTTTTTTTTTTTTTTCTGGCGTTTACACATTTCTTTCCGGGTCCCGCCCAGGGACCTAAAGTTAGAGAGGTCATCATGACACTTTCAACTAACAAAAAAAAATGACATAGATAAAGTCCTTCGTAAGGTGTGGGCTGTACTTGTCAGAACAATTTTTTGTATCTCCTTGAGGCATGGACTTCCAGGAATCCCTTCAATTAGTCTACTGCAATATTTTCCAACCAGTCGTAGGGCTCCAACTACAACAGGAATTGTTGATGTTCCTATGTGCCACATTTTTGAGATTTCTATTTCAAGGTCCTTGTACTTTGACAGCTTTTTGAATATCTTCAAAGATACATTGCAGTCAGCAGGGACTGCCATATCAATAAGGAGGCACTTTTTTTGTTTGTGGTCTTTAATAACAATATCTGGCCGGTTGGCCTTGATTGTTCTGTCAGTGTGTATTGTGTAGTCCCATAGAATTGTAACAGGTCATATCTCCGTAACCGGGTCTGGTTGGTGTTCATACCAGTTTCTTTCAGTTTTCTTCCTGTAGAAGTTGCAGATTTTCAAGTGCAGATATTGGCCCACTCTGTCATGCCGGGTTTTATACTCAGTGGGTGCCAATATCATGCAACCTGATACAAGATGATCAATCGTTTCTGGATATTTATCACAGAATCTGCATTTTGGGCCAACACAATATTTTAGTATATGTACTTGATAATTCCTAGTTATCAAGCATTGGTCCTGTGCAGCAAGGATAAAACCTTCAGTTTCAACTTTCAACCCTGCACTACGTAGCCACTGATGAGTATGGGTTTTGTCTACGTCAGTTTGTTTGGTACGGGCAGAGTATTGGCCATGAAGCGGTTTATCTTGCCATCGCTTCTGTATCTGGTCGGTTGCATTTGTCTTTGCAGTCTTTTTTAAGTATTTTGCAGTTTCAGCCGGTGTATTGTGCTGTACTTGCATTTCTGCACCCATATTATTATTGTTATTATTATTATTATTATTATTATTATTATTATTATTATTATTATTATTTAAAAAGATATTAAATTTTTTTAAAAATTTTAAGACCCAAATAATACATTTACTTCGTGTATTACGAAACAACAAAATATTACAGTCATATTAAATAATCTTGGTTTCATCAAGTAAAAAGCTACAAGTCTGAGGCACCCCGTGAAGTTCAGTAAAACTATTATATTTTTTAGTGACTTATGAGCAATGTTCTCTTCCAAAACTACCTTACATGGCTGGGTAGTAGCATCATTTTGCTGCTTCTGCTATTGTCAGTCTTGACAAGGGTTAATCAGTTATACATCACAAGCGGTCGTGGTTTCTAGAAATTTAGCTGTAAACACATGTTCGTTCAATACTGAGAAATAAGTCTTGAAATAAAAAAAAAAGCTGAGAAAACGTTGATAATTAACGAACGAATCAGTTCTCACCCATTCCCCTTCATTTTGAGATAGGGATATTGCATGAATTTGCTTCATTGGCGCTATCTATGAGGAATAAAACTGAGCAGAAGAAGAAGAAGAAGAAGAAGAAGAAGAAGAAGAAGAAGAAGCAAATCTGTAAACGAAGCCTTAAATAGTGTGACTATAAGTTTTATCCTCCTCCTCCTCCTCCTTCTCCTCTCTTTCTCTGCTTGGTGGCGCATTTTCAGTGTCTATTTCTGTGCTGCTTGGGACGGTTTCAAAATAATCTGACCTCAATATAGAATCGATATTGACTACCATGTACCGTCTGCTAGTATAGGTGATTTCTGTTTTGCTTCCTCTCCTTCCAAACAGATGCAGTAGCAACATTCTGTATCGGCAGAACGCTACTTAGTCTGATGTGCCTGAAATCGAGAAGAGTTATTATTTGTTGTTGTTATTGTTGTTGTTGATGATGTTGTTGTTGTTGTTGTTGTTTGATTTATTTACTTATCATTACATATCATTTCTAGAGAAATTATTTCTTAATCACGACAGTGCCGAAAGAGAAGCAGCAGAAAAGGAGAAAATAAACACTATTTATAAACAACAACTTCTAACATTCAACACACATTGTTATTTATAAGATATTTTCATTTGTTTAGTGTGAGTAAACACGCTGTTTCAATGTTGATGCATTGTGTATTCATTAAAACTTGTTTGTTTCTTTTGAAAGGTTCTTAATCGTCATATTGTTCCTGGCATCTCCATTGAGATTATGAATATATTTAACTAAAATGATCTCCGATTCAACCTCTCCCCTAAACGATTGTTACGTTCATTTTTTAACACTCCATTACAAACAGGTTTACATAAATTTCACTTGACCAGGATATTTATTTATCAAAAATTATTCGATCTCCATTTTATAGTCTTTACTCTTTATCAAATGTGGGTGTTTTCATTTTTATCATTGTCGCAATTGTAATAAAACTTCCTTGATTATTTAAAAAGTTCTCGTCCCTAGAAATTCTGCTCTAAATAGAATTTCAGGAGGCATTTTTTTCAGGTCTAAATCAGTAAATAAATAATGAAAGATATAAATAAACCTTTCGTATATTTTCTATTTTTATTCTCATCAAAAATTCCTTTCCAATCATTACAATTTACATATTCGATTTGCTTCATGAGAATTGGAATAAACATTAATAAATCAACCCCTATAAAGTGGGTCATCCCAAACTGCTATTTCGATCGCAATTTCTATTATATATTGACAGACGTTCTACTTTATAAAAATGTTTTAATCTTCTCATTTATTAAAATTTAATTGAATTTGATGAGACGTATGTTATTTTCGTTGGAACTTGTAGGATTAATATTTAATCGAAACGAAAGAATTGACCTACACCATTTCCATTTTGTTCTCTTTCTCTTTGACTTATTTTTTAAAAATCTGTTTCTCTTCATCTTTAGCCTTAAGTATTTACTCTCTCTTTTTCTCGGTCTTTCCCTCTCTCTCCTCCTACTATTTTTCTCTTCCTCCTCCACTTTCTCTCTTTCTTTTTTCATTCTAAAGTATCGATCACTTTTCTTCCTTCTTCTCGTACTTTCTTTTTCCCTCTCTTTTTTCTCTCTCTCCTTCTCTTTTTCCATTACAGAGTATCGATCATTTATTTCTCTCTCTTTCTTATACTCCCTTTACGTTATAACTGAAATCCACCGAATAATTTACTGAAGCCTCACACATTCATTTAGACCGAAAACATCATATTTTAGTCATTCTCTGGCGAAATTCATGCTCACTACATCTATAAATACAAATGGCGAATTGTTAGCACCCTCCAAGAATACATATATCATCTGAATACATATTTCTGTCTAAATCGATTTGCAATGAGGCTACAATTTAAAATCTACAAATAACTTGCCTAAACCCTGCATTTTGCTTCTTATTTAATAAGTATTTTTCTCTCTTGTCTTTACATTCATCATTTCCGTTACTCGCTTCTTTGACAATAACCCCGTTCAAAAGATTACAGGCATTTTCTGATTCGTTCTCGGTTTCTTAAAACTTTCTTTAATAGTTAAAATTTTTCTAGAAATTAAGGTATTTAGTCACTTTGTATTAAGGAATCTATCGTTCGATAGTCAATATTATTTGAATAAAAATGGCAATTCTTGAACTTAACGGAAGTAAATGTACTGCTGATATTTTCTCCTAAGATTCTTTCACCCTTTTGCGAAAAATAATATCTTCTAATCCTTAATTTCAAAAACAGAGAGTACTATTCATTTTTTCAACTTTGCTCCTTGAGTGTATACTTTCTTAGTTCTCTTCTCTTTAATATCGGCAACAAAAGAAAAAATGTCATTACCTTGTCATTTGTTATTTATTAGTGTTAGCAGAAGTCTCTCTTATAACTACTTTACATATCCAGTTACAGTAAAATGCTGTTATCCCGACCGTCAACCTTGGCGAAGATGAATCAATATTATATACACAGAGTAAGAAATTGAAAAAGAGATTAAAAACTATTCAAACTCACTTGAAAACTAAATGAAAAAAAAAAAAAAACTTCGAAACAGGTAACCAAATCCTTGAAGATTATTAGTTTAACCAATGATCGATGAGGGTGAAGGTGGAAGACACAATTCTGTTATGTCAGTCAAAGACAAAAGCTCAATCGATATCCAGCAAGCTTTTAAAACCTTGCCTTATTTGTAGGAGTCGATTTTGAAGATCTCTTATTTCAGATTTTAATCGAGTAATTCGCTGGGTGGCAGGTGAGAAGAATTAAAGGGAGAAGAAGATCAGAATTAAAACAAAAAACATTTTCTTCCCGATCAGACATTTGATAATCTCGCATTTGTTTCTTTGCGCTGTAATTTCAATGTAATTTTGTTTCACGTAAATTTTTCAAGTATGTAAAGTATTTACAGCAAAATGTTTCATCCACAATATCTGTGTTATTTGAATACTGATTAAGCGAGTTTCAGTAGAACAAACTGTCACGTCATGAGAACCACTCTACTAGCTTCGATCCTCGTTCTATTCCAATATTATTACCTTCTCTCTTTTCATCTCCTACTTTCACTGCCATCATACCCTCACAGACGAAAGAAAGAAAATTTATCCTCTCTCTCTCTCCCTTTCTCTCTCCCCCTCTCTCTCTCTCTCTCTCTATATATACATATATATATATACACACACACATATATGATGCGATGGGTAAATTGTCACCATTTCATATTTTTAATTTCGCACATGTACTTTGTTTTTATCAACTGCACATTAGAGGAGGTTCAGTTGGACACCGTCTGTGAGAAAAAGAGGACCATGACGTAATTCTCCTCAGTCAGAAATTTGGAAACGGCATGCTGTACTGCTTGGCATTCATGCCGGAAGCTCTAATATGAACATTTCGGCATGTTTGACTGTCAGTCTGGAGACAGTGCAGACGATTCGGAAAGCGTTGGATGGGTCTAATGGTGATTACGAAGGTATGGAAGCTCGGAAAACTCACTCTAATCGTTCTGATAAGAAAGAACTCTCTAATTTGTTGGCGAGAGCCTCATACTCAAGACGGAGGCCTACATAAAGTGGCTTGAGGAGGTAGTTCTGTCCTGGGTCGAGAGGGTGGCTGCTGGAAGACCATATATATCTGGCAAAAGGATTCTGCACCATGCCACACAAGCAAGAGAACCCATCATGGTTTTCAGGCAATTTCTTTAGTTACATCACCCCTTACATCTGGCAACCTAACACCCCAGACTCTAATCCCCTTGATTATAATGTGTTGGGTGGAGTTGAGTGAAAGACCAACAAAACTCCTTGCAACACCAAAGATGAACTGAAGGCAAGGATTATGGCAGCATTCACCAAACTAAACAAGAAGACCGCCCAGAAGAGTTAGAGAAGATTCTGAAGTCGTCTGGAGGCCGTGATTGAATCCAATGGTGATTTTATTGAACAAATTTATTTTTTATTTGTAGTATCGTATGCAAATGAGATAGCCTGCATTCGACTAAAGGAAAATTATCACCCAAAATATATAGAGTCAAGAAAAGTTCCAATTCATATCCTGACTTTTGGTAGTAGCCAAATTAGACAAAATGATACAAAAAGGCATACTAGAAAGAGTAACTCAAGGTGGTAGCAATTGGGCATCACCAATAGTAGCAATAAAAAAAACCTGATGGAGATTTAAGGATATGTGGTGATTACAATCTAGAGGTAAATCACCAGATATGTTCAGACTCTTTTCCTTTGCCAAATATCTAAAGTGCGAGCCACGATTTAGCAAAAATTGATCTCAAGGCAGCATATAACCAAATAGAAACTGATGAGAAATTCAAGGAAATCACAACGATTAACACCCCTATAGGCTTACAAAGATGGACTCGTCTACCGTTTGGGGTAAAGATTTCGAACCATATTTTTCAGAAATCAATTGAAAAAGTCTTATTAAGAATAGTAAAAAAAATATGACAATATACCAGGACGATATATCTGTAGGGGCAAGAACTAAAGAAGAGTTAAAATATAAAACAGAGCAAATTTTAGTGACATTAAAAAAGACAGGCATATCATATTTAGGATATCAAATATGAAAAGAAGGCATATCACCCGATAATAGACTAACAAAGAAAATAACAGAAATAGCTGCTCCAACAAATAAAAAAAGAATTAGAATCCTTTTGGGGGCTAATAAAATTTTATAGTAAATACATACCAAGATACAGACACATAATAGAGCCTTTTGCAAGATTACGCAAAAGCAATAATGAATTTAACTGCACACAAAAGCCAACTATCGCTTTTGAAACACTAAATAAAATACAGAGGAACAAGCCAATAATAAAAGTTTTTGATCCACAAAAAGAAATAACGTTAACCACAGTCACGAGTGAAAAGGCGATTGCTACTTTTCTAACACAAAAATAACATCCATTCATCTACATATCAAGGTTAACGTTAGCAGAAATTAACTACTCGAATACTAAAAAAGAACCTGTAGCGATTCTATGGAACATGGAAAGGACACGAAACTCTTTGATAGGAAAAAAATTCTTATTAAAATCGGACCACAAATCATTGGAATTCATATTTAACCCGAGAAAAGAATTGTCAAAAGTCACATCATCAAGGATTTTAAGGTAGGTGATAAAGATCATGTCATTCGATTTTGACATAGTATACGTAAAAGAGAACACTATCTCACATAGATCATGATTACAGTTCTAGAATGAAACAGAAAAAAAAAAACAGGAAAATGCTCAACATAAAATAATACACTGTGTAGAAACGGACCTTCTTCCTTTAAATAGACTCAGAATAGAAACAAAGCAAAACTCAATATTAAGCAGAATAGTAGAGAATAAAAATAATGTATGGAACAATTGTTCGATGGCAGAGCGAGCCTTTAAAGAAACGAAGCACAAACTAACCATAGAAAATGGCATAATATGAAATAGGGATATAATAGTAGCTCCCCAAATACAGAGAAGGGACATATTAAAAGAAGTACATGATGACGTGCATTGTGGCATGACAGCAACACAAAGAAGACTAAAGTTACAAGTTTGGTGGCCAGGATATTCGAAAGATGTAGAGGAATACATTAAAAGATGCCCAAAATGTACGGAAATAAAAGAAGCAAGCAAGCGAACATTCACTCATGGCCCAAGGAAGCAGAGCCATGGGTTAGGGTCCACATAGATCATGCACATATCAAAGATAGGGGATTGTTATTAGTATTAGCGGACTCATATTCAGGATGACCAGAGGTTGTCAGAGTAAAAGACAGAAAAGCCAATAAAGCAGGTACTAAGAACTATATTAACACGGAATGGAGTACCCCCAGACAATTGTCACCAACAATGCACCCGAATTTTGCGATGAGAACTTATGTGCGTGGTTAAAACAGATTGGATGCATCCCATACAAGACACCACCATATCACCCAAAATCTAATGGCATTGCGGACAGAATGGTACAAACGGTAAAAATCGGATTAAAAGCATTCTCACCACTTAATGAAATCATAGAAGCGTATTTACCAAAAACGATCCATTCCACATGCAAAAAGAAAACTGAGCCCTTCGTCATTAATGGGAAGACAAATCAGAGCCCCCATTACTATATACTTTGCAACGAAAGAAAAAGTATGTTATAGAAAGAATAAAGAGGCTGATCCAGAAGAAGATACAAAAAGGACACAACACGGTTATACTTGAGAAAAAGTGACAACATATACTGGCACGTGCAGATCAATTCAGAAGCAGAAACGAACTGGATGACGTAGAAATGGAAGATCAAGAACAAGAAGAGATAGAAAGTTACAAAAGTGGAACAGAGCAATAAATGAAAGAAAGTACGAATGAAAAGACAGATGAGTATGAAAAAGAATATGAAGTGAGACCAAGATCACCATTAAAGTGAAAACAAGAAAGACAAGAGGAAGGACATCACAGTACGAGAAACGTCAGGAATAGTAAAAGAAAAAACAAGGGTATACAACCTCTCTGATTCAGGGAGGTGCAGTATCGTATGTAAATTAGATAGACCAGTATAAATAGAGTACAGCTGGTGAACATTAAGGGCATTTAAATTCCTGCAAGTGGTGACTGGTTATAATCTGCAAGTACAACAAAGTAAAATCTTTTTGCTTCTCGTCAAAGTTGAAAAATAAGGAAAAGAAAAAGAAAAACGAAAGAGAAAAGAGATTCCAATTACAAAATTCATGTTCATATTCTTCTCAGTGAACGACGTGTGAATCACCGCCCTCAAATCACCGACCCAAAATTACCAACCCCAAATCACCAACCCCGAATCAAGTACGGCTACTCCGTCTGTTCATGGCTATTTCAAGACAATTCTGCTTCACTAAAAGCGCACATAATCTTTCTATCTACACTTTCCTACATTTTGGCATTAAGTGTGTGTGTGTGCAAAGGTCGCCAACGAAAAACCCGTCTCCAATTGGGCATTCAACCTTTAGTTTATAAAACAAGAGAAATGGGAAATTTCAAACATACCTATTATCTATATGGCTCTACCAGTATGATGCAAAGAATAAAATGTATTCTTTTATACGTGTGTGTGTGCGTGAAGAACTAACCAAAATGAATAATATATGTTACACACGCACAAACACACACACACACACACACATAGATAGATAGATAGATGTAACCCATATATATTATAAAGATAGAGGAGATTTTTGTTTCTCTTGACTTAATACAATCATTGCAGTGGCGAGAGGTGACAAATAGAGTTCGGTTGTATAGTTTTAAAAACATAGACTTTTTTTGTTTTGTTTTGATTTTTTTTTTTTTACATGCCTTTAAATCACGTGCACATTTTAATTCAAGTCAACAAACGTTAAAGTTTTATCTTCGCTGAACAAAAAAAAAATGGATTTCTATAAAAGAAAATAAATCCGGCACTTAGTCACCTCATTCCGTGCAAGTCTCAATCGTAATCGATGAATGAGTCTCGCTCTGAATATTTTGTTCGTATGTGAAACTCCTTCAACTCGATACTTGCTGACGAATTGTATAATTACAGACGGCAGTGTAAACATATTTTTCGCCTGTGAATAAAATGCTTAAGGCAGAAACGAGTAACAGATCGATGAATTTCAATCCTTTGATTCTTGCGACATTAGACAAAGTCCTGCAGCCTTTCACATTTCAATAACTTATTGCTTAACTGATTGTCAAGCGAGAACGATTTTTTCTGCATAACCTTCGGCGATTAACACTGGATATACCGTTTATTCTTACCCGCCATATACATTTGTAAAGTAAATAGTCAAGTAGATTTTAAACCAAATGAAACAATCATAAATATTCACAAGGTCTAACTGTCAGGTACAAGGCCATATTTTGAAAAAGAGTGTCACGCCTCTATTTACTCTTTGGCTGAGATTGAAAATATATGAAGAAATATAGTTTTAAGTTATGCTATATTTATGGGATAAAGTGATTAATATTAGAGACACAGCGTAAGTAAATATAAAAGTGAACATTTAAGTCAACACTCAGAGGCGACAGGCTGTTTCATGCTAAACGCAATCGTCAGGCCGCCTGTCGATTGCGTTTAGCATGAAACAGATTGTCTCTTCTGGGTGTTGACTTCAATGTCTACTTATATATATATATATATGTGTGTGTGTGTGTGTGTGTGTGTGTGTGTGTGTGTGTTAAAACGTTATTTTTAGAGCAAATAAACGTGTTTGAGTAGATGTTCCATTTGTTTTAAACAGTAATTATTTCGTCTACCGTCTTGCGTGCTCGAGATAACTTAATAAAGAAAATAATGTGCCCTCCGGATTATATTAGATTAATAAATATCAATTACATACATATATATATATATATGTGTGTGTGTGTGTGTGTGTGTGTGTGTGTGTGTGTGTAGGAGCGAGGTGATAAGAATTCAACAGAATGTTAAATATATAAAACAATTTGAAAAACTAGAATTTGACTCTTGACTGACTTTTCCTCTATCCTTATCGAAACTAGATTTTAAGAAATTTTAAGTGAATTTTTATTTTTATTATTTTTGCGTACATATGTGTGTGTGTGCGTGTGTGGTCTATGAATTTTGTTATAGTATCAGTTGCGAAAAAATAGACGAAACGAAAAAAGTTCATTATATTACCTACCTACTTACCTACGTAATCGAGTTATTATGAACACTATATTTCTTTTCTTAATTGCATAGTATGCTCATCACAGATACACATGTTTTTAATTAATTAATAGATAGATAGATAGATAGATAGATAGATAGATAGATAGATAGATAGATATAATCAAACGTGTGTCATCAAAGGATGTTGTATTAATTGTACTAGAAACCTTAACAATAAATACGAATGCTTATTTCTGAAATCTTACAACAGATCTTGTCACTGTGATATCATTTTGTAAGAAGGAAAAAGTCACTAAGTGAGAACTTGAGGAAACCCCTCTTCTATAACTGCCTGATTTCTCCTCGGGAAAAAAAACAGCAAAATGATTGATCCGTCAACCTTGACAAAATCCAGTCATCATTATAGCCATCCGAGGATAACATTGGTTAAAAGGAAGATTTGAAAATCTCATAATAGAACAATTAAAAGATCTTAATTAAAGTCATTCTAAAATAGATCTAATAATATCAATGATATACTCTGCTCGTTCATAGTCGCTTTCTTTGTCTTTCAGATAAATGTAAGTATTTGAAGTTTTATTCCTAACTTGCAATTCAGTCCTTCTTCCACACCTTTCACGGCCATTTTGTTTTCACGAACGAACGACAGATATTGTTAGTTTTAAAAAGTAAGTCTAAATGCAAAGAAAGGGAAAATAAATTCTAATTATCTTGTTTATCAATAAATTGCCTCTATAAAGAATCCCAATTTTTATTATTGCAAAATATTTCTAATGAATGACACTACAAAATGTTTATATATCGGCTTTGTTTTTAATCTCTAACCTCAGTGTCTCTGTGTGTGTACGAGGGGATATTGAAGAAATTTCGGTTGATCTATATATATATATATATATATATATATATATATATGTATGGAGGATTGAAAAATTCACCGTTAACACGACTCGAGTTTCAAATTTACGGACTCATCATTTGGCTTTTGGTAAATAATTCTACACATTCAATTTTTTAGAATTGTATATTGAGCACTTTCTTAAAATATCAAATATCCGTGCGAATAAAGGAGTACAAAAATTCAACATTTTCCCAAACACTTTTCGCCCACATCTTTTTTGTTTATAATTTTTTTTATATTTGACTTTTTAAAATGTAGTTTTTGTGTTGATTGAGTAGGAACAACGTTTATTCCGAACTTCGCGGGCTGGAATTCGAGTTGGCGTTTATTTATGAAAACTTTCAGCACACCATTTTCGCTGACGAATAACTTGAGATTTATACTGGGTGCCAGATGGTCTCATTCACAGCGAGATGTTTTTGGTATCGTGACCTATATAGGATGCTAGTGTTATCAACCAGAATCTTCCGTAAGGATTGTTGTAAATTATAGGTGGCTAAGTGCTTTTTTATGGAACTTTCATCAGAATAATAATATAAGAGGCGTCTACTCACAGAGGTAGTGGTATGACCGATATAAGTAATTGATTCAAGAAACAATCTTGTACTGGGCAATGAAACGGATACCCTGTATTGGTAGTCGTTAGTTTAGATTTAATAGGAATATATTGATTAGTGACAACGAGATTTGCAGTTTTCCATTTTTTGTAACATATAAGTTTTACATGTTTTTCGGGATTTACAGCAGGAATATCGCCATATAGCGAATCCATACTGCTTGTAATTATTGTGCATCTGGTTGCACTAAAATATGTTGATGGTATTTTTATTAGTGTCACCATGTAATTTTTTGAGAAGAAGTATTTAGGTGTGCTCTATTTAAGATTTTTTTTATCACTGCTATTTTATATCTTTCAAGGCATCAGTGTTTTTTTTTAATACGGGTAGGTAGTAAATACTTTGGATTTTAGTTCTATCTCAACATCAAGGAATGGGATATTGTTATTAACCAATTTTTCGAAAGTTCATTTTAGATTTATAATTTCATCTTTATATTTAATCAAAACAAAAATATCATCAACGTACTTTGTGTAGATTTGGGATTTGTCAGTTATTCCAGACAATTTGTTTTCAATATGTGACATAAAATTTACAGAAGGCAGGAGACCTAATGGCTTTGCCATGCTGACGCTATTAATTTGAATCTAAGAATGTTGGAAAAAATGAATAAAATTTCATGAAAATTTCCTTGTCTGTCATATTCAACGAAACAATTTTTGTTTATTTATTTAATGGCATATCAATTAATTATGGGACATTTAATGCTGAAATTTAATATTCTTGCAAGATTTAATATTTTCTTTTTATTACAAAAATGTATCGCTGGTAGTTAATTTAACTAAATGTATTTTTATACTGTCATAGTATTTTGACTCGTTTTAGAGGTTCACTATTTGCCAAGAGCTGGGATCCTAACAAGTGTTACTACCCTGGGTCTGGGTGGACCTGGGAACAAGAGACGGTTCCACGCTCTGCAAAAGCTCCCCATTTTGCTGCCGGATGTAATTTATCGTCATATACAGACATCAATGATATGTTGCAGTCAAAATATACAATATATACAATATATTTGCTACCGAAATATACAATATATTATATAGCTATTTTCAGATTAATGGAAATCATAGCCTTAGACTGGCGAAGTGCTAAATTGTAGCCAGGAAGACCGTGTTGCGGCAATCTACACGTTAGGATGACCTATCTTTTAAAAAACACCATTTAAAACGTTTTTACCTTTGCTCAAACACCAGACACTGGCACCAGTAACAAATACTTAACTACCTCAATCCGAAAGCATTTGATAAGGATGGAATTATGAATAATTAAATGACAAAGTGGAGAAAAAAATCCTATGTTACGCATTTCGTCCTTCCAAGGATTTATTCAGATTAAATATTTTATTGATGCTGGGGGAAAGAAATGAAACACAACAAACTTTGCTTGTAATTATACATAAAAAAAAGATGCTTAACTTTGATTTAAAATTTTACATTTTTGGCGTCCATCCTAAAAAATATCTAAATGCACCTAGGCAACCTTTTTCATCTTTCTATCATTATTGTTTTCTTTGTAGCACTTTTATTTTTAAATATCCTACATTACAATGATAATAGTTTCATTAAGAAATGAGATATGTTGTATGATTCTGGATGTTAATTGTCTGTGATATCCTCGAAAAGTAATGCAATTTCAATACATTTTCGCTTTAATAAATTATTTTTTCTTTTAATTAAAGCTTATGGTCAGACTGATTATTATGAACGACTAATTGAACAAGAAATGTTCACATATAATTATAGGATTTTGCATACGCGTGTATACTTCTAAAAGTACCATAATTTAGGCTAAATATAAAAGTAATCCTGTCTCCTTCAACGTGTTACACTGACTTCCTAATTGATTGCTAATCGCCTACGAATAAAGCTTTATAATGATTGCGTCTTGCTTTATTCTGTTCACGTATTTCATATTCGGCCATAAACTGTAATTAAAAATCAAACAGCCTTAAATTAATTGGGTGTTTAATTCGACCATAAATCAATAGTGAGATATAAAAAAAAATAAAGACTTATTGTTTTGCTATATTTTAACAAGCAAATCCTTTTGATGTGAAAAGCAGAGCCAGCAAGATTCAGTAACATTTGTCAAATTAAAGTTCAGATTATCCAGTGTCCTAAATCGTTCAAAGTTAACATCATTGCCATCAATGATTAGGTTTCTAATCGGCTTAGCTTCCATTGGAATAAACAGGCAAAATGAATCATTAAATTCGAATATCAGTTTCATTTTGGCAGATAGAAATTGACTCGCTTCTCATTTCAGGTAGAAAATGGAATCAGCGTACCGGGTTCGAATTATAGCCACACCTGTTTACTTCAAATTACACTAATGCCCTTGGAGAAGGTATGAATCAATCTTCTTCCAGTTATGTATTAAATATCAGTGAACACTGAGTTCTCTTGCCTTGGATAGCAGTCAGTGTATAAGTAGGAAAACATTTAGACAATTTAGCCTTGGTAGGGTAACAAGTTTAGTAGAAGGACACTTTTGAATTCAAAATCAGTCTCAAGATTGATGTGTTCCATCAAGTTATGTTGCAGTACATGTTACGAGTTACATGGTCTTGTGATCGAAATTTAGATGTTAATTCTTGGCATTTAAAAATAATTTCGACATTTTTGCTTTTTATTTGAAACACAACTCTTTGACTCTGAAGAAACCCATTAAATTGCTCGCATCTCTAAATTATAACACCAGATTTGGGGAGAAACAAAAGCAATTAGCACATCCGATAAATTCCGAATGCTTTCTGTCTTTTGATTCGTTTTTGAAAAGAACGTTTTGAGCCGTATTCATTGGAACTGAAGGAAACTTATTTGCAGCTTAACTCATTCGCTTGTTTAATTTATTCACACTTCAATAAATGAGGCAAATTTTTCAAAGAAAGTCTGCTTCTTAGTTGTTTTTATTAATTGTCAGAAAAGAATATAAAACGGCATCTCAAGTTTAAAAGCACATCTGCAACATTGTCGTTACCATCCTTTTACATACACGCACACACACACACACACACACACAGTACACGCCCTCGCGTGTTCACACATGCAACAGTGTGACTAATTTTCTTTTAGATCCACACATTTCCTGCACTGTTGCTATTCTTATTTTACACTAAGATAAATTGATACACACACACACACACACAAACACACGTATATGCACACACAAGTTATCTATATTTACGAGAGGAGTTCCGGTGAATAAGGAAAAATAGGTTAATCTCCGAATGCTTGCATGTAAGTTCGATTCTAAATGGGTGTCCCAATACTATGACTTTCTACAAGGATGCGCACACACACACACACATACACACGATTGCGTCTGGCATGAAACAGACTGTCGCCTTTAAGTGTTGAACTTCTATGTTTACTTTTATATTTACACACGCTCTATCTCTGATATTGAACACTTTATCCCATAAATATAGCACACCTTAAGACTATATTTTTTCATATATATAGAGAGAGTTTGTCTGACGATCGCTAAAGCGTGTAACCCAGGGTCACAAACTCACATCTATCCAACCAAATATGTTAGCTCTATCTCTGATATTGAGCGCTTTCTAATAAGTACCGCGCATATAATATATAAATAATTATATATATATATATTTATTTATATTTATATACACACTTTTCACACACACACACATATATATATATATATATATATATATATATATATATATATATATATATATATATATATATATATATGTACGAAGTGCAACTTAAAGTTTCGTGGTTCTACCAACACATCAAGCACGAACTATTATTTTTTATTTTTTTATATACAATCAACGACGAAATTATTCGTACACCAAACAATTTTGAATATTTTTATCCATTTCTCAGAATCTAATTCCCGTATGATGCTAGATTTTTTATAGGAAAAAATGAAAAATTTTCACAATATTAATATTCAATAGCATGGACTCTCATCTTTATAACTTGCTGCATCGTTTTCTAAAGTTTTTGATGAGATGTGAACAAGTCTGGGATGTTCTTCCATTCTTCAATAGTTACACGTTCTAATTCCTGAATATTTTTTGTGATCAACGATTTATTCGAACTTTCAATTCTGGCCATAGATTTTCAATAGGATTCAAGACAGCACTCATTGAAGGCCATGGTTGAGCTGCAATCTTCTTTTTCTGAAGTTCTGCATTCACTTATTTAGATGTATGTTTGAGCTCATTATCGTGCTGGAAAGTAAATCGCCGACCTAGATGAATATTTTGTGCTTATAGTTGTAGATTTTCATTCAGAATTTTGATATAGCCTGCAGATTTCATTATTCCTCTTATTGCAGTTAATTTTCCAGTCCCCCTTGACCTAAAATAAAACTCCAAAACGTCATTGAACCGCCTCCATGTTTTGATGTTGCCATTGTGTTCTTTGTGATGAAAGCCTCAGCTTTATTGCACCAAATCTTCTCTACATCATTATTTCCAAAAAGTTCAATTTTTTATTTTATCACTCTATAGTATTTGTTCCTAAAAGAAATTTTCTTTGTCCAAGAACGTTTTGGCAAAATTAAAGCGAGCAACAATGTGACATGTTTTGTAAAGAGGGATTCGTCGTAGTCGCTTTCCATACAACCCATTTCTGTAAAAACTAAGTGGTATTGAGTGAGTATTTACGCTGATACGCATCGTATCCAAATTCTTGGCCATGTCTTTCAAAACAACTCTTGGGGTTATATTAACCTCGCGACACAGTTTTCGTGCAGTCCTCCGTGAC
Source organism: Acanthosepion pharaonis (assembly GCA_903632075.3). Classification (NCBI taxonomy): domain Eukaryota; kingdom Metazoa; phylum Mollusca; class Cephalopoda; order Sepiida; family Sepiidae; genus Acanthosepion; species Acanthosepion pharaonis. Next base: position 888,823 of record CAHIKZ030003485.1, read on the forward strand.
AATTTGGGTTATCTTGCACGCCCAGCCAAATTTTCTGTCGTGCCAAATTGTTTAAACTTCTTTATAACGAACTGTACCGTAGATCTAGGGATAGCTAACCGGTTTGAAATAAAGCTGCCCCACGTGATGTTCTTTACTGGAATTATCACAAATATTCCACTGAATAGTCTTCACCGATAAAATAATTATTTAAATTACTTATGCTTACACGAATCAATCAATTAAAAACGATAGTTTCTACTGTTACGAATAATTTTGTCTTTTCCTATTTTGAATAATTCGCATATCAAATGTACTGTATTTAACCTATTTTTCTGAAAATTAAGTTTTATATTCCTTTTATTTGTGTGTGTGTGTGTGTGTGTGTGTGTGTGTGTGTGTGTGTGTGTGTGTGTGTGTGTGTGTGTGTGTGTGTGTGTGTGTGTGCTTATTAATATATAAAAAAACCTGGTATTATACGGGCATTAGATTCTGAGAAATGGATAAAAATATTCAAAATTGATGGGTGTACGAATAATTTCGTCGTTGACTGTACCTATATATATATATATATATATATATATATATATATATATATATATATATATATATATATATAAGCAGTGAGAGACAGAGAGTAAGAACAACATCAAGAAGCGCGCTTTAATTTGTTCATCATGCAGATTTATTATATTCGAGCAGCCTAAAGAAAGCCACTTCTTAAACCTTCATAAATGAAGAGAGAGCAATCATGGCAAACAGCAAAATATTTCAGATGAATAGTCGTTTGCTTGAATTAAAAATGATTAAGAATTTTGTTTGAGTCGACTGCAGCCCAATGTCAAAGAGGTTTTCTGTTATAGTTTTATAAGAAATTTTAAGCAAACATTGGTCATGAAAAGATTCTGTAATGTGTAAAATATTTCCAAATATTACAATCCATTCAGAAATTTGGACTTCTTCCAATGTTTACTGATAATTATTTTGATCAAAATAGCAACTTTTTTTATTAGAAATTACAGTTCCATATCATGCAGCTAACAATAGAATGTATCTAGTCAAACTTGGGGGATAAAATTAGTTCCCTCACGTGAATATTAAGTCAATCAAATAACTGTGCGTAAGCTTCCTATTTACATAGTAAAATGCCTTTCTTGTTCTTAAGTTTGAATGTAATTGTATCATCAATCAATTGAAACGTGTTTTATAAATACTGGAAGATTAAATTTTAAAAAATCATGAGACATTATCAGTATGATTCAAACTTGAAATAGCAAAAAAGAAAAAAAATCTATTCCCAGCCTCACATCAATATTTTTTGACGATCGATTCAACAATACCGCGAAATGGGGTTGTCGACCAAAACTTTCCAGCGATTTTAGATCGAAATTAGAAAATCAATGAAGAATAGAAAATTTTAATTTGAAAGCCAATTACCTTTGAAATGATGTAAACTAAAATGGCCGATGCCAAAAATAAACAGAGTTATTTACTCCGCTTAGTTAGAAATATGTTCACATAGAAAGTAATAGCGCTTGCCTGTCTTAATTTTAACATTCAAAATACTATTTTTTTCAATATCTGTCTATATCTCTGACATGATTACTTGCATTATTTACATTATTCGGACTGTTGGAATTTCGAACTGAACCCTTTATATCGTCCACCGAGGTAGATTTTTCTAGTTACACGTGCCATGCCTCTTCCGGATGTATCAGTTATTTCCCTTTATCTCAACTTTCCAAGTTTTGGTTTACCACTGCTGTGGCCTGGTATTGAACTCACAAGTCTTTGGGTCTAGTCACTGGATCTAACCAATGTCTTTATCCACTGGGTCATGTGTCCTTGGTAATTTTGGGGACTTATAAACCTAATGTCTTCAGCAACCATGTTTACCAGTTCTCATTTTGCGATTTCTTTCTGTTGAATTGTTTACCAGAGCTTATATTGCAATTTTGTTGTTATTTTTTGTTTTTCTCTAGCACCATTTATTAATGGTTCTCATATTGTATTCATTTCTATTTTTTCGGTAGTGTTTACAAACGACACCTGACAACAGATGGGTTTGAATATTGTATGAACACTATCTGCGTTTATAATGAGATCATTGAAAACATTTCAGTTTGAGAATCGACCATTGGCACCAAAATTGGATTTCAATTCCGTTCGTTGGCACCTTGGGAGCTTGAATATTGAACACTAAGACCAGACGTGCTTGAATACTGATCATTGGCACCATATGGATTTGAACACTTGCCATTAACATTATGCAGACTCGAACAAAACCGACCACTGACATAATGATGATTAATATAACTTTTATTGCAGAGTTTTCTGATAAATGACATTAGTCGACGGGAACTTGTTGCAGTCGTTTGATCAATGTATTTGTTATATACTTCTTTTATTATATCCTAATGAACAAGAGAATGCATATATAATATGGATCTTATTTCAGAGGATATTGTCAGTTATATTTCTAATTTTATATCATAAAAACTGAAAATACGGGAATAAAATACCAGTTATCTTGTATGCAAATTAGTTATTAAAGCATAATTTGTTCTGGTTTTAATAAAACAGTTATACATACTATATATATATATATATATATATATATATATATATATATATATATATATATATATATATATATATATAAGTCCCTTGAGCGCTTAGCCTTGGAGCGGGTAGAATGGAGATCAACGTGTTTTAGTGGACTCAGCAATTTCCAATCTGCTTGTCTGAATCATCTTCAAGAAGCGAGAGCTAGATCTAAAAGGTCAGCCAATCTAACAGTGATCTCATCTCACAATCCTCACACTTGGTCCTGTGTGGCCTCCTTTATAAATCACTAGCGGGTCTTAAATGCCACTTAAGATTATCGCACAAGATTCCATAACTGAATCAATAAGCTGTCAGATCCTCATACGTCGAAACCGACGGGAGAGTCCATTATATATATGTAATAGAATTTTGGTGATTTAGACAAATCATTATAGTAATTTATCAAGAATCTTCAACATAATGCAGAAAGCACTGGACGGCCGTTTCGACCTATTTGGGACTCATCAGCAGTGTGCATCCACTACTGAGATTCGAAGAAGAAACTGAATAAACTTGTTATAGCGCCATCACTCATAAATTTCTTTGTTTTTTTTTTCTTTCTCCTTAGTGGAATGCTCACTGATGATTCGTCTCAAATAGGACGAAACGGCTTTCTGCATTCTGTTGAGGATTCTTCTAGACTCGATGAATTACTATATGACACACACACACACACACACACACACACACACACACACACACACATATATATATATATATATATATATATATATATATATATATATAGTTGACAACTGAACTCGATGGATTCTTATAGCTTAAATATAACACTTACAGTGCTACGCAAAAGTAAGTTAAGATAATATTTTTTTTAAATTGTCTCTTTTTTTCAAATAATCAACAAATCTTAATTAAACTATATATTCATTAAGACAAATCTAGAATAAAAAAGAAAAAAGCTGTAATAATATTAATTCAAAATTGAAAATTAAGATGTGCAAAAGTAAGTGAAGTCTTTACATTTAATATTTGATGACTGCTCCTTTTGAGGTCGAGAAATCGAACAGGTTTTTTCTATCATTTTTTAAGTTTCTAGCCGTAGTGTGTGCCGATTTGTGAGCATTCTTTTTGGTAAAACGCCTAAAAAAGTTCGTTACTACCTGTTTTTTATGGGGGGTGCATGTACCGCATTCTTTACATTTAACAACAGATTTTCAATTATGATAAAATATTTTCTTAATGAATATATAGTTTAATTAAGATCTGTTGATTATCTGGGAAAAAAGACAATTTTTTTAATATTATCTTAGAGGTACTCGTACTTTTGCGCAACACTGTACAAGCGTGTGTGTGTGTGTGTGTGTATATATGTGTACATTACACACACACATATATATATATATATAGAGAGAGAGAGAGAGAGAGAAACAGACAGACAGAAGTTAGTGTGTGTGTGTGTGTGTGTGTGTGTGTGTGTGTGTGTGTGTGTGTGTGTGTGTGTGTGTGTGTGTGTGTGTGTAATTGAATACATTCTTAAAGAATCTAATGTATATCTAAGAATAAATGCTTAAAGAGATCAACCATAAATTAGAATGATGTGACAACCCACTGCGCTGTCTGACCGCACAAAGGGGAAAACAGCAGAATTCCCAGTAGACAAACACATACACAATTACGAATACACATTACCACGCGATGCCCACTTAGGCATTCAAGAATCTTCACAAATTTCTATACATATTGAATTACCCACGGTTTTCATGCACGTGACAAGTGTCTGACCAATGAGAACTGGACCAAACACAATTGAAAATATAGTGTTTCTGACTTTTTATCTGTTTTCTCTCAATCTCTGACAAAGCTTTAATAAAAGTAAAACATATTAGATTGATATTTTTCCTATTCTTTATCATCCTTTTGGATTTCGATCCATATTTGACCTGCATTTGATCTTTAACTCATATGTGTGTGTGTGTGCCTCTGTGTGTGTGCCTCTGTGTGTGTGTACGGAAATCAAAAAAAGCGGCGACAACCTGAAGATTTCGTTGAAGCATTAAACAGACTGTCGCCGATTCGTCTTAACTTCAGTATCCATTCTTATATTTACATACGCTCTATCTGATAATGAGCCATAATTTCCACAGAAATGTAGTATCTTAAATCTAATTTTTATCACACACACACACACACACACACACACACACACACACACACACATATATATATATATATATATATATATATATATATTTATATAAAGGCGGGTGGTAGAAGCTTCTATCATAAGTAAATTTCAGGCTGTCAGGTTTTATTATGTAAGTCAATGTTTTCTCATTTAATATCAGCAAACAGATGTTGTTATGAATTTCAGTATATTCATGACAGATTTATTTTTACGTCTATAATATCTGTCTTTACTAAAATATTAATGACGGTTTTATTTTTGACATGGTGGACAGTCATCAGATTTGCAGAATGAAAACGGATGAATAAACTCTTTAGTTTAAATTTTCTTGGTTGTATCTTGTAGGGCTTCAATTAAATCTTGTCTAGTAACTCAGAATTAATAAATTATTAATAATTTTTAATTCCATTTCCCTTTAATTCTATATCATTTTGATTCTATTTCCTTTCATTCTATTTATTTTTCATTCCATTTCATTTTAATTCCATTTCTTTTTAATTCAATTTCTTGTTAATTCCATTTCTTTTTCATTCTATTTTGTTTTAATTCTATTTTTCAATTTCATTTCTTTTTAATTCCATGTCTTGTTAATTCTATTTCTTCATAATTTGTTTTTAATTCTATTTCTTGAAATTTCTATTTCTTTCTAATTCTGTTTCTTTTTAATTCTATTTTTAATACAATTTTTTCATTCAATTCCTTTTCTATTTTTTTTTCAATTCCATTTCTATTTAATTCCATTTCTTTTTAACTCCATTTCTTTTTAATTCCATTTTTCATTCAATTTCATGTTAATTCCAATTCTTTTCATTTTATTTCTTTTTAATTCTATTAATTTTTAATTACATTTCTTATTAATTCCATTTCTTTTTAGTTCTATTTTTTAATTCCATTTCGTTTTCATCCTATTTCTTTTAATACTATTTTTCATTCAACTTTTTTAATTCCATTTTAATTTAATTCAGTTTCTTTTTAATTCTATTTCTTTTTAATTCTATTTTTTAATTCTATTTCTTTTTTGTTGTGGTAGGATCCACCTAATTTACATAGTGGAGTACCGACCATATAAATATGGTTGGTACCGGGAAAGGAATCAAGAGATTCAATCCAGAGATTCTGCCCGACTGCGACTAAGTCAACACATTCTCCAGGAACGGTCTTCCCAAGAATATACAAAAGACTATATGTAAATATTGTGTACACTTTCTAAGTACATTTTGTGTTGTATTATTATTCCATGCATTAGTCAAGTTTCAACATTTTTAATTCTATTTTTTAATTCCATTTCTTTTTCAATCTATTTCTTTTTAAATCCATTTATTTTAATTCAATTACTTTTTCATTCTATTTATCTTTAATCCCATTTATTTTATATTCTATTACTTGTTGATTCCATTTCTTTTTAATTCTAATTTTTAATTTTATTTCTTTTTAATCCTTTTTCTTTTAAATTCTTTTTTCTTTATAACTTTCTTTATGCCATTTATGTTTTTTCTGTTTTTTTTTTTTTGTTATTTTGTTCCATTTCGATTTTTCGTTTTCTAACTTTACAAAATCTTTTTTATCCCCAGATTATAACTTCCTTATCACTTATAGCAATCTTTAAAGATTTGAATTGAAAAATAAAATTTCAATAATTATATTAGTGTTCACTTTTTATTTACGATAGATTAAACAACATTCCAGTTGCATAATAAAATCTTACACACCCAAATAATTTATTGCAAATATTTCTAACAAAAATTGATGTTATAAGAGAAAATGTATATGCTGTATTCAATGTATAGATATATATCTTGAAACTTCGTCCATCTGTTGGTTACTACCAATTTACATGTGAAAAACTGACTTGCATATGATCTGGAATTTCTTGTGTGTGTGTTTGTGTGTGTGTGTGTGTGTGTGTGTGTGAGTACATTTATGTAGTTTTTGTATATATATATATATATATATATATATATATAAGTTTTTATATTTCTGGATATTTAGTGTTAACTTCTTTTCTCCCTTAATTTGTTAATGTCTAATTGTTTCTGGCATAAAACCCGATATGACATTGCAGACCATTTATTTTTAGTATCTATCAGCCATTTAGTACGGCACTTACTTCACTTAGTCCATTTTTAAAAAAAACGCCTTAGTTGAAAGAATAGACATGAAGAATGCCAGCCTGAAAAAATGTTTGCGTCTCTGATTTGCCAAAATGGATATTCCATTATTTCCATTGATGGTAATCACGTTTTCCGACATTTTTATTTTCTTCTGTCAATGGAAATGACACGATTTACTGTGTTGTAACTGACAATCACTTTTATGAAAGAAGTGATCACACAAATACAGTAAAGTAAGAATAAGAATTATTAAAAAGAACATCCTCATGATTCTATATTGGTCTAACCTCCAAGAATCTTCATTTCTCATTTTATCAGGCATTCTCTGTTTCTTCTATTTTTTTATGCAGTGCCATCCGACATCTTAGATGACAAATCACGACAAAAGCATACGAATAAATATTCCAATATATTTTTGTCTAATTTTCGATAATCACGAAATAAATGTTGCATGTCTGTTTTTAATTTATGCAGTAAAAAGAAAAATCACAATGCAAGTCTCTAAAAAGTTACATTTTCTTTTTCCTTGTCTCTTTAAACTGAACAAGAGAGAAATATGAAAAATGTCAAAAATTGGAACAGCAAAGGAAATAAGAAAGCGATTTAATGTCGCTAGAAAAAAGAAATATTTCCGAAAAACTGATCTATTGTTTAAATATCACTGAGATTACAATAGTTTTCGAAGTTGATCATCTTTATAAGTTTTGACCTTTAACAGTAAACCTTGGGTGATGGTATCATTTAAAGATACAGACGATTAGTTAATATAACTTAAGTAAGATCAACTCAAAGGTCACCGCGATTGCCAAAAGTTTTTGTTTGTCAATAGAAAATTCTTTAAAATTCCTAATTATTTCCTAACTTTTGTCGACTTAAGGGTTATTGAATTTTTTTTTTTTTTAGTTTCGTATCTGACATATCGACAAAAATGTTTTCCGCTTGTCTCTGCCTATTTTGAGAGGGAAATTTTATTTTTATCAATCAATTAAGCCGTTAAAAACAAAACTACTTCTAAATATCATGACTTCTGATCTTTGAAAGAAATATTTACGAGTTAAGGTGTCATTTTCTATCAATAATGACTTATAAAATATTTTTTTATATTTAAATATTAAAAACTCTACTTTTATCTATTGAGCGCTTTTTTGGCGGACGTTCTGCTAGCCGGAAAAATGTTAAATTCTTGTCAATTTCACTGATTTTCTTTATTAATACAACACAGAAAATACGTGAAAATGAAGAGAATTATCAGTATTATTATCATTATTATTGTCATAATTATCATAATTATTGTTATTATATCATTATTATTATTATTATAATGAAGAAGAAGAAGAAAAGAAAGGAATATGTTCCTTATTGGATTTTATTAAGTAAATATTTTGTTATCCACTGCGATTAAGATTGTTGCGTATTTCCTTCCAGTATTCGAAATCTGTGTTATCATTAAGAAATTAAAAACAAAGACATTGAAGGCGCGCAGTGTTAACTCTAGGGAGAATGGCCTAACTTTCCCCCCATCCACCCCCCCCAATCTCTCATTCGGCCTCGTGCAAGACTATTAAAAGTAAATGTCAAATAAATGTTGTGAAATAAGCTAATTGCTGATTGTTTAATTCAAGATGATGGCACACTAATCTTGACATGCCAAATATTGGACGAAGAAAGAAAAACATTTACTTCATGTCAAAACAACTGGAATAGAGTAAAATGACTGCGCTATATAAAAAAAAAAGCGGAACATATTCAATTAATACTCAGATGCTAACTTTCAATGTTGTTTGTATGATATCTCCATCAAGTCTGCAATTAATTCGGCAAGCCGAAAAAGGCTTCCAAAATATTGATTATTTCAGTTTATCGACGCTTTTAGAGCAAAAGTGAAATGGAATTTCCAAGGAAAAATTCTTTTTGACATATCTCAGTGTTCTCTCCTTCTCTCGATCTTCTCTCTCTCTCTCTCTCTCTCTCTATCTATCTCTTTCTCTCTTTCTCTCTCTCTCTTTAACTGCCGCTTTCCATTTCTCTCGATTTTTCTATTCATCTGTCTCTATATATATTTCAATGTTCTTTCTATCTTTCTATTTCTCTCTTTTTCTCTGACACTCTTTCCCACTCTCTCATGCAAATGACTACGAATGGTTAACATATTCGAATTCTAAGGCTAAAAATAGTTTTCAAGAATGTCAATTCTCGTCTTGTTCTATTCACACTGATGCCAAGTCAGACAGACTTATCGTTTGATTAACTTTGTCTACTTCATCTACCTATGCCAGAGCGCTGCCAAATTTGTACACTTCCACCGTCAAGCTACAAATTTGAACTGTGTTACTATTTACAATGAACTGATTTGACCCAATTATCTGCTGGTCCAACTCACGACATAGACATCAATGCTATTTGCAGACTCACACTGTTTCTCGCCTAAAACAAATTCACTAGCTTTATTTTTCTTACCACTAAATTAATATCATTTTCACTCAATTTATACCCAAATTAAGTAAAAATGGATGATGAGGTCGCATTGCACCAATCTTCCAATAAAAGACTTCGACCTCAGCGTACATTCGGAATTCTGATCTTTTTCGAGTTCAAACTCCGACTGTTGCAAGCCATGCCATTTTCTTTACATAGACCAGTAAAATATCAGCTAAATCAAACTTTTATATTTTTTTTTAATAAAAATATTCCAAATTTAATCTGTAAAATTATCTTAAATAAAATTAATTCAACCATATCTTCATCCTTGGTAATGTTTTCTTATAAAGAACAGAAGTCACGATAATTAGAATCAATTGTGATTTTTTAACTCACAATAAATCGTTAATTTCATATTTGCCAAATTAAATGATTTAGTTGACAAAATATTAAATTTCTGATTCAAAATACCGAAAGACAGACAAACAAATGAACCGAACTAAACTAGGGAAAAACATTCTTACTTTTATATAAAATGAGAAAAAATCTTTTGAAAAAATAATTCAGTAATATAGAGATGTCGACAAGAGGGAATAAATAATTCGCGATTATTTTAGATGGTTTATAACAAAGCCTTTTACTGATGAGTTTGACCAAAAGTAAAAGATTTCAATTACATTTCACCATAAAAGGCCTTTCCTTTTGGCATAGCATTTAATTTACGAGTTGATATTAGCGTCCCATTAAGAGATACCCACTTTCTTTATCTTATTATTAATATAATCCATTCAATTCATCTCTGCTAATAATCTTATTAATGAAGGTGTTTCTCGTTGCAAACTATCGAGGCTAAGTGTCGATTCATGGGAGACACAAATCCCGTCTTTTGGAGCTGCTTAATATTTTCTTAGTTGATGGGTAATTGCAGCTTTTCTGAAAACTTTGATGTGGATCGTTTGCTGCTTTCAATAACTCATTATTGAAGATTAGGGATTTCCCGAACAATATTTCTCTGACAGAATGCAAATCATTACTTTTTTTAATTGGCATTCTGGCATTGCATACAAGACATGACATTCTCGGTGCTATTTTTGTGATCTTTGTGAAAGGTTCTCCGTTGAATAAGGAAGCCTTTAAATTCCCTGTCATCCATGGATTCTCTGAAAAACGATAAAAGTAAGCGATCTTTTATCTCACTGAAAGTTTGACTTTCTATAATAAAGTTCACTGAAGATAAGGCTTGTAAACCAAATAAAACAAAAGCTTACTATTCATTTTTTTAAATAATAAATGGTGCTTGATATGTTGGAAAGATGATAAAGATTAATCGTTGAGTTGAAGAGGTTGTGATTGTAGCGTCCAGGGAACTATCCACGCAGGAGTTTTGTTCTGCAAAGTAGTACTTTTTAAGAAATCCTGTTTGAGTGGCACATTTTTCTTATATTTTGAATACGGGGGAAATGAAGATGACTTGACTACGTAGAAATCGCGTGGAGTGTCCTAACGGTAAAAGTCGAAACTAATGGAAGAAAAGAATGGAACTTTCACCAAAAGTTGACTTAAATTATGACAAAAATATTTCAACTCAAATTGAAAAAAATATATCATCCTTATTCTTCATCCGATAAAATGTTTCGTCATATTCCACAGCCATTTGTTTTTGGAAATGCCTGTGTTTCGTTTGGTAAAAGCTCCGGTCAAAAAATCCTTTTACCTTTATTCATATGAAATTTCTTTCAAGACATTGTCTAGCAAAACCAAACGAACGGCTGGTTTTCCCTGCAAAAAATACAAATTATGACAATCACCCAACAAATGATATTTAATTCTGTTCTACGACACCTTGACTGGCTTTAGTGAAAAATTTGGATTAAAAATGTTAATTCTAAATACATCTATTGAATTGTTTCGAAGTTCATAAACATAGAATGTTGACAATTTTTCGTTGTTTTATTATTCATGAAAATATTAGGAAGCCTCTACAAATTTCGAGTATTTCTTATTACAAAGCCTTTTTAAGATATATTCATCTTATTAACTGCGGATTCTATTTTTATTTTTAAAATTAAAAAATTTTAACACATTGACTGCTAACCACGAGGTAACTCATGGTTAGCAGTTTTTATTATGACGCCAACTACGTGTTATTCCCTGCCGACTGCGTGTTAGCCCGTAGCCGACTACTAATTAGCTCGTGCCAACTACAAACTATTACGTGTTGAATACAAGTCAGACCCTTGTCGACTACGCGTTAGGCCGTGTCGACTACGTTCTAGTCCGAGTCGACTACAAGCTATCCAGTGCCGACTACAAGTTATCCAGTGCCGACTACATGTTAGCCCGTGCCGACTACGTGCTAACCCATGCCGTCTACGTGTTTTCCCGTGCCGACTACAAGTTATCCCGTGCCGACTGCACGTTATAAAGTGCCGACTTTGAGTTTATATTTAATGATACTTTCAGTGTGAAAAATAATGTTAAGACTTCAGTCGAAGCTATAATTCCACTCATAAAACTTTTTACTGCGCAACTTGGCCTTTATAAAGTTGACGTTTGACGTTAGACTTCGTAAATGACCTCTGGTAGTCAACGTTTTAAAGAGCCTTTTCTGGTGCTTTAGATAAGCAAATATGTCGTTTAAGAAATTTGAATTTTTAAATGTCTTCCATTCTAACGATTATAGTCACGATAAAAAGAAGACAGTTATAGATGTTGTTTAAAAGTGATTGTAAATGACATGGAACAGATGGTCGGCGTGTGCCGTCGACATAAAAGCCGAGAAAAGGAATGATCTATCCAAGTTTGAAAACAAGTAGAAAAATCCACTAAGGATTTCTAATAACACTGATTTTTTTAAGAATAATTTTTTCTCAAATTATCCCTGTGTGTAGCTTACGCCTCTGATAGTTGATTTGTTTTAAATACTCCAAATCATTTTGAGGTATGCTCCAGCCTGCAAACTCAGTAATTTGTGTTAAAGCCGCGTCATGGAATCGCAGAATTTTGGATTTTGCTCTTTTCTTCCTTTTTGAAAACATATCTTATAAAATCCTTTAATACTTGTAAAATTCTTCTACTAACCTAATTTTGCTTTAAATATTTCATTTTATTTCTCCGCTCTCCCATCTACGGGTGATTTTAATAGAACAAGCAGGCCTTTTGTATAAAATGGATTCACTACTTAGAAAAGGCGGCGAGATATTTCTGGAAGTTTTCTAAATCTACAATGGAAAATGTTATTGTGCTCGGCCAGTCGGAGAAGGTAAGTCACTTACTGAGAAAGGCTCGAAAATTAATCAATAAATCACATTCGCATCGATCTGCCTTCTGCACACACGCATGCGCACACGTGTTTACTCATCCAGCATATTAGGAAATAATAATCAACCATTTGCTTGATTTATCTATTTTATTATTAAAATAATCGCGGGAACGAATTTCGTTTTTCGACTTTAAATATGTTGAATAATATCCTTTTCCACATACATACATATATATATATATATATATATATATATATATATATATATATATATATGCATACGCATACGTGTACAAGCAATCTTTCATTCATACGCATACACGTAGACATAAATACATTCGTGCTTTCTCCCACTTCCAAAAATCAATTATGTACTCTGTATATACATATATATATATATATATATATATATATATATATATAGAGAGAGAGAGAGAGAGAGACAGAGACAGAGACAGAGACAGACAGACAGACAGAGACAGAGAGACAGAGAGAAAGAGAAACGTGACGCCCACACAACGAAAATGATACATAAACGTCATAGAATGAACATGTGACGTCTACGCAACCAATGAAAACAAAACAACAAAAAATTTAAAAAATCGAAACAACTTCGCATTATTCCACGCCCTAAATTTCTTGTGAAGGTAAATAAAGAAATGCGTTAAATTTACAAAGGCTGTCCTACTTATTCTTGAGATACATACACACACACACACACACACACACACACACACACACACACACATATATATATATATATATATATATATATATATAAACTTAAGAATATGTCTGGAAAACCGAAAGTGAAAATTGTTACAACCGAAAGAAGAGAAGAAGGGAAAAAGAGAGAAAGAGTAAAAAAAAAAAAGTGAAAAACACAACGAAAAGGTCAAATAACCACGACCTTCTACAAGTATGCACATGAGCGCAGAACGGACGCATGGGAGTGCGCGAACACGCGCGCAGGCACCCGGGCAGGCACGCATATACAAGAAAACTTGCACCAATGAAAAGTGCATATGAAAAAGAAATATCGAGAAATACAAACATTCAATTGTTGATACCCACTGACGAGTGGACGCTATGATTCCCGAAGGGTGCGTCTACGAAACTCTGGAGTCGGGATGCTGATGGTAATATCAATCAGCTAAGTGACAATCCTTTCATTTGTATTAATTGTAAATATATATATATATGTGTATGTGTGTGTACATATATATATATGTGTGTGTGTGTGTGTGTGTGTGTGTACATATATATGTGTGTGTGTGTGTGTGTGTATGTGTGTGTGTATGTGTTTATGTATATATATTTATATAAAGGTCGATCGATATATCCGTAGTGTAGTTATTAACTGAATTATGACATGATATTTTCACTGCATAATGTTCAAGCTATGTGGTTAATATCATCTTCTCCTGAATTAAGTGCATGAACAAGGTCCAAAGTTTCTGTTCCAGGATAAATGCCGTATGAAATGTTTTTTGGGTCATTATGCTACTGTATCAATGAGCTATCGACGTATTTCTTCCTTTTTTCTGTTTTTCTTCTGGGATCTGCGGGAAATAAATGTTTTCTTTTTCACAACAACCAAATTCGATTTCTTTGCTTGGCTGAAATAGATGCCATGAATCTCAAAGTTCACCTTATCCATTTCTATGGCACCTTCTTTTCTGCGCTGATCTCATCTGTATAATTGAAAGAATCAATGTTGTTTGCACAGTTCCCAGTTTATAACTGTTCCTATTTTTCATGTTTGCTTTATATATTCCCTTCATATCACTTTATTCTTAAAAGATATAGCAGAAAAATTTGATCTTAGGCATCATGGAATTTGTTTCCAATGTTGATCGGTTATCTGTAAAAGCAGGATGTTTATCGTAAAGGACATCAATATTTTTGCCCTCGGAAATTGAGAATCAGGCTTTACCAAATCTATAAGTGATCGTCATCCTAACGCTTCAAAAAAGAAATGTCTGTGTTTAATTTAATGAGAATTAATAAAAGCGATTTGTACAAAATATCAGTTGACCATCTCATACATTGATTTTATTAATCAGGATAAAACGAGTACTCAAAAATATTTTTCGTTCTTCTCTGATCAGTAATTAAAAGACTGGTTTTTGATGAAAATTCAAGACAGACAAGTGCAGTGACCTCTTGGCTACCATTCTTGAATCAAATGAGTTTATTTTCAGCCAAGCAGGGAATCTTTATAGTTTTGGACTTGGTGGCAGTCTAATTGGATAAGCAAAATGTCACACATCATCATCTCGTTGTCCTTCAGTTGATATTAAAGTAGAGATCGTTTTAAAAGCCTTTTACTTCTTATCCTTTTCAATAAGTGCAGCGAAAAATAGTAAATCACTCCACACGCAAATATTGATTTTTTAAATAAAAAAAAAACTGATATTCATACTAGTAATTGTGCGCATGTCTATGTGTATATGCATGTATGCGCGTGTACCTATGTGCGTAATGCTATTTGTTCGTGCAAGTGTGTGTGGCTGTTTTCTTGATGCAATACTAACAGAAAAAACAATACAAAAGCTTTTAACGTTTAGATATCTGTGCACTTTTATGAAGTGTATCTTTTCTAAGCCAAAATGACAAGAAATGGTTCTCTTCTGACGACGTTTTTCTTCATTGTCAATTTTGGAATCCTTCATTTTGAAGACTACATCTTTCACGACTCTTACATTGAATATAACTTCGATATTAAAATCTTTTTTAAAATATTTGGCAAAATCGTTGAGAGAAGTGAACTACGTCGATTTGAAAATCGGATTTCTGAGAGTTATCGAAAGTAAATCGGTGGCCAGTCGAAATCTAAATTCGTTTAACGCTACTCAGACTATTAATATATTTCGCTACATAAAGAAACGAATTTAAATTATGGCAATGCAAGAGCGAAAAAAGAATGTGAAAGAAAGACAAGAAGAGGTAAACGATCACATAGGGATAAGAATATGCATCAATGTGGAGGAGGGGAGAAACGATATGAGGGAAAACAAATGAAGAAGAACAAGAACAAGAACAAGAGAAGAAGAAAATGAAAAAGACATGAAGAAGAAGAAGAAGAAGAAGAACAACAACAACAACAACAACAAGAAAAAAGATAAATTCTGCAATTAGGTGAGAATAATTCTGCCGAGAGAGAGAGAGAGGGGGGGAGAGTGTGTGTGTGTGTGTGACTCAAATAACAATGAGGGAAATTGGTACAAAGCCACGAATAAAGGAAACATTTGGACTATTATTATTTGTATTGATGGATTTTTCACACTAGTTCTAATTTATAGCTTTTACTGGAAATCATATGACATCTCGTCCTTTCTATAGGCCAGGACTTTCCTAAGTATTTATGATGAATTCAGCAGTGCTGTCGTCCGAATAATAACCATTCTTCCAGGGTTTCTTTAGTTTCCGAACAAGTTTCTAATATTTTTTTATTTCATCTCCACCTTGTGAGTTTCTGGTAGAGTCAGTTCGCTGTCTTTCATGTTCTTGGCTTTTCCCACTCAGCTTCTTTTGAGGAATTCATTGAACTTATCAGTAAGTCTATTTCTAAAATATTATTATTATTAGCGAATTTGGATTACGGAAATTTCACGTTGAATCACCGGTTCTCGTATGATCACTGAAGTTAAGCAACGTCAAACCCGGTCAGTACCTACATGGGTAACTGTTTGGGAATACCAGATGCTTGTATGTGCAGGTGATGTAATGAACAAAGGTTCGGAATTTGTAAATCGAAGAGCCGAGTTCCAATTCCAGTTGTGTTCGTTATATTCGCTTACGCGCAAATTTACTTCTTCTGCACCCAGATATGGGTTAATTAGTAAAACTTGTAGCAGTAAATATTATTATCCCCAAATAATTCTTACAATCTAAAAATATTTTCTAGGTTTAGATATGCTGAAAAAGGTTGATAAGCCGTAAAAAAAAATCAATAAATTCAATCACAACAATCATCAGTCTTCAGACGACACTATCCTAACTACCGTTCTCTAAAACCAGAATAAGCTTTGATCTCAAAGACTTGATTCTACGAAACATGTACACAGAGGATGGTAAATGGTGGAATGGGATTTTTCTTCTTTTATGTTCCATGTCCTTTCAGGAAGCGAATAGTCATGAAATTTCACAACTTCTCTTCCTTTTACCTTTATGTAATGTTTGTCCCTTTAATACACCCCCACCCCCGTCCATCCATGTACATCAACTTGTTAGGTAGACTACTTGCTATTTGCCTCTGACCATTTTCCCTTCAATATGTCCGATGAGTTTTCAAATTCTTCAAGCCCTCTTTCTTATTGTGTTACATAATTTTGTCTCTTTCTGATTCGATGTATAAGTGTTTTTTTAGTTCCCATCTTCATTAAAACTTCCTCACTGTTCATATGTTCCGTCCATGGTACTCTTAGTATTCTTCTGTCGAAAGACATTTCTGTTACTTCAAGCTTTCTCTACAACTGTGAGGAAATTGTCCAGCATTCACCGCTAGGAAAATTGATGTTTTCTTGTTTCCCAATAGTTTGTTTAAGTTTTTGAAGGCATCTTTCACTAGAAGGGATACATTGAGAAATAAATAAGGAAATGCTAGATTGTCCCAGTTATTTATGATGCTGTGCTATCGTTTCTCTGTTTCAAACTAATCTATATATGACAAGATGGACACATTCGGAGCACCGGTTGTGTCAGTTATCCTGACCGGCAAAGTGGGAGCAGGAAGATGGGCGTGGCGAAATAGACATTCACTTAGAGAGAGAAAGTAAGTCTTAGTGTCTGAGAAGAGATTGGAAACGATAAGTAAACATGAAAATCCCGGTCAAGCTGAAAACCGTTACTATTCATATGTCACATGCTTGTTCATAAATCAATCGATAGTGAAGAACAATGATTCAAACATATAAGGTCTCAGAATCTCCAATAATAATGAAAGAAATAGTAGCCTGACACTTGTAACAGTCTTCAATATGACCGATTCAAATGTTCAATCGGTCACTGAATTTCTATCATATTGAAGACTATCCAGAGCGATGAACAAAAGAAGGTACAAGATCAACAATGATTTCTTTCAAAATACATTGTTGATGTTATAAAAAACAAGATGGCGAACACCAGAAAACATAAGAAATGAAGAAAATATGGACTTGTTACCTGAAAATGTTCAACAACATAAAAGGAATATGGAAAAATGTGTAGCTTGACGTCAAAGAACAAAAAATGATGAGTGCATAAAATAAAGCATGAAATTGTTTTCCGAACATGGGAGACAGCATAAAATGAAGTTGAAAAATCGGTAGAAAATGTCGAACAACAGAAAATATTCAGGAAAAGATGTAACTGAAGAAGAAAACTGAAGAAGTGTGGCCTGAAGATGGTAAGCAAAATTAAACTAAAGAAAAAAAACTGGATTTTTAAACTGAAAGATGGAGAACTACATTAAATGAAGACGAGAAAAATGTGCGAATCTGGCCTGAAGAAGTGTAAAAACAGAAAACAGTGTGGAATGCTTAGCTGAATATGGCAAAAAACAGATGAATGTAGAAAAGAAGCAAGGTGGAAGTATGGGCAGATATCGAACAGCTTAAAGATGAAAAAGGAATTTTGGAGCTGATGATTGCATACAACAGGAAATGGCGATAGAAAAGATAAAGTGTGGAATTATGGTCTGAAGATGAGAAAAAACTAAAAATTGTGAAACATTTGCAAAATTATATTCAAAGACAAATCAAGATAATGTTTTCTCCTATTTTAAAAATGTTTCAATTATAAACATTTCAGGGCGTATGTTACGCGGAACTACTTTTTCAGTTTTTCTTACATTTGAGTCGAACTGAACAAATATTTTTGTTACTCCTTTGTTAACTGAGGAACAGAAATTACTATTTCATGATTCAACATCTCATCTTTACATATTTCTATGCATTTTCTTTCTTCTGGCCAGAGTGTGTCTCATTTTGTCTCGTTTTGTTTCCTTCCGCTATATCTTTCATTTTGTAAATACACATTTCTATGGAGTTATAGTTATTTAAAAATCTAATTCCGTCACAAGTTCTTACAACTAGGACCGGAGATACTCCTGCAGTGAAATGACTTACTAAAACATCGAGCCATGATAGGGCAAGCATTGCGCATTCCGGAAATGAAGTAGCCGTTTCTAGAAGAGAGGGCAAGAGAAAAGCAAAACTTTCGATGGAAGATAGACTACTACAAAAATTAATAGCGTGTAGTCAATGTCGGTTGAATAAAAATAGGACAACATGAATTTACAGATGTCCTCTTTTGATCAGTTCAGTAATCTTTGTCTATGAGAAATCCATGTCCTTATTCTCTTCCGTAATTATCTTCTATCTTTTTCTCTTTTTATCAATGATATATTGAGGTTCTGCCATCATTTTCTTTCAATTTTCTAATCTTGTCATTTTTCGCTTTATATTCTTATCTATCAAACTTCGAATAATCTGACACAGGTTAGAATGTTCCTCAGTTAGGGTCTAACTCGCTGTATAGTGAAATCATTTTTCAGTAATTCTGAAAATATTTTTTTTAAATGCATTTCTTAAAGTGACACGAACGTGCATCGATGATGATAATAATAATAAGAAGAAAAAGAAGAACAAGAATAACAGGAACAAAAAGAAGAAAAAGAACAAGAAGAACAATAGCAAGAAGCATTTACTAATGCCAGTAGTTGAGAATGAACAAGTAAAGCTCTTGTGCGATAGAACTAACTTGATTGACAAGTTTTTGGAGAACAATCGTCCTGCTATTACACGTGTTCACAGGCGCAACCATAAATTGATCCTGATAGACGATGCGCTTCTTTGAGATGAGAACATCGTGAAATAAGAACCGGCAAAAATAAAGATGTGCCAAAACCTGGTGGAGAAATTCGGAGAAATGTACCAAGTAGCATCTCAAGTTGCCCCCTTTTCTACCTGATACACTCGAGACTATTTCCAGAAATATTGCAAGGCGCCTTTAGGTATACCTGATAATATTTGGAGTGTGCACTTGGCAACGGTTCTTGGAACAGTTCATGTGCTGGAGAAAGCCTTATGCCTCTAAGCAACAGATAGAAGCTGAGATATGATCAACTACACCTGGCCGAAACAATCTAAGAATTGGAGAGGATGACAAATCAAATAATAGAAATTAATTAGACGGTAAATAGGTAAAGAATGAATAAGTTTCATTAAAAACGCCTTTTTACTTGTTCTTTTTCTTGGTAGAATTTTCCAGAAAGAGCTGTATGGAATCAAAAGGAGCTTTTATAAAAGATTTGTGTGGTTGTCTGTGAATATAAATAGAGATGTACTTTAGAATGCTTACAAATTCACTGACACGTTTAATCTTTAATGTTTTAGGGTCAAAATGGATGTTGTAAAAACAAACATTTAAATCTTTAAAAAAAAGTTATTTTTAAACAAATTATTTAAAAGGTCTCAATCGACAAAACAAGAAAAAGGTGGCATATAACTCCTATGAATATTAGCTTATATTAATTTCCTCTTCCTGTTTAGACTATAATTCAAAATTATATATAAACTATATTAAACTATATAATGTTTTCTGGTAACAGAGAAATAAATATTTTGTGAAAGAACAGACAAATTATCCAAGTTATCTATATTTAAATCGGAATGTAAACACGAATGTCTACGAAAATATTTTTATATAAGAACTTAAACATGGCAATTAATTGGATTTAATATTTAGGTTCGTGTGTTTGCCTGGGTGTATTTACCTGTGTATGTCTATATGTGTTTGTCTATGCGTGTTAGTCTTTGTGTTTAGTCTCTATTAATGTAAATGCGCGTGTGTGTTTATCTCTCTATGTGAGTCTGTGTGTTTATCTTTATGAGTTATAATGCGTCTGTGTGTATATATATGTGTTGTCTGGTATGTGTGTGTGTGTGTGTGTGTGTGTGTGAGGCCGGAAGGTGTAAAGACGACATTGCTGCAAAAGTTTGTTAAAATCAATTGTTTATACCATTATTACGAGCCTAAAAAAGCCTATTTTTCAAATATTCTCTAATTTGTCTCCCTTGAACTCTGTGAACTTTGTCTGCGGAAGTTCATTGCTTTATACTTCCTCTTTAATACGCAGCAGGTGCGTGCGTGTGTTTGCTAATATTATCAAATTTTTATTCGATAAAGTCTGAATGTATCACCCATTCAATAAACTCTTTTGTTGCTACCAAAGCTTCTTGCAGATGAATTTGGCAACTTAAAATACATGTGCCTTTTGGCACGACGCGTCTGTGGCTTACCAATGACCGATATGTTTGGAACCAAAAACAGAATTCACTGTTTCACCAGAGAAATACACGTGTTTATCACTTTCACTTTTCCGAAAATTGTCCGAAATTTGCTTAAATTGCAAATATGACAGAGAAGGCCTCCATCCAGGGCGTAGTTTTTTCAATTCAACTGGGTAATTCGGAATTAGAATTGACAGAAATTCAATTGCAAATTTAGCTCCATGACGCGAACACATCATGCATATATATATATATATATATATATATATATATATATATATATATATATATATATATATATATAAATTACTTTATTTGAAATTTCCTCTTCCTGTTTAGACTATAATTCAAAATTCATAAGCCGATGTCTTGATTAATTGTATGCAGATGCATCAATTAACCAATATCCCTTGTAAAGCATCAACATTTGTGACTATTAAATGATGAGTTTTAATTATTTGGGTCATCAAAATCGATAGCCGCTTGTTTTTATCAACAAAAGAAACCATAATGTTTAACTTACTTCCAACGCATTAGGCGCTGTCAGTAGTCTCTTGAGAATTTTTTTTTTCAGTACAAGGCCCGTGGGACACTCGTGGTAGAGGGTTAGAGGTTTACGTTAGAAGATAGTTTTTACGGATAGGAGAGGAAGGTAACCGTTAACACATAAAAAACACATAAAAAGACATAAAAAGGTTATGGTTGTAGTGACCGGGGAAACAACCTCTTGGCAGTCGGTTCCACAGAGCAATGGTTTGCGGGAAGAAGCTGTTTGAGTGGAACCGATTTCTCACTGGTGGAATGCGAAGGAAATATGGGTGGTTTACTACAATCTAAGTGCCATGGTGGGTCATTGCCATGAAGGTTAAGCCTGGCGGAACCAAGGAATGTAGTTCGTCCGAGTATTTTCCGTGAAAGTAGCAGCAGCGAAGTGTCTTGACTCATCCCGCCTATGAAAGACAGATTGGAAGGTGGGAAATAATTCGTCACCCACATTTACTCGGAGACGCTTTTGGACACTATCAAGGCTAGAAAGTGCGATCTATGCAGCTTCCACCAAAATCTGACAACAGTAGTCCATTCTCGGCCTGATGTATTAGAATGTAGGGGGTGGCTATTGGGGGGGGGTCAGGATGAATATTCAGTATCGCAATAGCCAAACTAGTAACGTTTCATCATCCCGCAGAGTAAACCCTGCGTTTCCACCCAATCATGGTGAACGGGTTTTCCCTCTCAATGAAGCTTCTGGCCTTGAACCTCTATTGGGATTCAAACTCACTCCAGGCCTCAAGTGGGACTCGTGTATAAGCTCCATTGCAAAAAATGCTGGAAATTAGTCGATCCCTTGTACCGTTCCA
This sequence comes from Acanthosepion pharaonis, assembly GCA_903632075.3. Lineage (NCBI taxonomy): Eukaryota > Metazoa > Mollusca > Cephalopoda > Sepiida > Sepiidae > Acanthosepion > Acanthosepion pharaonis. The sequence goes on from CAHIKZ030003485.1 coordinate 910,980, forward strand.
GAACATATCTGATTCCTTCCGCCATGCTCAATCTTTACAAAACACAGATCAGACCAAAAATGGAGTCTCTGCTGGAGCTGCCCAATCCTCACTTTCCAGCCTCGAGTTCAAAAGCAGGCCGTGTGGGTGATGAATTGTTTTCCACCCGACTAACCCCTTTCCCACAAACGAAACGTTGCTAACCTATCGCTGTTTACATGGTAGATTTTGGGGCGAACTCCATTCCTGGGTTCCGCCAGTCCAGATCTTCATAGCTAGAAACCACCAGGCCGCATCCACAGGGTCAACTCATCTTCATTCCCTTCATATTCCATTAGTGAGGAGGAGGTTCCACTCGGATTCTTCCGCAGAAATATTGAATCGTTGAATGGACTCCCGAGCAGATGTTTCCTCGATCACTACAATCTTAATCCCTTCAAATCTAGGGACTACCGTTATCCTACACAGAATATGCACCTCTTGCTGGCTCCCTGTACGCCCTTACAGCAACCATATTTAATAACCCCCTACGTTGACTGTCACTTGGGACTTGTGAACAATATTAAAAAAAAGGTTAATATGTGTGAGAAGAAGAGGAGATTTTTTTTTATGTTCATACTTCACCCTGGTGACTTCTTTTAGAAATTATTTCTTATATTGTTTAATTTTATTAAATAAAATCAAAACTATTAAATGAAATAGTTGTCCCCAAAGAGTATGAATAAAAAATATTATAGCCTATAAAACTGCATGAGTAGCCTGAGACCAAACAAAAATCTAATGGTATCCCCCCCACATACATGCCTCTACCGTCTCTTAATATTGCCAATGCGTACAGTGATGTCGGGCATTGTTATTTCTTGATTTTATGTCTCACAACAGTGATTTTACAAGGTTATGATTACCCATCATCAGAACGCCTCCTATAGAGCAATGTAGATCTTAAATTCTATTGTTAGCTTGCATTTACTTGATGTCCCATCGACATAGCCTTTCACTACACGAGACTAAGTCCAAAAATGATGTACATTGTTTTTGCCAATTTATCTTCTTGACAAATCTCTACGTGTTGTTTCGCTCACATTATAAATAATTAATTAAAAAAATATTTTACGAACAAGAAACTCTTCCCAAATTCTTTGCACTTGCTCTAAATATTGGATAGAGGAATTGGTAAAACTCTTTAAATAGATTCATTAGACTTTTTAATTTTAGTTGAAGTAGGATATTGTTTTTCAAATTATTATAGCTAAATCATTTTGGCAAATTTAAGAAGTCTGTACATTGACCACAAAACAATGTTGAAGAAATTTCTCATAAACACAGTAACATTGCAAATGTATTCCTGGTTGTGCAAAGTCTTAAAGTTTGTTATCTTTCAAAATAAAATCTTGGAACCTGATTTGCATCTGCTTTAATTAGTGAATAAATGGATGTTGCCATAAGAATGAAGTAACGACTCTTTCAACAATGATGTTCTTTTATTTTATTTTATTTATTTTGGCTTACTGCAAGAATTCAAGCCAAATAAAAATCCTAAATACTAATTTGATAGCGCCAATTGCATTATGCGTTCGGCTTCATATCAGAGGCGACGATTAAACTTAATTGTGAAGAAAACTCCTCCTTTACCATGAGAATAAAATTAAACAGTATTTCAGCAAAATATCGATCACAGAAGCATAAAAAAGTTTTGAATTGATATCGTCTCAGAAAAACTGATTAGTTGAAAATGAACATAACGAGTTAAACTTATTTGCTTGCAGTTTATTATTGCAATAGAGATTCATATTGATTAGAAATGAGAGTAGTATTTAAAAGTTTCCAGCGATCGACGTTTTATAAAATAAACATGCAGTTGAAAAAATTAATTTATCGTTTGTTGAGAAGCAACAGCCATAGTATACGCGCAATCCTATGCTTTTAAGTTTCCAGTTGAGCATGACAGCTACACGAAAGATGAAGATGGTTTTGAAGTCTATGGAAATAGTTCGATGAGAATACAACGTTAGATTACAATAATCTGAACACGATGATTTGCAATCTCTTTTGTGTGATGGATTCACTCAATTAATGAATCACTTAAAACAAACTGGAATTTCTAGCTTCCCAGGATGCCATAAATATGCGACCATTATATGTGTTCTGGTTTGGCAAATTACTTTTTTTCGGTTCATTATAAAATCATGGATCGATACATAGAGATCTATATCCCAGAAAAAAAGTAAACAAGAATCCCAGAAATACTTACTTTTGAAGTGTACACTTGCATGCAAAAGATTTGGGACGGCTACATAAAAGCAATATACACCTTTATTTTTTATAAGTTTATATTGTTTAGCAGTATGCTTTGCGAATTGGAAAAATAAGTCGTTTTCGTCGGGGCCGTGTATCAGAAGATACACAGACTGAAACAGCTTGAAGCTGAAAAAGGACAATGCAAAACTATTGAACTAGTGAAAGATCTGAGATTATAAAGTCACGATAATATGCATATTTCTAAATAGGAAGTTTTATTGACGTACCTTTGCAATTCATTCTAGTTGAACATTGACTTGCTTTTCTAAACTAAAATCATGGCTACAATTTCTGATGAAACAAAGATGAAGGCTGAGACTTTGTAGTGGGGGGGGATAATTCAACGAGGGATAGCCAGATGGTTGAAAATTTCCAGAAACAGACGGTCAAGGTTTTTAAGTGCAAAAACGGAAGACAAAAAGTTAGCCAAGAGAAATGAAAGAAAAATCGTGAAAGTCTGGGTAGGTAATCCAAAATTAACAACCAGACAAGTGATGCTTGAATTTTAGCAATGAATGCATAATACATAATGAGAATATGTAAGAAAACCCGTGGTAGAAAGAAATAATTCAAGATATATCACAAAGATGTTAACATTTGGTGATGGAACATAATGATGTGGATTGCATCAAAAGTGATGATAGAAAAATATTTATAAAGATCCATAGAAACTTAAACAGCAAAAAATGCATTAGTTTACTACGGTCCAAACTTTTACCAAAGTACGAAGATGGAGAAATATTTTAATTTGGGGATGCTCCTTGCTACACAAAACTTCCAACAAAAATGTTTCTTGTGGATAAAGACTAAAAACTTTTCTGGATTTTGCTGGGGAAACAAGCGTTCTTACGGAAACCAAACAATCTCCAAGAGCTTTGGGAAAACAGCCAAGAAGAATGGGTAAAATTCCCAACGAGAAATTATGAACCTTGTCCCTATTCTATGCCACATCGAATTGAAGGAATTATTCGAGCCAAAGGCAACAACACTAATTCATACTTTGATGTTTCATAATTTCTGTAATAGTAAACATCACTTTTTTCAAAAATGAAATCCTTTTTAACTTAAAAGAGCTGAAAAGTGAAATTTTCGCTGGTGACTTGTATTTTTGTATGACCTTTTTTCGGTATCACTCTGCTTAATATGATCTATCATCCATCTTACAGCCTTGAGAAAAATGCAGTCACTTTCTAGATCTTAAAGATCATCAAATCTACCGAGAAAAGCATACTCTGCGAATCAGTCTCGATTTAGGGGTAAAATTAACAAAAAGTAATTAATTGACCAAAGTGGACTAAAAGTTTTGCACGCCAGTGTATATACAAAATTCAGAAACATAAAGATTGATTGATGTTATTTACGGCTTATAAACCATTTGCGGGTTATTTAAAGACAAAATATATTTTAGGTCATAAGAACAATTCTTTCTTGTAAGTGTATATAGTATTAACAATTTCTTTTCTGGATAACAATTATTTTTCCAAATTCGGGTCTTACTATTTAACCTATAACTGGGGGAGGAGAGAGGGATTGGTACCTTTTCCAAGGGTATTTGCGCAGAAGGAAATGTAACAAACCCGACTGAAACTCGGATCTCTGGTTACTCATTTCAAGCCGCTATGCATTACACGAGACGACTGTCTAGCACAAACATAAGAACTGAACTCTACGGTGGGAACTGAAACTTTGCGAGATATTTCGGCTTCTTTTTCTGATGCTGTTACTGCATAGAACATCAACTTAGCAGCTTCTATATTTTTCAGATGAGCCCTGAGTAAAAGACTTTATCACTCACAAAAGGCAAAATAATGGAAATATAATTCTCTATTAAGAATAATCCGATATTAACATTTCCAATAGAAAGCTGTAAAGAGTGTCATTGCTACCATTTACAGATCAAAGACTGTGTCCATTCAATTGATGAATTGTGGTCTCATTGCAAAGGACAAATTTCGCTGCATGTAATGTGGGTCTTTTCTCAAAAGGCTTTGGTCATTTGAAGTCTACAAAATACGCTTGACGAAATTGAACCAATGGCGTGAATGTTCAATGCGAGGAAATGGAGCTTGTATTTTTTAACCTGCCTTCGTATATTGCAGAATCCAAAATTAAACTACTATTCAAATCTGCTTTCGATACCCGAATAACGTTTATTTCTTATGCTAATTGATTTGCCTGACGCCAGTTTTTAGCAAGATCAGATCTAGAGTTAACATTCGGGGAGAGTGAAGAAAATGTTTAGGGCAGGAAGAATTATATCTAAATACAAAATATAAAAATGAATGCCGCCATGTCAGATGTGCAAGGTGGATGCAGATTGGAAACGATGCGATAGAAGTTACAGAGAAGAGCAACCCGAAACACAAATGACGTGTGATTGTTATTGGAAATTCAGACATCTAGAGAGGGGAGGTGACTTGATGCAGCCATTTCACAAACGAAACAAAATATGTCGAGTAAATATGTCTTAGACAGAATAACCTCGAATGGAAATGAATTGGAGAAGGGAGTCACACTTCCTGCGTAGGAAATCTTCGGTTTTTAGATTCATGCAGCAAATATAGGAATGGAGAAAATATATAACATCTTTACCGGTTGTAAATTATCGCTAAGTTTATTGGCATGGAGATTGAGTCAGATACTGGAAGTCCCTTACTCACAATCAGAAAGTGTTGCGAAGTGGTTAATAAAAATACTGCCACTTTCATAATCAGAATCTAATTTTATAAATGAAGGCAAATTCTTAACATACCGTTAAGTCTAATATATAAGCGCTGGAATATAAATAGAAGTTTTTGTATGTTTAGTAATTTTTGATGGGTGGAAAGATAACACTCCGTACAAATGTCAATTTATTGATCTCTATCGATATTTTGGGTTAAAGTATGTGGCTTCAACTAACCTATCCAAAGCCAGGATGAGACAACGAATGAAGGCAATCAAAAATAGATTTACGTAAATCTTTCTGTATAAAAGGTCTAAGAACGGCATACATCGCATAATTATCACCTGACAAGGGAAATTCTTGAAACGGTTTGATCTTTTAATCATTAGATTTTGCCCTGATTTTGTCCTGACAGTGTGTGTGTGTGTGTCGCCAAATGCAGTTGCGACATGAAATCGACAACTCGATTTTGATTATATTTAATATGTCAGAAATGCATTCACAAATAATGAAAAGTGTCACCGGATAATGTCTCATCTGGTGTTTGAATGCCTCCCCCCCCCCAACTGAAATCAGATTAACCGGCAAGCGTTCCGATTTTGTTATCTGGTCGGTATATTCATAAGTATGGCACACCACCTAACTAACATTTCCTTTCAAGGAAAAGTTAAACAAATAAAAAAAAAAACATCTGAAACGCGAGTGTCAAGGAAACGCTTGTCTATGTTATACATTTAACCCGTTGAGGATGAGAGTTGTAGTTTCTTAGGTGCATCAATCTTGAAATTCAACTGAAGTTTCTAGGAATAAATATATCAGATAAATTTGACTATATTATGAAAGTCTACAAATACCTTGGGACTGCATCCGCTTAAGTGGTGATGATGTTCTCGTCCCGAAACTATGCCCAACTTCAAGAGACTCTTTTGGTGATGGCTTTGTTTAGAGCAATACTAAAGATACTGTTTATAATATGAAGCAAGTATTTGTAGGCGGGGTTATGATTTGCACCGAAAAAGGAAACAAAGATTAAACAAAAATTCTTTTTCATTTTCCCGTTTAGTATATTTGCAAATAAAAAAATAATCAGCCTCAGAAATTCGTTTATCAGGAAAATTGGTTAATCTGATTGTACGTTACTATTTAGAACGAACAATAACATTCTGAAAATTATTCTTCGATTGTACAAAGAATCTAAAATTGGTGCGTATAGATAAGAAATGGTAAAGAATAAAACTCACAAATTATAGAAATCCAAAATTCCGAATTTAGAACATTTTTTTCTTTGGTAAATTTTTCCACTGCAAGATAATGTCAGTTTTATGCTTCCATACAAATTTGATAATTTCTTCTGTTATCACCGCCAAATGTTCTATTTACAAACATGGAGATGCCAAAAGCGATGGCAATTATATACAGTGAAACAAAACACTGAAGAGCAAGCGATTTGTACGTCAATCACTCAGAAGAATAACACCTCTGGCGAAATGTTTAAATGGATTCTAAATCGTTATAAACTCCTTCCGGATTATATTGGGCGTAAAAGCACCAATGTGAATTTTAGCGAGAATCTTTCACAATTATACTTAGTTATAGATGACGCCTTCTTGGATTTAAAATTTTTATTCAATTTTTACAAAGAAATGAGCTCACAGTTTTCACAATAATAATAGTTGTTTTAGTGTACGTAAATTTACAATTGAAATTTGGAGCAAGTTTAATATAATTTCTAATAGTAAAAAATCATTACATTTTTCCAAAGTTATTCTTCTTCCCAAAGATGACGTTTTGGTTTATTTGAAATTTTAGAACTACTTAAGCCAGATTTAGTTGAACCAACAAAATTAATTCATCATTTAAATTGCAATTGCATGTTTCATCACCTGCTTATATTTAAACACTAGTGTCACTGATATTTGTATATAAACTATCATTGCTTGGAATATTATCGACAGAAATTTGGTGATTTTTATAGCGAATATTATCGTTCATTTCATAGAGGAAACTTATTCAATGAACGCCGAAGTACTTTGGTATAAGCTGTTCCCAAAGTTTTCTTAATATGACCCACTCTAAACCAAACTTTATAAAAACAAACATTAGTTCATTTGGAAGGTAAGGTTTATTCAAAGTCTGAGAATTTACTTTAGAAAGTCATTGACATCAAATTGTAACAAGTTCTTAGTAGACTCATTATTTAATGATTTTTATAGCGCATCAAATCAACTGATCAACAATTGATTCAATATTGAGAAACCAGTTACAACACAAAACGTGACTTATTCTGATATTTCTATGTTTGCATTCACTGTAAATCAAGATTCTTAACTTTTAAAAAAACAGTACTAAAAGTGATCACTGAGGTTGTCGCCGTTGTAATGAAATGGTAATAACGATTAATAGAATTCAAATTATACATAAACGAAATTTACAAGCAACTTATGGTATTTATTCGTCTTCCTAGGCAAATAAAATGAAGCACAAGATCATTTTTATTTATAGTTTCCTGCACACATTTGTAAGAATTTGCAAGTTCAATTGGTAGAAACTGGATATCGGTCAGTTATGCCTGTTTTGCCCTGAAGAGAAATGACGTCAAACGAATATACTATGCATAAGTAAGAAATGGACAAAGTCCGATAATTATTTAAAGACATTTTTATGTTTAACACATACGCTATGAGCAGTTATGAATGTACGTGAAAGATTCATGGAAGATTGAAGTTTATAAGCAGTAAATTCGACCTTGTGGCTGAGAGGTAAGGCACGTCAGGCTATATGACGGTTCCGTATAGGATACAGGTTCGAATCCTGTCGAAGGACGAATATTTTCTACGAAAATTTCTCGAACATTCAGGCCGGTAAATGTTATTTAATACTGTTTATTATAATCAGAGCATTTACTTAAATACTTGTATCAATAAAAAGAATGTTAAAAATATGCATAAGTACTTGAATTCTTTGTTAACTGATTAAATCAATGGTATCATAACCTTTTGACAGTTATTTTTATTGTTATTATAAATATATGTCAGTAGTATGTGTGGGGTCTTTAGCTAGGAACCAAGTAACATTACTTCTCCTCAGTCATCTATCAGTCTTTATGTATTTATTCATTCTCCTATATTTGCTACAAGGATATTTTAAATCACCAGATGAAACACATACTTGTATGTTGGAAGTTACAAGAAATGTTCAGTTCCATCAGTATTGCCGCAGATGCCCGGATGTTTAATGCAATGGGGATGTATAACCGGAGATGGATCCCATGAACAAGGTATTTTTGAATTGTACCTGATGACGAGAAAAGGACAATCACCTGAAGAAGGCCGGGGCATATAACTGCCAAAACGTCGTGAATATGACAACTAAGATGAGGACAATAGTCCGAATAATGTCAATAGTATAAATGGAGATTAGAGTAAAATTTCTTAGTGTAATAAATTTATCACGCTTTGTTTTTACCGGGTCAGTTTCTGCGTCAGGATGCTAGACGATGACACGTTCTAGAAAAGCTTAGAATCTGAACAAAGATGAAATTCCAACTAGCCAAGAGGTCTTTCATTGCGCAAAAAGTATCATTCATATTACACGGCCTCAATTAAACAATTGCGTATATTATATTTTAACGCCAGACATTTGTTACCGTTATATTTTAATGCCAGACATTTGTTACCGTTAATGACATCTCTAGACAGAGACCCATTAACAGATTAAGAATGATAGGCCGATGGCTGTCGATTAGTCCATGTAAAAACAAAAAATGCCATACCTGAGCTGAAGCTGTCCCGTTTTCACTTTCCATTTTCCCGCCAGTTCTAATCTTCACAGCTAAGATCCACCTTGCCACTGAGACGAAAGAACCCATTTTCTTTGTATTCCATTAGTAAGTTCCACTCGGTCATTTTCTTCCCACAAATTGTAAAACAAACTCCCATGTGGGTGCTTTCTCGTTCATTTTAAGTCTTGGGTCAACTATTATCTACCTCACCTATCCTCATAAAATGCACTTCTTACCTCTTATTCTTACCGCTGATATAACAACCGTCTTCAGTAACACTCTACCGCGAGTGGCTCTTAGAACTTATATCGTGTGAACATTAGTAAAAAAAAGAGTCATCGTAACTAAAATGACAATAGTTGGTCCTTGTTGAGTTTAATTCTTCTTCCAATTTCTAATATTAATAATAAGCAAGCATTAAAAGAAGCGTACATTCTTTAAATGCTTGCTTTTTTATTAATATTATTTATATAACGACGATAATTGAACGAGGATATTTCATGTATGCAACAAAGATCTTATTTACTCCTCCCTTCATATTTAGATGCTTTCTCCTCTCAGCAAGCGACTGAGTGTTAGATAAGTGACCGCTAAACACGACATGATCACTACTTTCAGTTGCTATTGAAATTGGTCGCACAATTCTTAGTATTCTTCATATAAATATGAATTTAACAATATATCAAATAGATAGATAGATAGATAGATAGATAGATAGATAGATAGATAGATAGATAGATAGATAGATAGATAGATGTATTTAAATATAGATATATTTTAACTACATCCAATTAAGCAGTTCAGTATCGGTTCGCATTCCTTTGAATTATTGCACTTCACACGATGACGAAATATGATGTGCCAATGTCAACTTGATCTCGCTGTCTTAAAAAAATTTCAGAGATAATCATCTATTCATCTCTTTCATATTATGTACTTGCCAATGACAATACACACACACACATATATATATATATATAATAAACAAAAAAAAATATATATATATATATATATATATATATATATATATATATATATATATATATATATATATATAAATATATATATAATTATATAATTATTACGCCATTCATTTGTTATTTTCTTCAAAACAATATTTGTGTGACACGTTTATCTTTCTCAAGATACAGAAAATGTCGAGTGTGATTTCACCTTCAGATCATGGCTCACTTAATTTCTTTTAATCGTTGTCAATAGCAACCAACATTTCTGGGAAATTATTCTTTTCCAAAGGCTGTTTTTAAATATTTTTTTATTTATTGAGTCTTCTAAAGCAGCAGCTGGCTATTTTATTTTTTTACTTAGCACTGTGGAATCTTAAATATTTGTTGGGTTTTGAAATTTGTTTTTTTTTTTTTTTTTTTTTTTTTTTTTGCGATCGGGACGAGGCTAACAAGCCTTAATATCTAACAAGCGCCAGTAGTGAATCTCTGGCATCTTGTTAAACTTGATTGGATCTTCGAACGCACGTCTCGAAAGCAACTTGTTGTTGATCTGAATTCTTCTAATCTAATGCAAATAAAATATCTAATTTCTCCCTCCAAAAATATTTCTTATCTACGATGACGACGCCTTCAAATTACGTATCTTTTCAATGTGTGCCTGATTCCGCTTGACATCGCAATCGAAAATGAGACGATGTTCTTTACATAATTTTACCCCTAATAAATGAACCTCTTTTGTATAAATGAAAAGAGAGAATTAAAAAAACAAAATGAGTTCGCAGAACACTAATTTAAGCGCGCTAAACAAAACTACAGAACAAAGACATATAAGTTCATTAGATATTTGAGTTAATTAAGAAAAAAAAAAGAATTATACACATTAATGCAAATGAGAAACATATCGATTTGAATGTTAATAAAAAAGAACACATTTTTTAAGCATCTTCATTCCTCTTATTTAAAATGTTTGTATCTCTTCACATCTTTGAACTGTGTTTTTCTTTACATATGATCTGGAATTACAATGAAAGCAGTGATGGCACATATCCTGAATCCATCATTTTAGGATAAAAACTTTATAAATTTCAACCGACAGCAGTACAGGCTGCTTGGTCAATGAATGCCAAATGTTTCCTTGGAAAGAAACGGCTAATATCACCATTACCATTTAACTAGAATTGTGCTGTTGCTATCAAACAGGAAATTACAATCGGTGAATCGGGTTGGAACTCCAATTGAAACTGCTTATCCCCTCGCACTAATGACCATAAAAAGCAGGAATCTAACTCTTCTTGCACTTACTCACATCATCAAGTTTCTTAGTATAGCAGAAAACGTTTTGATAAGTACACCGGTAACACATGTTCCCAATAACTTAAAATTGTGACAAAAGAGTGAAACAATAAGATTTTTTATACATCCTTAGGAGATGAATAGATAGATTCTTTTTCTTTTTAAGTTAATTTAATGACCATGGTTTCTTAAGAATCTTGTCTCCAACCTATCTTTGAGTAAATTTAATGACCAGGATTTTTCAGGAATCTTGCTTCCAGCCAACCTTTGAATCGTCTAACATAAAGTTTTGTTAATGTCTTTAGGCATAAAAGGTCCTTTGAAAGACTGACCAATCAAAAACCTGTCTGGGTAGTCCCCCTTTCCAGTTAATGGAACAACAGGGGGCGGAAAGGGGCGGTGGGTCCGCCACCCAGTAGTCAGTAAAATGGTCAGCAGTCAGAAAAAAGGCCAGCCATTAAGTGTGTTGAGGTCTGTTTTCTGTGGCGGGAACTTAATGAGAAGACAGATAACAGAATTTGGCTTTCTCGAAGCAGAAGGAAGACATTACCGGTTAAGTGAGAAATTGTTTTTTTTTTTTTTTTTTTTTTTTTTTGTTGTTTTGCGTTGTGTGTGTGTGTGTGTGTGTGTGTGTGTGTGTGTGTGTGTTTTGTGTTTTTTTGTGTTTAGTTTTTTTTTTCTACTTTCCTACCGAACAAGTGTCCTGAAACATAATTGTCGTTATTCTTTGTTGACGACAATCACGGACCTCATATTGAGACGAATCCGTAGAACATAGAAAATGCCGGCATATTCTCAGACGGCCCATCAACTTGTGCAAGTGACGTGCAGAATCGCATCATTACAATAGCTGTTGTCTTTACCTTATTCCTATAAAAAGCAAATATGTAAGTATTCTTCGAATGGCGTCAGTAATATAGGAAACGCCTAAGATTGACTCGCGAAGAGATTTCTACACTTTTCTCTCCTCAGAATTTTGATACAGAAATCAATGCTTACATTTGGTCTAATATTGCGGTCATTCAACATATATATATATATATATATATATATATATATATATATATATATATATATATATATATATATATATATATATATATATATATATATATATATATATATATATATATATATATATATATATATATCGCATATATATATATGTAAAAGAAAAACAGACCACTTTAAGGTACCATTATAATTTATTTCACCAGAGCCCTTTTAAAGGACGCCGGATCATCAGATAGCACTTCAAAAAATGAAATGTAACGAAAAATGAAATTAAAATTGATGGGTAGTGTAAGTTTTTGTAATTTAACAGAGAGTGTAAAAGGGGTAGTTAAAGAGACATGGTAGAGTATAGGGAGGGATTAATTTCATATCTCTCTCAAACATACTTTGTATTGGGGAGGAGGAGTGACCAGACCATGACCTATTTAGACGGTTAACTTAACGGAAGTGATATATTGAAATGGGAGGAGAAGGGAGAAAAAGAAAAGGAAAAAAGAAAGAAGAGGAGAGGTAAGTAAAGAGAAAGAGGCTGTAATTGGGTTTTAGCCATTTATGTAAAGAATAGATTTTTTATATATATATATATATATATATATATATATATATATATATATATACGATAATACGATGAGAACGAAAGTAATATATAAATTCCAACGTTCACATCATTAATCCAAAAGACGGCTCGATATCGAGGGTAGAACGAAAATTATTTATTTATCATAATTTTATCATATAGACAAAACCATTTTACTCACTACAAAGATGCATCTTGCTTTCAGTGCATTTCAACTGCACATCGACGGGTATATATATTATTCTTTCAAGGTATCTTGTAAAATCACGTTAAGTATATACCTGTTAGAAGAGACCAGAAAAATCGATTTTCATTCTTCTTGATTAGTTTTAGTTTTGATTATATAATTGTAATTTCCACACGGCAGATTGCTTTTTTTCCTCAGGTGTTCATCGTCTTTCCATTTACCAAGTTGCAATTTTCAAATAACTAACATCAATTTTTTCATCTTGAAAGGAATTTTCGCCCGCCTTGAAATCAGAAACAGGCAATGCCGTTCACATGTTTTTCAAATTTCGCATTCATAAAAATGCTTGAATTTACATGAGAAAATTTGCAACAGGCTTAATGTGATGTAAGAATTATTTAAAGGATGTACTATAACCATTTTCAATCACCAAACAAATTAACAGCAAAAAAAGTGTCAGTTATTCTTTGAAATATTATTCTTTTTATATTTATAGAATTAAAAAAAATCACGTTTTGAATATTTTCACAAATTGCTCGGATTTTTCTAAGGAATCCAAAATTTCAGTATTTTCTCGAATATTTCTTCAGGAAAATTCAGTCAATTTTTATGCTATAATAATTTTAATACTTTATTTAATAAAATTATCAATATTTTTATATTATTTTTCTTATATAATATATACGCAAGTATAACATTCGGAGCAGATGGTGTCTACTATAAATCAATATTTGGCAAACTCATCTCACTGAACATTTCAGTGCCTTGTACCAAACGAAAACTGAATATCATAAACAATTCATTGGCATTGTACCAGAATTAGTACAATACCAATGAATTGTTTATGATGTTTAGTTTCAGCAAACAATGTATATGTCATAGAACAGATTAAACTAAACATAATAAGTTGGCATTGGCCCATTACCAGTTTAACTTAAATATAATAAACAATATCATGACCTTGTGCCAGACTTGAATAAATATGATAATGCAAAGTTTTTAGCAGACTAGGCTAAGCTTAATATATATATATATATATATATATATATATATATATATATATATATATATATATATATAATGTGTCTGTGTGTGGATTTATGCGTTAATATTCATCAGATCCTGAAATATATAGAAAGTATCCCCTCATGAATATGTCATAAAGAGGATCAAATTCCTTTGGAGCTGATCTTTCGGCTGATATGAAAAACATGAACGACAGGTGAAAAAAGAATAGAAAATATAAAGCAGTAAATAAACAGGGTAATGTTAAATATTTTAGGCGTATACGAGGTGAGCAAACAATGGAGATTTCGTCAGTGACAAACACAGGATCATATATGCAGGCAGAGAGAAAAATAAAAGAGGATTAGGACTGATACCAAGAGCAAAATATCAACTATCTGAAAGAATTTTTGTCGTTAATGTGAAAGGAAATCCTTCCAATATGTCCATCATAGTTGTTTATACACCTACAGTACCAAGTGCTGAAGCAGAAATTGAAATTTTTACTTTACGCTAGACAACGCCAAGGCTCAATGCAAATCGTAGGAAATTACAGTCGCCATGGGCACCTTAATGCCAAAGTAGGCAAGGATTCGGGTGGCAAATTCTGACTAGGATCTTGTGATGAACGGGTGGGTCCGGCAAATGATCAGGTTGTAACCAACACCTGGTTTCAAGAACACCCAAAACGTAGATGTGAAGTCCAGGAAAAGATACGAAAAACCAAATTTACTATATAACTATCAATAAGATATTCAGAAAAAAGGTCTTACACTGCAAAACATACACAACAACTGTGAGGGAGATCACATTCAAGTGATGTGTAATACGAATGCATTCTGATTGACACGAATATCAAGAAGAAATATATGGACAATGTTAAATGTAGATACAATGAACAAAATGAGAATGGAAAATCGAAGTGGGACAGTTTAAGAGCTTTGATAACATCAGCAGTCGAGATTATCCCAAAGAAAATAGACAAAGCATAACAATGAATGAAATGAAACTCTCAACATGATAAAAGGATATAAAAAAACAGTGCCAAGTTACGAAACAGAATATTGGAGACTGCACAAAGAAATAAAGAACAAATGCAGACAGGCTAAAAAGGAATGTCTCAACGAAAAATGAACAGACTGCGTATCAGCGATAAAGTAGATATGCATAAAAAATAAGAGAACTAACAGGGCAAAAGACCTGCTCATCAGTAGGATGCATAAAATGGGACGGGACACTAATATTAGAGAAAGAAGAAATACTTCAGAGATGGAACGAATACATCGGACAATTTTTCCATGAGAACAATCGACAATACAAGAAGAATAACGATGGGCCAGAAATATTGATATCTGATGTGGAATCAACAATGGACAAATTGAACAGAAACAAAGCAGGATCAGACAGAATTTTAATGGAGATGCTAGCAGCCTTAGATGATTTAGGCATTGACAAGATTACAGACATAATTAAGGACATATACAACAGAGGCGATATAACAAAAGTAGATCCATCTTCATTGCACTGCCTAAGAAGCCAGGTGCAAACGTATGTGAAATTCATCGGAAAATCAGACTAATGGGCCATGTAACAAAACTTCTAATCCGAATGTTCATGAATAGAGCGCTCTGCAGAATAAATCCGGAAAAAGTACAAGAACTGTACAGGTTCTTTAAAGAGACCAGAACAAACAATGCTATATTTATAGTTAGAATGATGTCAGAAAGAACAATACAAGTTCAAAAGAATATAGACATATGTTTTATAGATTATACAAAAACGTTTGGTAAAGTAGGTCACAAATAACTGTGGGAAGGATATTAGAATAATCAATAGCTTATACTGGCAACAAACCGCCTGCATACAGCTAGGAAATGAATTCAGTAAATATACAAAAATAAAAAGGGATTTAAGACAAGGATGTGTCTTCTCACCATACTTTTCAACCTATACATCGAGCTCAGTGTGAGAGAATTAGAAGTCCTACCAGGATTCATTATTAGCGGACACAATCTTAACAACATAAAATATACAAATGATACGGTTTTGATGGCTGACACAGAAAAAGAACTACAAGAACTCCTACAAGCGAGAAGAAAATACTAAATATCAATTGCAAGAAGACTGAATGCATGGCTATTAGCAAGAGTGACATCCGACATGTGCATTACCGATTGCAGGTGCAAAAATTTAGATATCTGAGAAGCATATAATGAGAGGACGGAAATTGCAACACGGAATTTTGAAGGCGCATTGGGATAACAAAAGATGCCTTCCACAAGCTGAGCAAAGTATTAAGAAACAGAAAAAATATTGTTAGAAACAAAGAAGAGTATTGAACAGTTATGAATTATCAGACCGCCTCGTTGGCAGTTGATACTGGACAATCTCCTCACAGACGAAAAAGAGACTTGAAACAACAGAAATGTGATTCTACAGCAGGATAATGAGAATGCTGCGGAACTAACATGTGAGCAACGACGAAGTTCTAGAAACAACAGAAACAAAAAGGAAATTTATACTTAACATCAGGAAGAGACAGTTGAAATGTCTGGGTTACATAATGAGAAAAAAGGACTTGAAAATTTTGATAGGCACAGGACAAATTGAAGTTATTGAGGGTCAGAGAAAAGCAATGCACCACCTACCTGGCGAGCTTGAACAAATGGATGGCAGAGCAGGGTTTTAGGAGAGATGGTAAAAAGACAAAAGTTATAAAGAGCTACAAATGACAGGAAATTATGAATCGCCAATGTCCTGAAGTGACACGGCACATAGAAAAATCCACTCATGGATATTAAATGCTTGACAACGGATTCTATAAATGTAAAATATGCGAAGACATTTTAGATTTTTCTTTTAATCTGAAATGAAACTGAAATTAAATTATACAGATTTTGGGTTACAGCAAAATCCAGTGAGAAAAGACGAGCCTCATAAAATTGGATCATGCGAAAAGAAAACATGGCGACGACGCTCATTCAAGTGTCAGTCTAGTTTGAATTCTACGATTCAGCGCTTCACGAAATAGAAAATGTCGATTAAAAGCTGTGATTAAACTTTGCATTTCGTCCATGAATAGAATCTATTCGAAAGTGTGACGTTTAATAGGGATGAGTCGTTTCAATTTTATTGAAGCTTTGTCGAATTCTGAATATGAAGGTTCGTAGAAAATATCCCATCAGCATCGAAGCGGAATCGTTATGATGATATTAAGAGGGATGTATCAAATGCAAAGCGATAGTTTCATAAAACCTCTGCTGTGAATAACTTGTACATCTTTCTGTGCAATGAGCAGAAGATTGTTAAATGGCATTCAGCGTTTCGGAAATGTTGCTGGTTTCAGAATTGAAGAGTGCAACAATCAACGCCGAATATTCAAATTACCTAGGGCGTGATTGCAGGGATCTCCTTTAAATGTACAGAGACTTTACTAAGGTCCATGACAGAACATTTTAGAATCTATCTCCTCTGATGTTTACATTTAGAAGAACTGAATTATCTGAAAAACTTTTCTGATGATCTTAAAACGCTAAAAGCAATCTATAATTAAAATTTCGCTTCCACTTGTAAAAGAAATCTCTTCGCCGTTTTAGTAGAAAAAAATAAGTGGACATATTAAAAGAGGCTTAACCTATTTAGAATTTAAACTGAATAGTCATCAGAGATGTGGCTTTGTCTGCTTTGAATGTATGCCAGCCAAGTATCTAACATAGTTTTTGCTTCTTTAGAATGTATGACATGCAGCCATCATAATTAAGTTTTGCCTGTTTAGAAGGTATGGCAATATGAGCTAAACAAGATCATTGAAGAACCCACCCGAGTCCCAAATGCGACGGGACAGCAAGCAAACTTCCTCGACCTATTTCTAACATCCTGCCTTGACTCAGCAAAATTTTTAGCTCTCATTGGCAAGTCAGATAATTACCGAGTCAATGTCTACATTGACTCCAAACTAGTGACATCCCCTGATTTACTGTTCCATCGAAAAGTTTTTCGTTATGCGGAGGCAGACTGGGACAGTTTTCGGTCCTATATGACGAAAGTTTCTCTCCCAACATTCTTCAAACATACTGCCCTCAAAACTGCTGATCTAATCTCCGAATGGTTCTTTTCTTGAATGGAGTATTTTATACACAAAAAAAACAGCCAGACCTGGTTCACTCCTGAATCCGCTGCAGACATAGCGCACCGGTACCACTTAAAAATCTACGGTGAAGGAACGGTGTAGTCCAGCTCTTACTTCATTCAGAACAGCCAGCAATCGCTGTAAGAGAGTCCTGTAAACGCAAACTGCAACTACGCGCGGTCTGTCCAGGCCAAGGTTGAAAAGTAACAAACTGGATCTCGCGAATTTTGGAAGACGACCAGAACAAATTATTTGACAAATCGGTTGTGACCACTATTATAAATGGCCCCGGGGTCATATCCTCCTCGACAGACAAGGCGATGCTCTTCGCCTCGATCTTTGCCTCAAACTCAACGTTAGATGACAAAGGCCATCTCCTCCACAACTTCCCATGTCTCACTGAGCAAAATCTCAGTAATATACTCATTTCAGTAAGAGAAGTCTCTAGACTTATCAAAACCTCGACCCCCAAAAACCAATGGCCCCGTTAAAATTCCAGTAGTCCTATTTAAGAATATCAACCCAGAATTATCCCCGATTCTAGCAAAATTATTTAAGCGCTGCTTGAAGGAGAAATCGTTCCTAAGCATCTGTAACGTGGCAAGTGTATGCCCATTCTTCAAGAACGCAAGCGACCGATCCCCACTTCCAGTATAGACCCATTAGTCTTCTCAGTATCATCAGTAAGCTTTTTGAAGCCATAATCAACAAGAGGGTCGTCAAACCCCTGAATAGGAACAACCTCTTCTGCGACGAGCAGTATAGGTTTCGATCCACTTGATCCACTGCTAACGTCCTAAATACCATTACACACAAAATTAGTGAGACCCTTGACGACACACATACCGAAATGACCATACAATTAGATATCTCGAAAGCCTTCGACAAGGTCAGGCACAAAGCTTTGCTGCACAAGCTCTCCAGTTATGATTGGCTCTCTAACCACTCAAGTAAGTACGTGACCCCTTATAAGAGCCATATCAGGCCGAAAATCGAGTATTGTAGTCATATTTGGATAGGTGCTGCCCAAAATCGACTTTACAGTTTTGATAGGAATCAAAAGCGTTTCCAAGATCTTGTTGGAGAAGAATTATTTTCCATCTTCCAAACTCTCTCTCTCTCACACACACACACACACACACACACACACACACACACACCACACACACACACACACACACACACACACACGGTATGTGGCGAGTCTCTCACTACTCTATCGCTACTACGTTGGAAAATACTCGGGTGAACTACATTCCTTGGTTCCCCCAGGTCTGACCTTCAGGGCTAGGGGCCCACTTACATTGTAGCAAACCACCCACACTCCATCCGTATTCCATCTGAGAGAAAATAAGTTCCACTCAAACAGCTTCTTCCCACGAACCACTGCCCTGTGGAACAGACTCCCAAGATGATGTTTCCCCGATCATTACAATCTTAACTCGTTCAAGTCTAGAGTCAACTAGTTATCTTCCACTTCTATCTATACAAGCTATCCCTTAACGTAAACCTCTACCTCGAGTGGCCCCGGGGCCTGGTACAGGATGAACCTTACTGTAAAAAAATGTAGCCTCCAGTATGCCTGTTTCGAATGTATGCCATGTCATTATGTGTTTTTGTCTCGTTGGAATGGATGCCACTAACGTAGATGTGTGTCTTCGCCTGTTCATGGCAAGTCGCCTTCATGAATGTGCATATGCATGTTTAGAATATATACAAAGCAGATTTTATAAATACGTCTTTGCCTGTTTATAATATATGCCAAGCCGCCATATTAAAGTTTTGCCTCATTAGAATGTATTCGAATGATCGACGAGGAATTACTGGATCTATGAGAAGATTTACAGACGTGTCAAAAGAGAAAGATACTATTTATAAATAACAGATACTGATTTTTAAAACCTATTGAAATATTTAGAATAAGGAAAGAAGCAATATCTTCCTGCTAAAAGACAATTTACAAGATTGTTTGTATTTGCTTCAGAAAAGAAATGAAATCTTGAAAACGAAAAAGCAAATTATCAGAGCGCCGTGACATCCATTCTAAACAGGCAAAAACTCATTTATGAAGACTTCTTGGTATACATCCGAAACAATCAGACTCATCCATGATGGCTACTTCGAATACATTCTTATCAGGAAAAACTTAATTTAATATGGCGGCTTGGCATATATTATAAACAGGCAAAGACGTATTTATGAATGAGTTTGACTGTTGTTGTGCGAAAAATGAAATCGGTTCGCACCAATAACTACTTCACTATCCCCCACCTCCATAAAATATGTCAGAAAAATCGAAATCATTTAGAATATTGATAAAACTAAATTAATGCACCATCGAAGCTCTTCTTTCCATATAACGACATTTTTTTCTTTGTAAAACCATTTTATTCATTGAGTCATATTCTTCCGAAATTCAGTTTCCTTTCTCACTTGATATATCAATTGTAATGCTCTCCTGAAATTAGAAGTTCTTACTTCAAACTCTACAGTCATTCTACTTTGCAATCAGTGATTAACAAAGTTTGAAATGCCTGCGGTGAGATCAAATTGAATTTAGACAAATGGAACCTCAAAGCAAAAGACGTTTATATGATTTCAAGTGAGATTTGCTTTCTGAGGTTAATTGCAAAGAAGCATATCTGCCGAATGGCAAGGTTCGACAACGTTATTTTAAAAGGTCTTTACACTTAGAAACGTGTATGCAAATTCATCTGTTTTTTGTTTTGTTTTTTACTTATAAGGCGCCTACAAATTCAATTTCAATTTTTATGAATTTTCTCTGTCTTTCCAGTTTCTGTTTTTTCTATTCAGATCTCGTTTCTAAGAATTTAATTAATTGCTACTCTTTGATTATTAATTAGTGATTATTTTGCAGACAAGAAGTAGACAATGTTGTTATTTATTAAGGTTATCTTTGTTTGGCACAAGGCCACAAACTCATTACTCGGTATCAAGAGACAGATAAACGAGATCGTTAACCAATACGCCAACGCACGTGTAAAATATTAATTGAATGATCACAAAATGTGTAAACAAGCCTTTTTTAATTAAGAAGATATAAAATTATTCCGCAACATTCGCTGTGTTTTGCCAAAACAAATGACAATTTTGATGTTGTAAAAATAAGTGAATGTTACCAACGAGACACTTTGAAAGAATTGAAAGTCAAAATGCAGAAAATCTGCTTCCTTCTTCCCGAATCAGATTTGACCATTCCGTGAGAATCATCTGAAGAAAACAATGAACTATGTCATAATCTCCATAATTCAATCAATGAAATGATACCCGTAGTTTTCTCATGCCGTTGCTAGAATATATATATATATATATATATATATATATATATATATATATATATATATATATATATATCGTTAATACTCAATTAATTGAAACAAAATGAAAAATTCCGTTATTATTTACATTTTCGTATTTTTACAGTGAAACATGACCCAGTGTTTCTTGCAGATTGACCACAGATTCTCGACTGGATTTAAATCAGGAGAGTTTCCGGGCCAGTATATAGTACTTAGATTTACTCACTGGTAAGGCTTGCCAGTGTGTTCGTGTGTTCGCTTCCTTGGAGACTTGGAGACAAAGGCCGTAGGACAACTACTCGTTAATCGAGACAATAGTGTCTGGACATGATGAAAATCTGATGCAATCACTGATGACGCAATATTTTTCAAGGCCAAACAAATTTCATTATATACTCTGAAAATCGATTCATATTACTGTACACCACTGCAAATGACCTAATGAGACGAAAAAACAAAAACTATCACTCCAGTGGGTCTAAAACTGACCGTATAGTGAAAGAAAGAAAACTAAAGCGGTTGTTTTAATTTGCACAATTTATATACATAAACGTGAGCTAGGATATTTGAACCAAATAATCTACAGAAAAAACAAAAAGATATTCAAGAGAAAGATCTTCGGTAAAAAATGCTGCAATTTTTTCTCGGTCAACAATGGTAAAGGCTATACGAGGAATATGTGAATTCTTATCAACGGCACGAGAATGCTACACATACCCACACTTGATCCAAATAACCATTGTTGACTAACAACATTCTTAAGATCGGTTATTGACCTTCATCTGAATAATAGGAATTTGCCAGTAGGACGTGAATGACTGCTAAGAACAAATCACGTTTCTCTTTCTTTCGAGTAGACATTCGTGGAGAGTATCAAATGCACCCAACCTGTCAGCAGAGTGATGTGCATCGGACAATTCTGTAATTATGCTTCACAAGAACATAGTGAATATAGAGTCTTCTTGAAAAGTATGTGATGTATTGATATTGTTGCAGATTCTTTGCATGTCTCTTTGCTTGACATTGCCTTTTGTGAAGGTTCACTCGAAAAATCCGGAAGATTGCCTTTAAGCATGAAATGCTGGTGTTGATTTCAATATCCATGTTTATATTCACATACGCTCTATCCCTGATATTGAGCACTTTAACCCATAAATATAACATACCTTATTTTTCATATATATATATATATATATATATATATATATATATATATATATATATATATATATATATATATATATGCATAACTGAATCAGAACCTTTCCATGCTAACAAATTCGGACACTTTTGAGAGATTGATGAATGTGATGTAGAGTGATATCTGTTGATCACAACATTTTTCATGCGGCTAGCGTAGAGAGAAGATAATTCCAACTGTGGATCTCTTAGCCAGGAATTCACATTGGAATTCTGGATTCTTGGATTTAGACTTGTAGTTGCGTTAAATCTACTCGGGCAAAGAGTGTTCCAACAATGCTTAACAGGTAGTTATTACAGTCACTGCGGGTCGCTGTTCTTTTTATACAGAATAATTATGCTGGCATTGCGTATGCCCTGAGGAACTTTGCCTCCTCACCAATAGATGACTATGAAATGGTTTGAGTAAAACTGGCTTACCGCATTTGATGATATCTGCAAGTATGCTGTGTTCACCCGGTGCTTTTTCAAGGGCACCGGGTGAAGATAGCATACCGTTTTCTTTACACACACACACACACACATACAGATATATATATATATATATATATATATATATATATATATATATATATATATATATATATATTAGTGGTCAATATATATATGTATATATATATATATAAATTTACAAGAATCCAGATAGAGCTCAATGACCAGGACAGCAAGAATATAATATAAAAGGCTCAAACACTAATATTGCTTGGCTGTAATTTATTACATTGGAATCGTAATCACGATCCAATTCATCAGACCTACAAATTAAAAAAAAATTGCATTTGTCTCGTGATTAAAGCATTTTATAAACATTTTTGTCTTACTAAATTACTTTCTCTTTTAACAAAACTAGCATTTTTTTAAATCCAAATTATAGTCAGACTCCTTATGGCGAGCAACTAATGCATTTATTCTGTTCTTTTTTTTAAAAAAAGATCCTTTTTTTATAAAATATTTAAATATAGAAAATTGGACCACTCTGACAAACCCAATGTATCAAACTATATTGTTCTACAGACTTACCCTATCACAACTACATTTGAAAAGAATTTATCTGAACTCAACATAAAATTCGTTGCACCCAGTTCTAAAACAATAAGAAAAATACTTAATTAATACAAAACAAAAAAATAAACTAAAACTTGAAAGGGATATTTACTCTATCACCCAGTAATGATTGCCACAAAAAATGCATAGGGGAAACCTCAAGAAATTCAGATAAAAGATTAAATAAATATTTTATCATATATATATATATATATATATAGATAGATAGATAGATAGATAGATAGATAGATAGATAGATAGATAATATTAGTGGTAAAAATTTACATACATATGCAAAATATATAAATACCCATACATGTATATTTTTTTAATAAAAATTCCAAGAGGAAGAATCCAGGTAGAACTCAATGTCCAGGACAGAGTAAGGATATAATAAAAAGACTTAAACACTAATACCATGGAGTATTAGTGTTTAATCCTTTTTTTTTATATATATATATATATATATATATATATATATATATATATATATATATAAGTGGAAACTGATGTCAAAACTGAGCGCCGATAGTCTTCCACCACTAGATGTTGACTTTATTGTCGACTTTTATATGTACATACGTTCTATCCCTAATATTGAGCACTTTACCCATAAATTTGTCTTAAAACTCTATTCTATCATAGATATATACATATGTGTGTGTGTGTGTGTGTGCGTGTTATCTCATATTCTTTTATGCAAATCAATGTTTTAAAGTGAAATTGATATTAAGCCCACTGCAAATGGTCTTTTCTGGGCAGTACCGTTCCCCACTGAATAACGCTGTTTGTGGTGCAGTAATTGTATGCTCAATGAAATAAAGACATGTCCAAATTTGTATCGACTGCAGAAAAGCCTGCAACTCATCGGTAATAGCTTATATCCTGACCAGTCATTTTGCTAGCATCATGTATGTTTGATTAATCTCTCATCTGAACCAAATTTTCAGTGATGGTGTTTGCTGCAATCGAGAAACTGTGTTCACTTTCAGAACAGATCTTTTCATCCACACAATATATTTTGCACCTCTTAGAATTAAACAATAACTTACGTACACACAAACGCACATCTGTATGTAATATAAATACCTATCGGAATACACACGCTTATACATAAGCAGATACAAATATCTACATATACTCAAAGCAAACATATATGACTAGAAACTATCCCTGAAGCTTGGGTTATGTATCCAGTGAAGAAGAGAATAGAAGTAAAACTCAATAAACAATAAGAATTAAAAAAGAAATAATCAACACATTTGCTTCTATTATTGTGTGCAAAATGACTGGAAGGTAAACCAAACTGAATAATACTCGATAGATTTCTTCTACTTGCAACCAACAATATTGGCATCACCTTTTCTTACAAGGCAAACTCTATGGAAACATGATTAAATGTTCAATGGAATGAAATTCATTATTTAAAATTAAGTTGAGCGAATCAATTATGTCCGTAAGTATTAGCAATATTTAATTGGTTTCATTAATTGTATTGAACAGACGAGAGATCAATGCAAACAAACTAAAGCAATCAATAACGAGAACAAGTCACCATTCCTGAAATGATTCAAGCCAATATCACCCCCTTCTTACAAACATGATCCAAATAATGGGGGTAAATACTTCATTTTAAAATGTTAAGCAATAACAATTATGTTACACTTCTGATGATTTCGCGATCAAATGGATCAGGCGATAGATATTGCGTCGTCCATAATTAACAGAAAATAAAAAAAACATTGCCGGAATTGCTTGCAAAATTTATAAAATCAGTTTTCTCGATATTCCAACATCAAAACATATTTATGGGATTTTTTGACACATTTCGTGTTTATCTACAACAAAATAAAGAACTAATCCTGTCAAACTAATTATATCATTCTAATTCATAGTATGCATTTTCATCTTGGTTGTTTTGCTATAAACGTTTTAAGATCGTTGTACGCTCCGATCTTTTAGTATTTATTTTCGCAATCGTTGACCTCCTCGGAATGTCGAGCCGAGTCCTTTATTCAATCCACTAGGGTAGATTGTTCCCATTCTATTTGTGTTATACATATACATATTTTTTTCAAGTGAACCAATGTATTTGACGTTTTAGAACTGCCAGAGACTGAGATTGTACTCAGAACTGCCAGGGGAACCAAGGCTTTAATCCATGTCTCTTGGAGATTCTAGAGTTGAAAATGTAGCCATAAACCCATGTCAGGTAGTATACTATATATATATATATATATATATATATATATATATAAGTGTGGACGTTGGGGTGTATATATGTATGTATCCTTTTATCTTTTTACTAGCTTTCCTTTTATTATATCCTTTATAATATTCGTTTAAATATAAAATTAAAATAACATCATTTTTCACAGTAATATACAATTCATGTTTTATTGATATATAAAATACTTATTAGTTGGGGTGTATATATGTATGTATCCTTTTATCTTTTTACTAGCTTTCCTTTTATTATATCCTTTATAATATTCGTTTAAATATAAAATTAAAATAACATCATTTTTCACAGTAATATACAATTCATGTTTTATTGATATATAAAATACTTATTAGAATCTAAAGTTTTAGTTGTTAAATGATAGCGACATCTCTCTGCGCATTTAGAATGAAAATTAATTCAAGTTCTGCACAAATTTAAACAAACACGTTCTCGGAAATATCCTGAATTTAAAAGTTTCAAGTTAGTCGGTTACTTGGAGCTTTTGTAAAAATGAAAATACCATTTGGAATTGCTAGTAACACGGAACTGTTCTTTGGAGATTTTGGACGACTTCGATGCAGATCTGGTAAAAGCACGTTAAGCACTGAATGTATACAGTAGTTTTTTACCAAGCGAAAATTAGAAGACAGGTCCTAAAGTGTGTGTGTGTGTGTGTGTGTGTGTGTGTGTGTGTGTGTGTGTGTGTGTGTGTGTGTGTGTGTGTGTGTGTTCGTTCGTTCGGGATTTCGACTGTGCTGGTCATTCATATTCGGTAAAATTGCAGGATTATCGAATTTGATCCGCAAATTGAGGAAGGCAGGTGAGCACACGTTGATCTGAAGGCGATCTCCCGGAAAGAAAATGTGTAATACTAACAATGTCTGGTTTCAGAAATCCAGATGCTACCTGCATATTATCGTCTGGTAAAATATTTTCCAGAATCTCACGACGCTAAACGATTCTTTTCCGGTAGCAACTTTTGCTACGTGTTTTCCTGTTCTCTCTTTTTTTTGGGGGGGGGGTCATGAATCGGGTAAAGGGTGACTTTAGAAAATTGCTTCTTCATATTATTTGTTTAGCCACAGAAAAGAAATTGTGTCATTAGTAAAAAGTTAAATAATCTCTACAACACAAAGATGACGATTGACTAAATAAAGTGGAAATGTGTTAACCATTGCTCTACGGTGAAACTACCCCTGAAGGGATCTTCATAAATTTGCTTTTGAATGATCAGACAACGTCATTTATAATTAATAATAAAAAAAAAACAACGATGGAATTTTGGCGTTTATTTTCAAAGTCTGTCTGTATTCACGTGTACACGCCGTTTGCATGCGTGTGCATATGAGTATATATGCCAAAATGTCCCCTGCAAAAAGAAAAACTAATTCCTGAGAAAGGCAAAACTTTTTCTATTTTTGCTATTTCCATTTGCATTTATGCCTCTTTCCCTGCGGCCATTTTGTCTCAATGTTTAGTTGCTTTTCATTTTGTTCTTCATTTTAATCTTTTCATCGATGATTACGCGCTTCCCATTTTCGGCTTCTTTGGTTCCTGGCTTAGGAGTTATTTTGCTTCTTTACGCTGGGCCTCGATTATAACGCAAGCGAAAGAAACACAAGGCTTGTGATTGTATTTCCTTTCAATCTTGATCCAACCCTCTCTTCATCCTTTCTTTTTCTTCTCTCCATCTTCCTCCTTCTTCCTAGTCTTCATCCTCCTCTTCTCGTTCTTCTAATTTTCTTTTTTTACTACTACTACTACTACTACTACTTCCTCGCTTTCTTTCTGTCCTTCTCCGTCGTCCTTTTTCTTCTTTTCTTCTTCTGTATTTTCTTCTTCTTCTTCTTCTTCTTCTTCTTCTTCTTCT
The DNA here is from genome assembly GCA_903632075.3 of Acanthosepion pharaonis. Lineage (NCBI taxonomy): Eukaryota > Metazoa > Mollusca > Cephalopoda > Sepiida > Sepiidae > Acanthosepion > Acanthosepion pharaonis. The sequence continues at coordinate 938,531 of CAHIKZ030003485.1, forward strand.
TCTTCTTCTTCTTCTTCTTCTTCTTCTTCTTCTTCCATATAGTTTCTTACCTACTTATCCTACTTCTTCTCCTTTAGCATTTCTTTCATATTCTTACGCTTCTCTCTTACTTTTCTCTCCTATTTATTCTCCGCCCTCTTAGTCGCCAACCTCTTAGTTCTTCTTCTTCTTCTTCTTTTTCTTCTTCTTCTTCTTCTTCTTCTTCTTCTCCCTTCACTGCTTCTCCCTCTTCTACTCCTCCTCCTTTTCTCTTCTTTTTTCTCTACTTCTTAATACCTTCCAATATCTGCTTGATAGCTTGTTTGTTTTCTCATTTCATTTTTCCCTACATTTTTCGCCATCATTTCACATTTATATCTACGCATCCAATCTTCCGTGTTTGGTTTACTTAAGCAAAAAATAATTTCAATGCAGCAAAGATTTTCCTCCCAAAATCATAAAACTTGCAAATAAATAATTCCATCCCGCGGAGAACGTAATCTCAACAAATTGACGTTGTATATATTTTGTCTTTCGACCGCCGTTTAACAAATTGAAATTGGAAAGACAAAATTATCAAGGTCATCTCGTCGTATTTACATTGATAATCGTTTCGTGGTCTTTCTGAATAATTCATTATTAGCAGGAACCAGACGCGTCTTATCTCACGGAATGTAAACAATCTAGTTGCAATTCACGAACTAATGAAAAACTCAAATGACACATTGCTACAAAATTGTTAAGTTTTTAGAAATCAGTTTAATAAAAGAAGTATCCTTTGTTACAAATTACATTTTCATATTTTATGAAGATTACAAAAATTTGAAATTGGGCAGTATTAAATTGAAAGCTTTGTAAATTTCAAGCATACACCAATTTAAATACTTGATTTTTTTTCACCGTCGACAATAAAAAAAAGTTGGATTTACATGCCGCCTTTTATATTTCATACACAGGTAGTAATTTCTTGAAAGTGTGTCGATATAAATTCCTGCCGACGTCTAAGTCTACGTATCAACTTTGCCAAATAGATGTCAACAAAGGACAACCTTTACATGTGATTCTGCGTTAGATATTTCTGTGTTGCTCTTCAATGTTGTTCTGAAGTCAAACTTGGCTTTGAGGTTAGAATATATTTTTACCAAAGTGAGAACAAGCTGTAAAGTAAGTATTGAGGAAGAAAGAGAGAAAAAAAGCCTTGATACCTAATAGTGTCGAATTACACCCTAGGAACGATTTCTACGATTTACACTGATTACTATGAAGGGTTGTAAATTTAAAATCTGCGAAACACAAGCGTTGCAAAACATTAAGATTGAAAAAAATTAAGTTTATAGTGATATGTAAATTTCCAGTTATTGAGAGTAGAGAGATTCCGAGATAATTTTCGCAGGCCGATCTGGTTTCCTTTGTTCTTATAGATGGTGATTCATAGATTAGTATTTGTCAGATTTTCAAATGAGTTGATGCAGTTGGTGTTGAGGAAAATCGCCTCCATATTTGAAGAGTTCTGTTGGAATTCTATCTAGTCCACAGACTTTCGTTTTCTTCATAGATTTGATGGCTTCCTTGACTTCAAGTGCTGGTAGTTTATTTAGGGTCATCATGATGATGTCTCTATCAAAGTTGACGGTTTGCTTCACCAGCATTAATGTCAGTGTTGCTCTACAGTATTGTCGATCCATTTTTACTTTGAGAGGAGCTTGAACATTGAAGAAGACACAAATATCATGGGGATTTGTGAGTTATTGAATTTCGACGGCTTTTTCTCTCAGCCATTGATTTTTCAGGTTTTAATTGGTCTTCTGACCTTCTGCTTTTGCCTGTTGGTATAACGTCCTTTTTGTAGCAGACTGTTTATAATTTTGCAAGTTAATGTCTTTTCTTGGTAATTAGTTGTTGTAGTGGTCCATCATTGTCATCAACCCAATCTTGATTTCTCCATGTCTTGAATCCAAGGGTGTCTTTACAGGACATGATGATAACGTTCAGATGTTCCCAGTTATCTTCAGTGGGTGATGGTAGCTGTTCAGATAGTACATCTATCGCTTGTTTTTTATGTTTTCTTTTGGGCTTGATCTTCATTTCTATGAGACGCGATGGTCTATCCAGCATTCATCGGCACGAGTGAGGGCGCTTTCGTTTTGTGTACATCTTGTTGATCACAGGATCGAAAGATGATATAGTTAATCAAGTGCTAATGCTTGGAGCGCAAATTTTACCAGGAGTCTTTGCATCTGTTCAAGGTGTTAGTGATCACCAGGTACATTTAGGGAAAAGGTGAGTTTCATTAGCGTTGATATTGCCAACTTTTTCCTTACCTATTGCTCTATTCCATAGTCTGTGATTTTTCACAAATTTGTCACTGAAGTCTCCTGAACAGACAATCTTGACTTTCTTGCGAGTAGAGGAGATGTTATCAAGTTTAGAATAGAAGTCTTCTTTGATATCATATTCAGCATCCAAAATTGGTGCATAGATTTTGATAATGATGGCATGCTGATTTTTGCCAATATGGTGTCTGATAGTCATGGTAGTTCTCTCAGTTTTCGAAGGAGATAATTTCGGATGGCTAAGCCTAGTCCATGGATTCTTGGTTGTTTATAATCAAGTTCTTTCCAGAAGAAAGTGTACTGGTCTTGCTCTTCTATAACTTGCCCTTCTCCAGCTCTGCAAGTTTCACCCGAACGACAACGTCAAAATTGAACTTGTTCAGTTCTCGAGCAACAAGCTCTGTTCTTCCTTCTGATCTATCTGACTTATCTATTAGGGTTCGAGTATTCAATGCTCCAAATTACTGGTTCTTGAGGTATTTTGACCGCATGAGGGTGTATCCTCTGAACACGGTTTTACAAACAGATGTAGGTGAAGTAGACTATTTTTAGGGCACCACTTGTGTGTCAGTTACTGAACAAGAACTTCCAGCTGTCACTTGCCTGCTTCTGTTGCCCTTCCCCGATCGCCACAAAACTTGGAAGTTTTCTACCGGTACCTGTGCATGTGTTTGTACAACGTCTACTTGCACTCCAGAAAGCACAAAATTCTTTACAAATCGACCAACGGCATTCAATGGCAAGGTGACCAAAACGATTGATGTTGAAGAATTTGTTGCAGCCTTCATGCGCCTTCAAAGCCGTTAGGTTTGGTCATTTCTTCCGCCTGGCCGGCTGTTGAGGTCTTATAGGTTGTATCGTTCTTTGTTTGGTCCCTCATATTCGACATTGCATCGGGTTGCCCTACCAGAAGCTAAAGCTTCCGATGGCTTTTTCACCATGGCAAGGTGGCGATCCAAGAAGAAGGAATAGAGACTATAGAGGTGCCCAAGTAGCAAGGGTAAGGGCAGAATACGATACGTGAGTCTTGCGAGATTCTGTGTATCGTATCTTGTTCATCATCTCTTGGTTGTATCTCTGTCTTCGGACAGGTCGCAACTTAGTTGTGTCTTTTTCTTCAAGCAAAGCGTTACCAAAATAAATTGAGAGGACCCCCCGTCCCTGGGGGAAAAGCGGTCCGCAGTAGTAGCTTCCTCATTGCATTCGGGAGGTCGGTAGTAATACTGATGCCAGCGCAACCGATGATTTCGGGGTCGGGGCTGGGGACTATTTTTTGATCTGGTCTGGGTGAATGCATTCGGGCTACCGTCATTAGACTGATTTTGTGCCCCATCCGGATTGCGGGGAGGGGGGGCAAGTAGATATCGAATACGATACGTGCGAATTAATGACTACCGCTGGACTGAGAAAATACGAAGGCAACCACATTTCGGAACGAGCTTCAAAATGAAAACTAGAGAAAAACTGAAAAAATATTGCCTGAAAACGTTCATTATTATTCGACACTTGATTTATGATTTGTCGTTTAAGTTTTCTTGGATTTGCTGTCGCTTTTCTTCCAAATGGAATGCTTACAATTTCGTTGATGTTGATCGGAAATATTGTTTGCTTCTTTGTTATTGCAATTTGGAGTTGAATTTTTTTTTTTTTTTTTTTTTTTGTCCTTGGGATTTAATGTGATTTGTTCCTTCACTTTGATTTACTGTCGACGCCTTCCATTAGTGACACATTCTCCCTCAGCTGCTTAGTCATCTATGTAAATGATGAGGATGATGATGATCATCACGATGAAATATTTCACTCAGTCCTTTGAACGCCTGTGATGTGGATGATGAGGATATGATATATTGCAACACAAGAACACTTCAAAGAGAAAATCATATGCGAGTTGGAATAAACAGAGACAACTGAAATGTTATAAAAAAACATTAATCTCACGGTATTTTAACTCTTCTTTACCGAATACAAGTCCTGAGAGCTACTCAAGGTAGAGAGATTCACAATGGGAATGCAGTAAGGGCCTACCGGGAGGAAGCAAGGGTTGCATATTATGAAAATATGTAGGATATATACCGGTTGGCCTCGACTTCAAAAATTTAAGACTGTAGTGATCGGGGAAGCATCTCCTCAGGAATCTGTTCCACATTGAAACAATACTGCTGGGGTGAAGCTTTCCGTATGGAACTTCCTCCTAATCAATGGAATATGAAGAAAATGAGGATGGGTTGATTCAGAGTACGTGGACTAGTCGGTCCTAGTTGTGAAGGTCTGGTCTTGACTTGTGGAACCAAGAAATTACCCACAAGGCCGCGTAAACGCTTTTCAACTCGGTCATGATTAGAAAGTGAGGATCAGGCAGCTCCGATACAGATGTAGCAGAAATTCTCCGTTTTTTGTCTGATCTGGCTCTCTAACAGATAAAGCGTATCAAGAGGAATCAGATACTTTCTGGAGATGTACATGGAACCGACCATTTTCTCCAGCCTCTTTTGCCATGAATCGTATAAACAAGTTCTACTTGACGTCTGAATTGAGTTTTTGTCCCAACAGACGTTCCAGGCAAGGAATCTCATTGACACTACAACCGTTCGACACGATTGGAGAAAACTCAGCAACTGCTACTTTTAGGAAGGAATTGTTTTACGGCTGATCTGAATACATGTATATAAGCTTAGCTAAAATTACTTAAATCTTTATCTTCTTGAAATCAAGTGAATCCAATTAGACATTTACATTTTGCGATTATTTTCCTTGTATCCTTATTTTCTTACTTTCATATTCTTCCACTTTTTACTTCTCTTTACTGTTTTCACTTGTTTTTCATTTTAATTCGTCCAGACTCTTTATTCCCGCCTTTTGTTAACCACGTGATTTTCTTCGTTTGTCGTTTATAATTACTTCCGTGTACTTTTATTCCCGCCTGGCCATCTGTGTTGATACTAGAAATCTCTTTCTCTTTTTTTATTATTTCTTTTTCGCTCTTCTAAAGCAATAGCCTCTTTTTTTATTCTTATCTTATGTGCTGCTACATTTTCTTGTTATTTTTCTCTTATATATTCTTCATTTGTATTCCTTGCTAGATAGGTAGGTGTGAATTTTCTATTATTCTTCATCGGTGAAAGATATCCATTGTAAGACATTCTTCCTGCTTATGTTCTGAAGCCCTATTGAGTGGGTTACACATAACCCCGTCATTGGTATTGGGCGTTATCTCCAATTTAGACACTACAAGGCGAGTGGTGGAGATGGGATACCAGCCATTGTCTTGAAGAAATGCCTGAATTGGCGCCCGCCCTTTCTAATCTATACAACTACTGCCTCAAGGAATCTTGTTTTCCTGACTGCTGGAAGTCTTCTTCGGTTCTTCCTGTCTTCAATAACTCTCGCGATCCCTCTGACCCTTCTAACTACCGTCCTATCAGTCTCCTACCCTTCTTCGACAAAGTCTTCGACGCCCTAATCAATACAGAGGTGGTTAACCACCTCACATGCCATGATCTGCTCTCAGACAAGCAATATGGCTTCCGCTTTGTCCGATCCACAGCTGATGTGCTTATGGCCATCACTGAAACTGTCTACCGAGCTCTTCAAAATAACGGGGAAGCTCGTGCCGTGGCCCTAGACATCTCCAAAACATTTGATAGGGTTTGGCATGCCGGCCTTCTTCGCAAGCTCCAGGGTTATGGCATTACGGGTCGATTGTTTGACCTAATACAATCATTCCTGTCAAACCGTGAATTGAAGGTCGTTCTCAACGGATTCTCCTCCAGCTCCTATCCCACGAACGCAGTTGTTCCTCAAGGCTCCATCCTAGGCCCCACTCTATTCCTTATCTACATAAATGACCTTCCTGACGCCATAAATTCCCAAGTTGGCATCTACGCGGATGACACCACAATTTATTCCTGCCTCAAAAACAAATCTATTGTCACTGACAAAACTAACCTGGCCGTGCGTCTCGAAAAGGACCTCCAATCGGTTGTGAACTGGGGCAGGAATTGGCTGGTCAACTTTAATGCTTCAAAAACAAAACTGCTCTCTATTAATCACCACAGAGATCCTTCCCTGCCCTCCATTAGAATGTCTGACGCTCAACTTCTCGAGAGTACCTCCCTGCGGCTGCTCGGTCTCACGTTGACTGCTAACCTGAGATTGAACAAATACATTGAGTGAATTGCTTCGTCCACCACAAGGCAAGTTGGCCCCCTGTGCTGCGCCAGGAAATTTTTCTCCCCGTAATCGATCCACCAGATCTACAAATCAACAATTCGCCCTTGCATGGAGTATTGCTGCCATATATGGTCTGAAGCCCCTTCTGTTTGTCTCGGTGTTCTTGATAGGCTCCAGAGGCAGATATGCAACATAATTGGCCCTGATTTGGCATCTCGTCTACAGTCACTTTCTCACAGACGCACCGTCCCCTCTCTCTGTTTGTTTTACAAATACTTTCATGGCAATTGCTCCGAGGAGCTGCATTCGCTGGTTCCCAGACTTCATGAGTTCAAGCGCCCGACGAGGCTGGCATCCCGCTCTCACCCCTTCACTGTCGAAACTCCTAAATGTAGCCGTCTCTTCTACCCCAATAGTTTCATGTCTCGCACCTCTCGCCTGTGGAACTCCCTTCCCTATTCCAGTTTCCCTGAGAGCTATAATCTCCAGCTATTCAAATGTAATGTCAATCGACATCTCCAGTTTCCTTGATCTATCCACTACCCTTCTCCTCGTCCTTTCTTCTATCACTCCTATCTGATATTGCTCTAAATTTTCTGTAACCCCTTGCGTCCTAGTGACTTCTCGCCTTGCTTGGGGTGAAACGCTTAAAAAAGAAATGTCATTCTAGACCGAAATGGGACGAACTCTCTTGCAGTTCGCATTTTATGGAGAATTTAATCAAGCGACAGAAATCATCTGAGGAGGGGAAATACTCCTTCCTTTAATTATTTTTCGCTGCGTAATTTCAACAGACTTTATTCAATATATTTTGGTAAAACTTCCTTACTTTCACATAACCCAATTTTTCAAAATATTTTAACCGAATCTCAAACAAAATGCTTTTTGCATCCCAAAAATCAGAATCTAACTTCCCTGCAAAGGAAACAACCTTAGCCTTCTTTGGAGAGGAGGGGTGATTTCACTGCATGGATTGTTTCTTTGTCTCTGGTTCAAAGTGATAAACCCAATGCTCATCCTGAGTTAGAAAACTTTCAAGGAAACCTTTCAAACAATGTCAGGTTTTCTTGTGATGTGATCAGCCTGGTGCGCTTTTAATCAGATATCAGAAGTCGTGGCACCCATGGAGCAGAAGCCTTTGTTATGCCAAATTCCTTGTGCAGAATATTCTCGACTTTATCGAGATATAGCATTGTCTATTTAATTTATAGTCGATCGACTGTCATCCATCACTATGAAGTGAACACGATCAATGAATTCCTCGGTGGTGGCAGTTGCAGGACCTCCAGACCTTGGAGTCATCTTCAAGACTCTCTCTTCCCCTCTTAAATTCAGATGCCCACTTTTGTGCTGTTGATAAAGGTGGGCGTCATCCCCTTATTTACAAAGTATAGTTTGTCTGACAGTTTTCACATGCGAATGACCGTGGTTATTTCTGGAAACTAAACAAAGAAAAACTAATGTTAATGACGATGACGACACCGTTAACGAAAAGAAAGTAACAAGAAAAAGAAAAGAAAAAAGAAAATAAAGCAGAAAGAAGATTCTACGAATTGTAAGAGATGTACGATTATCTTTTTATAGTTATTTGTGAAAGTTTGTCATAAAAATTAGAGTTACTAAACCTGATTTTGAACTTTTTATGAAAATACGATATTTATCTCATTTTTGAATCTCAGTTTGTAGAACTAAACTATTATCTAAAAGAAACCCGTTGACGCTTATGAATCTCCACCGTCCATTGTTCCATTTGACAGTCGAATGAATCAAAGAAAGCGAATATTTTGCTGATAATAATTATAATTGTTTTTATAACCCCAATAGAATCGTATTGAGAAATTGTTATCTTGCCTGATTGTTTGGCACATAAAAGAAATTTTCTTACAAGTTGGTTTTGTAAGTTTTGCATTCTGTATTATTATTATTATTATTATTATTATTATTATTATTATTATTGTCATTTAAAAAATGTAAATTTCTTTGAAATTTCCCACCGGAGTAAAAGGATTGTGTTTTTCGTTTGTGCCATTCATAATACTTGGGATAAAAGTGTTCTCTCTTTTTATTTCCCATGAAATCCTTTTACTTTACCTAAAATTACACGAAAATGAACACTAGTTTCGGTTAGAAATATTTGAGGAATGCTTGGAAGCAAAATGGAATATGGTTCTTTGTAAGGCTTTCTCTTCAAATATGTGACGAAGAGGGCAAAGCACGTCTCATTCCTGTCTTGTTGGTATTAATTTGTTTTATTTTTTGTTTTTGCTTTTCTTTACATTTTTGTTAAATCCTCCAGTGTGTCACAGTTGTTTTGTTATCTCCTCCAATGTGACATACATCCTGGTACTTCGTAATCCATTTTGTTTTTTAATATATTTTATAAATTATAATTATCAGTTCAAGTAAAACCAACACGTAAGTTGGGCGGTCGAAAATCAGTATGGTGAGGATAAAATACTTGTTCCTAAAAAGAATACATTTTATCATCTGAAAACTATAGTTTTCCAAACCAAACTCTCCTCTTTATTCTCTCTCTCTCTCTCTCTCTCTCTCTCACACGCACACACACTTATTCTCTCACTTTCATTTTTACCAGATGTATCAACATTAATTAATTCGTTTTCTACGGCTTATCAACCCCTCGTAGGTTATTTAAAGCCTGAAAATATTTTTAGATTGATTAGATTTTGGGGAGCGGGAGATAATAATGGTTTAGTGGATACAAGTCTTACTAATTAACCCATGGCTGGGAGAACAAGAGATAGATTCATACCTTTCCCAAGTGTATTTACGCGTAAGTGAATACAACGAAACCAATTGGAATTGGAACTCATCTCTCCGAATAACAATTTCGAGCCATTATCCATTACACCACTGGCATATTCAAGCTTATAGCACCTGCTATTCCCAAGCGGTCACTCATCTAAGCAATGATCGGGCTCGACGTTGCTTAATCAATAAATTCTATCCATTGGAATTTGTAAATACCATTATCTTTATTTTTTTTGTTTCATTTAACTTAAGCAACAAACCGTATTAAATAATTTCCCAGTCATGAGAATGCTACCTTTACTTTCGCAGAGAAAAGCTTTATTGAAAATCTTTCGGGGAGGAAATGGGGCGGAGGTTCAATATTGTTACAAACAAATCATCGATCTGGTATTCTTTCACAGTCAGGTAAAAAGTTCGGCAAATCGATTTTGCCAGATTCAAATGAAAATCACTTTTTAGCTTCATTGGTTTAATTATTTTTATGCTTATATTTTTGTTTAAGCATGAATTATTTTTTAAGAAAAAACTCTCAATATATATATGTGTGTGTGTGTGTGTGAGAGAGAGAGAGAGAGAGAAAGAGAGAGAGAGAGAAAGACTGTGTGTGTGAGAGACAGAGAGAAAGAAAGAAAGACTGTGTGTGTGTGTAAGCGTTTTATACTTTATACATTTGCCTTCTATATTTATATAAAACTAAAAGCCAATCTGTCGTTTTCAAAGCAAAGAAGCTTAAATAAAAATAAATCGTTCGTACGTAGTTAATTTAAATGCGAGTTACCCTGCGTAAACATTCACCAATAACATTGAAAAGGAAATTGTTTGCAATTGTAAAAATGCAATCATCAATGAAGCCTGAAGAGAAACACGTGTTCAGACTTGACAGTCAACAGAAACAGGCATTTGCAGTCAATATTACGAAATTTCCTTTTCTTTGACTTTTCTTACTATTGTTGCTTCTGGTTGACTTTTATTTAGAGCAGAACGCATTTAAAACAAGTGAACGGGTACATGCACTCTAAATAAACATTTTTTTTCCAACCAGGTTATCTTTTCCGGGCGCGTTTGAAAAACACTAAATTCTCCTCCGATGTTTGACACAAGGCCACAGAATTATTTCTTCAAATGAAAAAATATATTTTAAATAAATAATTAATAAAGATATCCATAAATCTATATAATTAAAAACGTTTTCCACCGTTTTCTCTTTAGACTTCTTGCATGTGTTGTTTCCCTTCATGATGTGGGTGATCATAGCTCTCCATAACTTCCTGTCCTTTGTAGCGCTTGGTAAGATTTGTCTTTTTGTTATCTCTCCTAATCTCTTATCTGCCAACCATTTACATAAACTCGTTAGACATGTTATTCGTTGATTTCCTCTTACCCCCTCTCCCTTCAATATGTCCTGTGAGTGTCAAATTCTCCAAGCATTCTATCCTCATTATATGCCAGATAAATTTCAGTTGTCTCGTACTGATTCTAAGTATAAGCGGCCTTTAGACACACGCTTTATTCTTTTAAAATCTCTTAATTCCTTTACTCAATGTTAGATTTTATTATGTAAGAATGAAATTGTATTAACTAACCTATAATGATAAAACTTTCCTACTATAATTATATTTATATGAGTAATACACTAACATGCCTATTCAATAGAAATTGTGATTAGTAACTTGGAGGATCTCTTTTAGCCCAGCAGTTTGCAGTATGTTGATGTGGTATCGATTCCAAAAGTGTTCGTATGATCGCTGAAGAGATGCTGATCCATGTTATCTCGACCGCTGTTCACAACTAAGTGATATTTAAGACAGGATTTTGCGTGTAAGCAGGCCTTTCCATCAGATCCTATAAATACTTGAATGGCCACACCAATCGTCTCATATCTTCAGAATTGAGACTCAAACCAATCCTGAGCAACTTTAATCCGCTAATACGGTGCAGATATTATGTTTACAAAATTAAACCTGACATCACGAAACAACGATTGATATTATAAGCTGAAACTCAAAAGTGTTGTTGACTACAATACTAACCCAAAATATTACTCCACCTCCCCTCTATTGTCTTCTAAGTCATGTTAGTTGACTTCTTCTATGAGGAACCCAATCTCTATTCTAAACAACAGAGACATCTAATGTAGCTCTAGAGTTTTCGTTAAAAACGTTGAAAAACCAATTTTCATATACTTCTTTCTGATGTAAAGGTGATAGTTTGGTTGCTTTCATGTCTTTAACCAATATTCTTCATAATCTGCTTCTTTTCTCTCTGTTTACATTCAGAAAACTAGCGGCTTCATATTTTTATTGCATGTCAATCGACTTTTCTCTCTTTACCTATTTTATTGTTTTTATGATATTCTTCATGGCATTTTTATGTTTTTAGCTCATCAATGTTTTCAATTTCTTTTATGATTGTTATAAAGTCTTAGTTCATTTTTTTCACCAGTTCCAACGTTGTGCTACAATCACTTTGAGTTTATATCTTTCCTATATCTGCCTGTCTTCGCGCGGTTTTATTATTATTATTATTATTATATTAAAGCTTAAACAAAGACAATTCATTACTGTCAGAATTCCACGGATTATCAGATTTCTGACAAGTACGATGGTAGTTTGCTATTTGAGGCCAACCTACTCATTTTGTAACAGTGTGCTAAACGGATATCCCCTCAAGAAAGCACCGTGCATTGGGAGAATATTGGGCCCCAAGTGGAATTCGTACATACGATCCATTGCAGATAAAACGATCGGCTTTCTTTACTTCTCCAGTAAATACTTGACTCCTCAAGCTATCCTCTCTCTACCTTTACAAGAGCCAGATCAAGCTCAAAATGGAGTACTGTTGCCATATTTGGGCATGAGCTGCTCGGTCCTCACTTTCCAGTCTTGACAGAGTTCAAAGGTGTCTCCTTGTAGATGATAAATTATTTTCCACTCTTCAACCTCTCTCTCTCACAGGCGGAATGTGGCGAGTTTCTCACTGCTCTATCTCTACTTCCATGGAAAGTGATCAGATGAACTATCTTTCTTGGTTCCACCATATCTAACCTTCACGGCTAGGACCCGCCATGCCACTTACATTGTAGCAAACCCCACCCACATTCCCTCCGTAAATTTCACTCGAACAGCTTCCTCAAAGTAACCACTATTTTTGGAAGAGACTCCCTAGAAGATGTTTCCCCGATCACTAAAATCTTATCCTGTTCAAGCCCAGAGTTAACCGTTATCTTCCCTCTATAAACTGCCCCTTAACGTAACCATCTACCTCGAGTGGCTCACGGGAATTGTACAGGGTGAAACTTACTGCAAAAAAAATAATTACTTCGTTTATTACGGCGATGGGGAATAACTGATCGATGAATGTATCGATAGTGCAACGTTTACTGTCGTGGAAAGTGAAATTGACATGCCATGTTCAACTTCTGAATGAATGTATTTCGTTCACTTCTCCTCGTTATGATTAAGGTTAAATAGCAGAACTGGTGGGTCGCTTTTGATTTTATAACATAACCAGTCAGAGAGAAGAACTCTGAATTCAAATTCTTATAAATAATAGGGCAAGCTGGACACTTTATCCTCGGTAAAAAGAAATCGGCTCTATGAGGCTATCTTGCCGTAGACACATGTGCGATTATTGATCGGGAAGTGATCGATTGATCAATTAAAATATCAACACATAAAGTGTAAGTCCTGATTTGATCGCTTTTGAAACAGAAGTAGGAAAATAATGCCTAAATGTGACATTATACAAGAAAAATATCTTTAATCCATGAATCATGCATAGAAGAACATGTGTAACCAGAACATAGATACGTACATGTATGTATGCCTATATATATATATGTGTGTGTGTGTGTGTGTGTGTGTGTGTGTGTGTAGCGAGCGAATTAATGTGAACTGTTTGTGAACTCGATCCAATAACCAAAAAAATACTGAGTTTCTAATTTAAAACGAAATTTAGCAATTTAGTCCCGTTGGACTCTTAACGACTGTATTGAGTTGGATCCTTAAATGTTGCCTCGATATTGTAATATTGTGAACTCGTTAACTTGGTTAATTTTTCTAAATATCTTTCCCGGGAGCGGCGCCATTATGTAATCTTTGTCGAGCAAGAGTGTTACTACTATGTTATGAGTTCAATCTTTACTGAGAGCACGACACTTATTACTTTGTGTCAGACCAGGCGAAGCTTTTGTTCGTGTGCGTCTCTCTCTCTCGCTCTCTCTCTTCTCTCTCTCTCTCTCTCTCTCTCTCTATATATATATATATATATATATATATATATATATATATATATATATATATATAGTGGACTAGACTTGGATCTATGAGAGTCGTCGAGGATTGTGCATGGAGATAGACAGAGTGGCACAGGTGATAACGCTTCGTAACAGTGAATACGACTCAAGTGTTTCAATAGACAGCAAAACCTTGCATGCGTGCATGTTTGCATGTTGTCGATGTTCAGACTTGAGATTTTATGCAGCATTTCCTTGAAGTAAATATATTGAAGTCTTTGCATCACTCAGTGAAAACAATTGCTTAAAATACGTCTCTTGAGTTAATTTCAGTCTGTCTGTCGCCAGCTCGTTCCTCTTACCAAATTGTGGAGGTGTCCCTCAAAATCAGGGAACACAACATAGCAGCAGCCGTTAAAGAAGAGAAAATAGCAGGTGCCCATTTCTTTCCGTATTTCATTTTCCACCGTCTTCTTTCTGATCTTTGAGTTTCTTTCTTTTTAGTCTACTCGATTCCTACTTCTCTCATTTCTCTTTCCTTCTTCCTCGCACAACTGATGCTTTCACTCTCTATCTATCTATCTCCTCATCCCCCTCGATAGCTTCACACTGAATTTATTTTTTCACTCTTTCTCACTCACATATTCCTTATTTTACAGTCTTATTTTAAAACTGCGAGTTAGTGACTTCTCTCTCTCTCTCTCTCTCTCTTTCTCTCTCTCTCTCTCTCTCTCTCTCTCTCTCTCTCTCAATTTATTACCTTTGTATTTCTTTTTTTTCTCCCCGCCTTTTCATTTTTCTCAGCCGTTTATCTTCTGTTCTTTCTCTCAAGTCGTACACTCTTTCTTTTTTGCCTTTATTTTTAGTCTGTGATCTTTCACCGTTGCACTCTCCCTCCTGTTATCTCTCCTGTTCTCTCTCTCTCCTCGCTCTCTTTCTCTCTATTTCTGATACCTTCTCTTTCTTTATCTCCCTTCTCTTTTTCTCCTACTTTTTCTATATCTCATTGCCTCTTACTCCCTCATTCTATTTACTTTTCAACCATTCAACCCATCTATGCCAACACACCCACACTAGCAGTGTTAGTTAGAGAGAGGGAGTTACACAAGCAAGGACCAATTAGAGGCAAGCGGTGAAGAGACATCTGGAAAAGCCTTCCTCCCACTCGTGTACAATTATTTGGCCTGCTAGTTGCTATCTCCAACTCATAGTGCAGTGAGTATCTTTCACACTTCTTTTCAAAATATGCTAACGAACCTACTGTAGAGGCAGCATCTCTCTCTCTCTCTCTCTCTCTCTCTCTCTCTCTCTCTCTCTCTCTCTCTCTCTCTGTTCATTTTCTCCCTCATTCTTTCTCTGCCTCTCTTTCTTTCTTTCTTTCTCTCCACTTTCTTTATATCTTCAAAGTCCAAACATATAAATATACATACATATGCATACGTGCACAGACACACACATATATGTACCCAGAAGTTTTACTAATTTAACTCACTTCCTTACATTTTTTAAACTTATCTTTTATAATAATTCATCAAGTAATTTTGTACTTTTCTATGTGAAGATATTTTTCTTTTCCTCCATGAATCAATTTAAAAACCAAATCAAAGCACAGAAATTTTACATTATCTTTTTCTTAAAGACTTAATTTCTTTATTTCCACAAAGTTCTGACAGGTAAGGCAAAAACATCGTTTAAATTTTTAGGTACCTCCACTGAATCTTCTTTAAATCTTCATTAAAATGTGTTTCTTTAATCAAACTGTTTAAACTGAGTTTTTATTGTCTCTAACAAAAATTTTGACAGCTTCTTTATAAAGTGGGTGTATAATATTCTTCCACCAATAACGATTGATTTTCAGGCTATGCTTTTACAAAGTGCACGCGACTCGATCAAAACAAACTCAACCTCGAAAAATCAAGTTTTACAATTGTTTTCATTTTATTTTAGAGATCGTCTGAACTCAAATGATATGACAACTTTTGTCACAATCATTTCTACAATAAGCATTCACATTTCTACAATAAATTTCTTTCTTTCATCTTTTTGTTCTGCTGATTTTTGGATTTTTAACAGAAAACTTTAGTTTTCATAAATATTGTCTTTCTATAATAATTCTGAATCCGTGTATAATTGTTAAGAATAATGGTTAGTTTGATAATGCTGCTAATTAAATACAAGTAGCCACCAACTCTTGAACAAGTCTTTTTTTTTCATACATTTACTTTACAATACAATGCATTGTAATACAAAATAGATACCTTTACATGACAATGATCACAATGAGAATGGTGGTCGAATAAATAAATGGCAGGATATTCTTCAGCCTCAACGTCTTTTAAGCTCAAATAATATGTTTTCTTCATAAAAGTTTGTTTTGTTTCTTTTTCGAATTTCTTAGATAAAACATCATTCCTTGATTCGTTCTCTTTTTTCTGTTGTATTTACGCGCGCGCGTGTGTGTGTGCTCCCCTTTTTAAATTGTTTTCGTCATTACCATTACTTTTATTTTACTTTTGTTTAGTATCGACTCTCCAAAATAAACCTGTTCCGAAAAGGAACGCATTTATCCCTTGCCAGAGAATTCCTTTTGAAAAACAATTGTTTGTTTTGTTTTTTGGTTTTGTTTTTTGATTTGTTTTTTTTTTTTTTGGTGGGGGGGGTTGCGATTCAACAAAAATAATAAACTTTGTGTCGATTTTTCAATATTTTTACAAAATTTAACTTTACGAAACATTAGTTTTTAAAAGATTTCAGTAAAATCATTTTGGGTTTCGATTTTATTACATTTTTTTGCTTTTGACTTTGTTTTTCTCTTGACTTTTCTTTTTTTGCCAATTCATTCTCTTCTTCTGGTTTTTCATTTTTTTATTCTTCTTCAGTTTTTTAATTCTTTTTTCTTTTTTTCTTCATTATTTTATTTGTCTTCTTCTTTGTTTCTTTCTTCTCTCTTTCTTTTCACTCCTGTTCATTTTTAAATTCTTCCCTTTAAATATCGTCTGCTTTTTTCGACCTCCATCTTCTACTTCACTCATTGTTTTTTTTTTTTTTTTTTTTTTTTTTTTTTTTTTTTTTTTTTTTTTTTTTTTTGTTATTTTTTTATTTTCCACCTTTTTTATTTTTGTTTTCTCGTTTCTACTTTTTTCACGAGCAATTCATTTTATTTCTTGGCATCAAGGAGGAGGCTTACGAACTTACAGCTTTTTAGTTTGTTTGTCTTTTTTTAAGGGGATGTTTTCTCTAACACCTTCTTTTCTTCATCTCTTTCATTCACGAACGCTAACTTTTTCTTGTGTCTTTTATTCAAGCATTTTTATTCACGTTCGCCCTTTTCCTTTTCTTTCTTCTTCATACAAAGATTTCTTTTTCCTGCCTTTTTTGTCAATCGCTTCTCTATTTTTTGGTTGATGTTTTCCTTTTTCAACAATTTATTTTATCATCAGTCTTTCTCTCCTATGTATGTCTTCTTACCTCGCCAGTCTTTCTCTCTCGTGTAACTTTTCTTCACTCTTTCTCGCTCATGTCTTTCTTCTTCACAAGTCTTTCTCTCTCTCTCTCTCTCTCTCTCTCTCTCTCGCTCTCCTGTATCTTTCTTTATCATCACTCTTTCTCTCTATTTGTTCATTTTCTCTTTTCACATCTTTCCTTCTACAAATAAAGACTATTTTTCTTCCT
This sequence comes from Acanthosepion pharaonis, assembly GCA_903632075.3. Classification (NCBI taxonomy): domain Eukaryota; kingdom Metazoa; phylum Mollusca; class Cephalopoda; order Sepiida; family Sepiidae; genus Acanthosepion; species Acanthosepion pharaonis. The sequence continues at coordinate 955,691 of CAHIKZ030003485.1, forward strand.
TTGTTTAAACGTCTAACGCCCCTTCCTTCGCAACTCACAATTTCCCTTTGCATTTTTTCTAAATAAATGAGACTTAAAAATCAATTTAGGGAAAGTTTTAACTAAGGATGATACGTTTCGCCCGATGCATTTGGGCCAATAAAAAAAATGAAATTCAGATACTTCGATTTGGATAGTCGTTAAAAATGTCATTTTAATGAATAGGTAGGCATTTTGTTACCACATACTTTAAACTCTAGTTTCTGTTACTTCCTTCTTAACTAGTCAATAAGCTTCTCAAAATATGGGATAAGCAAATGAATAATCATTTTCTTTTTTACTTGACAGCACTTTTTTTTTCTTTTTACCTCTTCTTCTTCCATTTTTCTCGTTATTTATTCAACTTTCTATTCATTCACATCGGCGACTTTTAAAAAAAAAATCTTCATTCTACTACCTTTAGTGTTTGCTTTCTTTCTTTTTCCCTCTTTACATTCGCTCTTTTCCGTAAGCTTTTTTTTTTCTATTACGATTTTTTTCCTTTTTTCTCCAACTCCACTGCAATGTTATATAAGCCTTATTTCACAAATTTTTCATTTCATTTCTAATTCCGTCCTCACTTTTCCCCCTTTTTCCTTCTGCTCTATTTCATTTGGTCTCTTCTTTCAGTTTTGCTCATTCATTCTTTTCCTTCTTCCCTTTTTAACCGGTAGTGAAAGCAGAAAGCTGCAGTTGAAAAACATTTACAACTTGCTTTCAATCTTTGTATTTTAGGAAAATGGTGATTGGCTGGCATAGTAAATTTAGTAGAGTAAGGAAAATAGAAAAGGATTAAGGAACTTTGGAAAATAAACGATAAAAAAATATATATAGGGAGTGTGTGAATGCTTATTATGGTGAAAAAATGAAATCTTCAGTCAAAATCAGTGCAGGTCAGATTAAAAAGGTGAACTTAAAATGGAGGTGTTAGATTTAAAAAAGAAATGGAGTAAAAAAAGGTGAAAATCATAAAGAGAACATGAAATAAAAAAAATGAAGCCCGATCAAGAGAAACAGAAATGAATGTGTAATAAAGTGTAATTAATGGCTACAAAGAATATTTCCAAACATGTAGTCAAAGGATATCTTCTTTGTTAAATAAATTTATTTCCTATATAGTAACAACAAAAACAAATGTTCCCTCACTCACAAATACACATATATGCAAATTTATATATAACTCTCGTTAGGGTACCATATGAAATGTAACGGTTAACAAAATAGTATCACAGACTAATATCAATGATGTTGTAGTCAATTTCATCCACATTGGAATTCCTAAACATGTGGCCTTCTACCAGACTAAGTTAAGTTTAATAAATAGCTACACTATAATTATGATAGATAGATAGATAGATAGATAGATAGATAGATAGATAGATAGATAGATATGAAGAAACGGAGATAGATAGATAGATAGATAGATAGATAGATAGATAGATAGATAGATAGATAGATAGATATCATGTATGTTTATCTGTGTGTAGCTTATTAGGGTACCTTATGAAATGTAGCGGTTAACAAAATAGTATCACAGACTAATTTGTTGTAGTCAATTTCATCCACATTGGAATTTCTACACATGTGTCCTTCTACCAGACTAAGTCAAGTTTAATAAATAGCTACACTATAGATAGATAGATAGATAGATAGATAGATAGATAGATATGAAGAAACGGAGATAGATAGATAGATAGATAGAAATAGATAGATAGATAGATAGATAGATAGATAGATATGAAGAAATAGGAGATAGATAGATGATAGATAGATAGATAGATAGATAGATAGATAGAGATAGATAGATAGATAGATAGATAGATAGATAGATAGATAGATGTGTAGCTTATTTTTTAAAAATTCTCGGCCGTATTGACTTTCCAATATTTGGTCATTGAAATACTGATTTTAGGAAATAAATCGAGCCGAGAATATTTCGGCTCTCTAAATGCCCCCGCCCACCCGTATATATATAAACTACTCAGGTAGATATAACACCTACTTATGTTGATAGTTCTGTTCATTAACGGGTTTTGTGTTAATGCATGTAAATTGACAACTTATCCACTTTTCTTTCTTTTTATATGCATATTTTCTAGTTTCTCAACAAATCTTACTTATATTAAATGTACAAAAACGAAATTGATAAAAATGATGGCAAATCCATTAATAGAGAAATCACTGTTACCCTTGAAAATGGTTGAAAGTCATAGGTTATAAAAGTTCATTTGCCTAATAAAAGCTCCTATAAAGTTTACCTTTATAGAAAGGACGATCCGACGTTTATAGTTTAAAAAAAAACTAATATCGCTAAATTATTAAATAAAATTAGAAATGAAATAATGATTTAGAGAGACTCGGGAGCGCTTACATTTTTAACCAACGGGAGATTAATAGTTCGATGTTGTCTCTGTCCTTAATTCTTGACATGTTCAGAATAAAGAATCTTCTTTGCAGCAGCAACTGATGATCATCATTGTTCTTGTTGTTGTTGTTGATGAGGATGATGATGATGACGATGTGCAACCCAGTGTTTACCTGTCACACAATAGATGGAGAAGAGGTGGCCACTGCCCAAGTGACAAAAGTCTAGCAAGCTGGCGCAATGACCTCTGGGCTACGGGAGAAACTTTAATTCCCACAGTGAGAGATTTTTACAGTAAACAAAAATAAAGAATGCTGACAAGAAATTTATCTTTGTAAATAGACAAGAATGTATCTAAAAAAAAAGCTGTACATAATGCATGAACAGAATAAAAAAAAATAAAGGGTTTTTTAATTGCATTTGGAAAATAGCACATGAATTAAAACATTAATATTTTAGAAGCATGTTCATAGAAATAAAAAAAGTACCTTTTTTTACTGCACAAGAAAAAAATTTCATTTATAATTAGAATTTTTAGTCAGTCTGCGAGAAAATTGCAAAAGGATTTTCTGCAAATATTCAGCGCATTTTTTAAATTCATTTAATTTTTTTTTTTTTTTTTGATTTTTTTCTTACTAGGGCAAAATTTCAAATGTAATCATCTAAAGTTTTGTTGAAGAAAACTCCAAAAAGAAAGAAAAAATACTTTTCACAATGAATAAAAATGAGACGAAATGATCAATTCGTTTCCATCTCTATTTTTTAATTTTCTGTCAAGCAAACGAATTGGATATGAAAAGTGAAAAGAAATTGAACTCAGAAATACTGTTTAAATTCACTACATTTGTACATGTATAGCAGCGATATATATATATATATATATATATATATATATATATATATATATATATATGTATATATGTGTGTGTGTGTGTGTGTGTGTGTGTGTGTGTGTGTGTGTGTATGTATAAATATGAATAAATATATATATATATATATATAATTATTTATATATCTTATATGCGCGGTACTTATTAGAAAGCGCTCAATATCAGAGATAGAGCTAAACTCACATCAATCCAACCAAATATATATATATATATATATATATATATATATATATATATATATATATATATATATTGTGTATTTTGGTCGTAACCCTTCTTTAATTCATATTATCGCAAACAAAAGGGACAAGGTATTTTTGTTAAGTGTTTCACTATATTTTCTTGTAAGCGGACAAGTGTTTTCTTTTCTGGACTTAATGAGTGGAAGAATTATCCAAATGTTTGTTGATTCCGAAGTACCCCGTCAGTCTTGTTTAACGAAACATATATATATATATATATATATATATATATATATATATATATATATATATATATATATATCATTATTTTCTTGGGGGTACAAAATTTTATTATGGAAATAAAAACGGCAAGACAAGCTTTACCGTTCATGATTAAAAGGAAGAAAAAAAATTAACCAACCGACCGGTTTCGCCCTCACTCAACAGAGCTGAAATCGAGGGAAGACTAAATATTGCAATACAAAATCTAGAAACATGAGAAGCATGTAATAAAATAAAATAAAGGTGGAAATATCAGATGGAAATCATGTCAACCCTCCCTCAGTAAACAGAGGGAATGCCTGTTAGGGCTTGACATGATTTCTATTTGATCTTTCCACCTTTATTTTCTTCCTATATATATATATATATATATATATGTGTGTGTGTGTGTGTGTGTGTGTGTGTGTGTGTGTGTGTGTGTGTGTGTGTGTGCGTGCGTGCGTGTGTCGGGGATGATGAATTGCGACTCGAAATAAGAAATCGGAAAGCATAGTTGGAATTCAAGTTCATTATATTCACTTATTTTCAAATATCTTTAGAAAACGTATGAATATATTTCTTCATCTCCCTCTGGCTATGGGTTAAATGTTAGGATTAACTGGGCTCTTTAGCCATGTTTGAGAACCAGCCTTTTAGACACGTCAGAGTTAATAAATTACAAATTTTATGTCTGCTTATTTTTATCATAATCCTTTCATATTCACGAACAGTGTGTTTCTTGCCTTATTCAATTGTAATATGTGGAAAAATAAATATATGAAAGTATTATGATAAAAATAAGCAGACATAATATTTGTAATTTATTCAGTCAGCCATAAGTGGACATTGAAATCAAAACCCAGAAGTGAGATTCTGTTTCAGGCTAAACGCAACCGTCAGGCCACCTAATGATTACGTTTCGTATGGAACAGACTGTCACCTTTGGGTGTTCATTACAATGAGCATGTTTATATTAACATACGCTTTATCGCTGATATTGAACACATTAACACATAAATATAGCATATCCTAAAACTATATTTTATCATATATATATATATATATATATATATATATATATATATATATATATATACAGGTGTGCTATATTTATTGGATAAAGTGCTAAATATCAGAGATAGAGCGTATGTAAATAAAAGTGAACATTGAAGTCAACACTCGCGGCCTGACGATTGCATCTAGCATGAAACAGCCTGTTGCTTCTGAGTGTTGATTTCAATGTTTACTTTTTACATATATATATATATATATATATATATGTGTGTGTGTGTGTGTGTGTGTGTGTGTGTGTGTGTGCTCACTGAATATGTTGAGTTGAGCCATTCTAACTACAGAAATCATTTTCCATTCATACATTTGGACTCTTTTCCAAAATCTCATTCATTTGGTTAAATAATTCATCAAAACCTTTATGATGTTTTTATTTAATTGCTTTTATTTCATTTTGATTATTTATATTTTAATGTGTTCAGATTTGAAGTTTAAAGTTTTTAGAGAAGAAAGTTTTCTATTTTGTTACAAAAGAAGCAAATTGTCATTCTTTGTGAACATAGAAAATGAGTGTAGGTGAGGCCAGTGTCATTTATATGCATTGGTCAATCTGTTCATCTGTCTCGTTACCTAGTCATTCCGTATGTATCTCCAGATATCTGACACATTTTTTAAAATCACCCAACAAGAAATAAATACACATTTTCTATCAAAATGCTCTTTTGCTCAACCCTTAAGTTCTACAGACTTTTCAGTAGCACTATATGTGTATTTGAACTCTCTCTCTCTCTCTCTATATATATATATATATATGTGTGTGTGTGTGTGTGTGTGTGTGTGTGTGTGTGTGTGTGTGTGTGTGTGTGAAAATATATAGAAAATAGGAAAGAACTTGTTAGGTAAATAATCCAAAGTTCTTTAGTATTTTTGTTATTATTTTTAAAAAACAGTGCTCGATACAAAAGTAGAGCCAAAATATAATAATTTATTTAAAAATATGATTCCATCACTACATAAGATTTCTCATGTTTCAAAACAAGAGCTGAAAACTTCAATATAATTATATGAGTTAAATTGAATTAAAGTACCAACCTCTGTTCCATCTTCAAGCGAAATTTTTTGGGAATAACTAATCCTTGAAATTTACGCATTTTTATATATATATATATATATAGTCCAGTGTTCCTGCTATATTTTTATAGATTCTTAATAAAATTCAAAGAAGAATCAGCAATATTATTAGTCCTGACCTGGCATCTCAACTTCAGTCCTTTTCCCACCACCATAAAATTGCTTCCTTGTGCTTTTTCTACAAATACTTTCATGATAATTGTTTATACGAAATCTTCACTATGGTACCTAGACTTTAATGAATTTTCTAGATGAATTTAAGCACAGTACTAGATTGGCAGGAAGATTTCACCATTTCACAGTTAAATTGGTTAGATGTAACTATAAGTCCTATGCTAACACTTTCTTTTATCACTCTTCTCGCTTGTGGAATACTCATCAGGCTACATGCTTTCCAGGCAACTTTCATTACATAAATTTAAATGCAATGTAAATCGTTATCTGTTGGCTTCCTGATTACTTTTCTATTGTTCATGCTCCTTAATATTTCTGTTTTTTAATTCTTTCAAAAGTGGCTTTACAACCTTGCATGGGGTGAATTTGATTAAAATTATATATATATATATATATATATATATATATATATATATATATATATAAATATATGTGTGTGTGTGAGTGTGTGCATGTGACATAATATAGTTTTAAAGTATGCAATGTTTATGGGTTAAAAATGCTCAACAACATGAATAGAGTGTATGTAAATATAAGAGTTGGTTAAGTTTGAACACAATATCCAGACTTGAATACAATCAGGTGAAAATTGTTTCTTGATAGAAATTTTTGTACTTATATAGTTTTTTTTATACATTTCTTCACATATGCATACACACACACACATACACATATGTATATAAATATATATTGCTGTATGGATGTTAGTAAATGTATTTTATATATATATAAGCACACAGGTATATATATATATATATATATATATATATATATATATATATATATATATATATATATATATATATATATATTATTATTGTGTATTATTATTATTATATTTGCTAAAATTATATGCATATTCATACACCATACACAGAGAAAAAACTTCATTGCATATTATGCAGCATTTATACAATGACTACTGCAACTGATGCCCAATGTTTCTACATCTGTACAAAACAAATGTAAGACTTCATCAGGATGAAAAAGCCACACCTACACTCTGCCCAAATTTGATGATGAATCAAGTGATGAGCTTGCTTGAAATCAAGTCACACCTATCATATACACACACACACACACACACACACACATATATATATATATATATATATATATATATATATATATATATATATATATATATATATATATATATATATATATATATATATATATATATATATATATATATATATATATATATATCTATGTGTGTGTATGTATATATGTATGTATGGCCCACTTAGAAAGCAAAATATTCAATAAAATAAATACACCCACCATTTATGCCTGATATATTGATGAAATATTCCACCAAACCAAATCTGTTAATTACATTATAGAACTTTAAAAAAATTTTGAATTAAATTCCATTTTAAAGTTCACTTATGAACTAAATAACAATAAAAAAAAACATTTCTAGATGTCTTCATTGTCTATATCAGTGATAATTTTAACACATCTCTGTATAAAAAAGTCTACTCGTTCTAACCTTCTATAGTACAACAGCGAAGGATCTGAAAGATATAAAATTGCTGTCATTAATAACCAAATCCAAAGAACTAAACTCATTTCCTCAAATAATTTTCCTTGAAGAACTAAACAATATCAAACAACACTTATCAATAATGGGTAATCTTATAGTCAACAAGCAAATCAAATTTAATTTAAACAACAATTTTAACTGTGAAAACCAGTCATAAACATAATATTGATAATAACACTATTTACATATATTACCAAAATCAATGCACCACAATTACAAGAAAGACAAAGATGCATTACATAGATATATAAAAAAAGTCGAGAAAAAATAAATATATCTGTTTCAATACTTACTACAAAAAATTAAAAACTATCAACTTAGTTATTAAAAAGAATATGTCATAAACTTCAAACCCCCTATACAAAACCAATGTTGTGTATGGAAATACTTTTCCACTTGGAGAATGTTTCTTTGGAAATAACATACACAAAACGTGTTACATACAATATACCACAACCACACTCTCACGGAGACTTGCTTGCCATTTATCGGACCATTATGCCATCAGACAATACATTAATAATCAGTATAAGGATCATGGTAACATTAGACAGCTACTCTTTGAAGCAAGACTTATACAATAAAAACAGCAATCTATAATTAAAAAAAATTATAACTGAAGAGCCCGCATCCTCAAATGTATAAAAAAACAAAATCATGTCACATCTCACTTACATCACAAAACTCTTTGCCAACACTCACAAGTTCTCCAAAACTTACCAAATTGTCTCTACCTAGCCTGAAAGACTTAAAAATTCAAATAATTAGACCATATTTTTGCGTTTTTTTCCTAAATGAACTTTGAACAATTTCTGATGGAATTTCCTCTTTGTCTGAAAAGGATTATTCATAATTTGTAAAAGCTGATCAGCAAAATTAATCGACACAAAATGTCTATTGTCTTTAATAATATTTGCTTTAAAGATCATTTTCTACATAAATACACAGTGTATATATATATATATATATATATATATATATATATATTTATTTAATCATTTCACCCTAAGCAAGGTAATAAACCCACTGAGATGCAAAGGATTTCTGAGTGTTAGAGAATATGAGAAAAAACTTTAAGGAGAGAGAACCAAAAAAGAACAGGAATTAAGAAGACAGAAAATAACGATTGGCATTACATTTTAATTTTTAAAGAATCAAAGTTCACTGGAAAGCATGTAGCCGAGAGAGGTTTCCACAGATGAAAAGTGTGATGGAAGAATCTGTTAACATAGAACTTACAGTTACATCTAGCATTTCAACTGTAAAATGAAGAGACCTAGCTGCCAATCTAGTCCTGCACTTAAATTCATAAAGTCTAGGTACCAAAGATGAAAGTTCATCAGAACAATTACCATGAAAGTATTAATAGAAAAGACACGAGGTAGCTACATTTTGGTGGTTGGAAACTGACTTAAATATATGCAAGTTTATGTATATACATATGAACATTATCCATATATAGTTGTATACTTATATATACAAGCACACATATGCATATTATGTATATATATTTCTCTCTCTCTCTCTCTCTCTCTCTCAGTCTCTCCCCCTTTCTCTCTCCCCCCATATATATATATATATATATATATATATATATATATTTATATATATATATTGTTAACCAACTACAAGGCCTAAGTTTCATTCAAGGCAGAGGGTTATTATACGTATATATGAACGTAACTTTGAATGTATTCAATGTCTTAAACACTTGTAAAATAATTTCCAAAATTTTCTTTGCCTTTCTTTATTTTTCTGATTCCTTTGTTGTCTTTGAAAATGGATCCAAAATGCAACTTTAGATGTTTGGATGATTATTTTTGCAGGTACCATATCATCATATGTCACTTTCATTGCAAAGAGGGTTTTTTTTACCTCAGCTGCCTTTTCTTTCAAATTACAAATTCAGTGAATAACTAACCAAAGAATTTTTTCTTGATTCCACTTGAAAATTTCATGACAATATTTCCATGATTCATTCATCCATTTACAGAGCCATATTTCTACAAATACATACACATTCTTGTATATAGAAACACATATATTCCTGAAAATAAAAACACACACATTTATGTATATAGAAACACACACATTCATGTATATAGATACATACACATTCCTGTATACAGAAACATACACACAATGGCCTATACAAGGCATTCATTACAAAATGTCCTTTATATTCCACTTTTATTTATATGATTTTAGTCTGATTAATTTGCTACCATTCAAAAGCACAGAGTAAATTAAAAATGGTTATTGATTTGAATCAGTTTGGGTAAATGTTGAATGACTTCCCAAATTACTTGACCTCTAAAAGGTCAAGTAATTCTATCATGATATTATGTTGACAGAATCCCATTGCTGCCAGTTTCTGAAAATGCTGTCATTATTGACTAAATAATAAAAAAAACTATGGAAGAGATTATCTTCCAAAAATTAAAATTGATTATAATCGAGTACTGAGTACATTCTGAAAAAAAATGGTAGAACCATCAGACTATAAACTATTCTTTGCAAAATTCTGAAGAAAGAATTTGATATAAAAAAAATCTTTACCAATAGTGATTACCATTATTTCATTCCTTGAATCAATTTAAAATGAACATACATATTGGCAATGACTAATCAGAAATAATAATAATAATAATCTTGAAGAATGGAATTCGGAATTAATGTCTGACTTCAACTTATCATTAATTTTATATTAATACTTGTTTAAAACTTCTTTTTTTTTTACTTTTGCCCTTTTTTTAAATTTTGGGTTCAAAATAAAAGAAAAAATAAACAAGATGAAAAGTATATTCAAAAAAAATTTCACTTGGCAATAATTAAATAAACCTGATTATATTACAAAACTTGCAAATTATTGTGAAGGTCAGAACTGATGTCTTGGAGAGTCAGGAAAATGCCATTTCATAGAAATTTGTCTATGCAAAAAATAAAATAAAATAAAATAAACAATAATGGTCAACAACTGTGTGCTTAAAGAATTCTATCAATATGAAAAAAATCTAAAAGACTTTATTATATGATTTTAGAAAATAATTTGCTTGAATTCTATGTTGATTGATTTGTTTTTACAGCTTAGCAACCCTTTTTTTTTCTTTTTTTTTTTTGTGAATCATTTCATCTCAGACAAGGTGAAAATGCCAATAAGATGCAAGAGAGATTACTGGAAGTGGAAGAGAATGTGAAGACTTTAGTGAGGAGAAAGGACAATAAATGAACAGGCTTCAGAAAGACAAACCATTGACCACTGACATTGCACTTAAATTTTTAAGTTTGTGGGTTACAGAGAAAAACAAAAAATTGCAAAAGAGTTTCACAGGCAAGAATTTTGAGAAAAAAATATTAAAATAAAACTTATGTTTACATCTAGCTAATTGAACAGTAAAACAATGAAACCTAGTAACCAATCTAAGAGAACATTCTGGTAGAATAATTACAATGAAAATATTTATAGAAAAGACAGAGGAAATCCCCATTATAGTGGTTGGGCCATGAAATGACAGGTCAAGACCATTAATATTACAGACACTTCTTTGGATATAACAGGAGAAGCAGACCAGCTATGACAACAATATTCAATGCACTGACAAATGATAGATTTATTAATGTGCAAGATGGATTCTGACAAGAAAATTTGTTTGGCACAACACAATGAACCAACCTTTTTAACAGTAGAGCTATTGATTGATTCAATATAATCAATTCACTTTATGTCAGTAGAAAATGTGAGACTAAGAAGGTACAATGAATTGCTCTCCTGGGGGTTAGCATCAGCCATATGCTGATGGTGGACAAAAATGGTTATGTATGAAGATTAAAAGATAGCAGTTTCGTTTTGGAAGCATTAAAATTTAATAGCAATTTCTTGCCCCAATTAACAATCGACTGGAAAGTCATTTTTGAGAGTAGCTGCCAGTTTTACTTTGTCAGATTTATCAAACTTACTATTAAGACAGAAGTAAATAGTTGTTTCATCAATATAAATATTTAGTTGGGAACTGATGATATCAACAAGGTTACTGATGAAGATAAGAAACAACGTAAGTCCAAGGATAGAGCCTGAGATAACTGTTGCATTAATGTAAAATGATCTAGAAACGTGGCTGTTCAACACAAACTTCAGCCCTGATTTGTTAAGAATGACTGGATTAAGTCAAATATCTGGCAGATACACCATAGCTCTTGAGCTTGTGAAGAAGGCCAGCATGTCAAACTCTGTCAAATGCCCTTAAAATATCCAAACCTACAGCCTGAGCCTCGTCATTCTTGTCTAAAGCCTGATAGACAAATTTAGTAATAAAAGCTGAACATATTTTAGATTATAAGAATACTTCTTCTTTTTTTTTTTTGCAAGTGAATATTGCATTAATAGTCTTTTTGGACATCAGTGGTAACAGTGATCTTTCCAGATACAAGTTTTACTATTTAGCCCATAGCAGTAGGATTTGAATTGTAAACAGAAATAATTAAAATGTTCATCCAAAATGGCAAAGGTTTTTTGTGATTTTTTTCGCTTTATTTTGATTCAAATTTTTGTAGGAATCAATCAAGTTTAAAACATTAAAGTAAATGTATCAATTTCTATTTCTGGTTGGCAATTATTTCAAATGAATATTCATCAAAAGATTAATACTTTTTAATGTTGATCTTCAGCTTTTGTAAAGATTCTAACTTTTTGTAAACTGACATCAAAATCTCATTGTGGATTTCAGCAACCAATTTTATTCTTCTGTTTCTGATAGGAAATGAGAAATCAATATCACCAGAAATCAGAGTTGTTGATTTTTCCTAAATCCTGTGAAAACACGGCCAAAAAGTAATTAACCAAAAATTAATTTCACTCTGGTCAAATTAGAATTAACAAATTTATCACTTTTTTGAGAAATCAATTAAATTCAGATTACTGGAGTTCATGAAGTTCTTTAACCAACAGACAAGTGGAATTTCCATGCAGATAGAAAATAAATTCATATTTGGTAAAACTTTCGAATGAATTCACTTTGACAAGACCTAAAGTCGGTATTTAACAAATCAGTTCTTTTTCATCAATCTATCCTGGAAAATCCTATTTGTGATTACACAGTGGATCAAACAGAGAGAAATTTCTTTCTATGTGAGAATTATATGTGTATGTGTGTGTGTGTGTGTGTGTGTGTGTGTGTGTGTGTGTGTGTGTGTGTGTGCATTGTAGGTTTGATCGTGTTCAAAGACTTGTCTCAACAGAACAATGACACAAAGGAAGTGAAAATTTCTCTAATGGATTAATAAATTAAATAAAGGCAAAGTTTCGAACTCATTACAAACAAATGATCAACAAAATGATTTTAAACAGTAATTTTCTGCAATTCTTTCTTAGAAGCATGTTCATCATCATCATCATCATCATTATTATTAATCAATTTTTGCAAAATTTCAACATTAGCTTAAATCAATGATTCCCAATGTGGGTACCAGTGGGGCATGGTAATATTTTGGTAGAACATGTGTAGGATGTGCACCCTTCAGCTTACTATACCAACAAAATAAGGGGGCAACTCAAGAATGAGTTATTAACAATGAGTTGTTTTCTAATGTTAATACATACAATGCATATACAGTATGCATACATAAAAATATTTTGTGTGTATGTAAGTACATGTGTAATTGACATACAGGGTATTTCCTGTCTCCCCACATGCACATGTCTTGGTCAACAAAGGAGAGGGCGTGATGCATGTCACTGGAAGAGCCCATATTTTGTCGGCCAATCAGCACATGTGAGCATTCAGTTTGCTTCTCAGTTTGTTTTTGTTTGGCCGTTTGTCCACCAAAATTTTGTTGTTCTGAAATATTTCATGCATTATTATTTCATGATTAAAATGATCAAAGTATATTACAGAATAAGTTTTCATTCAAATATTTTATATTTCTGCCTTTTTCTTCTCTATTATGTTTTGAAACTATATATATTTAGCTGTCTTTTTGGTTTTTTAATTTTTCTCTTTCATGGATGCCATGGTCTTTAGAGGCTTGATTAGAGTCTAAGTTAATCTTCCTTCATGTTAATTGCAGTAAAATTTTGAATATGTAAGAATTAAATATTACAGGGGTGCACCAGAATTTTTGAAATACCAAAGTGGGGCTTTGCCCAAAATCAGTTGGGAACAACTGGTGTAAACAATTTCTAATTTTCAAAAAAAGGAATATCCTGATGAATAGAGTGTGTAGCAGAATTAGACCAGAAATAGAATAGTACAGTTTCATTAAAGTCACTTGAACAAGGAATGCCATACTTATGCTCAGAATGATATCAGAAAGAGAAATACAATTGCAAAAATGTGTATACCTATGTTTTATAGATTATGCAAAAGTTTTGACAAGGTACATCACAAAGAACTGTTAGACTTGCTAGGTTATCTTGATTATTTGGGAAGGATATTAGAATAAAACTGAATGGATATTAGAATAAAACTGAATGGATATTAGAATAAAACTGAATGGATATTAGAATAAAAACTGAATGGATATTAGAATAAAACTGAATGGATATTAGAATAAAACTGAATGGATATTAGAATAAAACTGAATGGATATTAGAATAAAAACTGAATGGATATTAGAATAAAACTGAATGGATATTAGAATAAAAACTGAATGGATATTAGAATAAAACTGAATGGATATTAGAATAAAAACTGAATGGATATTAGAATAAAACTGAATGGATATTAGAATAAAACTGAACAGATATGGGGATTAAACTGCCTGCATGCAAATAGAAAATGAATTCAGTAAAGATAGAGAAAAAAAAACTGCAAGCACTCTTAGATAATGCATAAAGGAAAGCAATATAAGACTAAAGAACTAAAGGACATCAATTGAGAGAATGTATTGCTGTCAGCAAAAGGAAGAGCCCAAGATGCAAGCTACCACAGCAGATGTCAAAATCTGTATGTCAGAATGTGAAACCAAAATGCAAAGGCACATTTGAATGATGAAAGATGCCTTTCAAAAGTTAAACAAAGTATTAAGAAATGGGAAAATATCATTAAAAACAAAGGAAAAAGTGCTGAACTGCTATGTAATATCAATTCTCCTATATGGTAGTGAATGTTGGACAATTTCCTTATAGTGAAGAGGAGACAATGTAACAGAGAATGTTATTCTACAGAAGCATGCTGAGAATACCATGGATGAAACATGTAAGCAATGAGGAAGTTTAAATGAGAACAGAAACAAAAAATACACTTATACATAGAATCAGAAGGAGGCTGTTGGAATTTTTCAGACACAAACTGAGGAAAAAAGGTTAGGAGAATTTGACACTTTCCTGCATATTTCTCAAGTTAATCATTTATCTCTCGTGGTTATTTGATTATAAAATCATTTATGTTGATGCTTTTAAGATATTTATTATCAGCTTGTAGTGTGAAATAAAAAGTGAGAGTTTTTTTTGGTATAAATCTAGTGACAAATGAACAATAATGCAAATGCTTCAGATAATGAGCCACAAATTTAAAACAAAGCAAAATTGATGTTGGTAATGTTTTTTTAGTGTGTGTGTGTGTGTGTGTGTGTGTGATTGATTGAATGGTTGGTTGTTTTAGTGTAGTGGCATATCAACACCTCCATGTGTTATTCAATACTGAAATGTAAATATTTGATACACAATCTTATTTTTTATTTTGGAGATAAAAAATAGTTTAGTGATACAAGGTTTACTAATTATTTTATCCATTAAATTCAACTAACAAATTTTGTCTCTGCTTATTTTCTTATTGTATTTTTTTCAATTTTCTAATAATTGTTGCACATGTGTGGGTGAGTGGTATCAAAACTGGATTAACTTTCCAAAGTTCCTCTCACTGCCTTGTTTTTATTCAAGCAATTTTGGCTGTTGGCCATTGTCAGTTCTCAGTTGAATTTAATCAAATTTGTTTGGATAAATACTTGATGCCAAAACATACTCTCTCTCTCTCTCTCTCTCTCTCTCTCTCTCTAAATATATATATATATACACACACACACTAAGGCATAAAGGCTCACAGACACAAGTACACATAGAGTTTCACACATAAATTCAGATATGTGCATAAATGAGTCGCACTATTTTCCATGTTTTGCAGAATATTTCATATATTTCTTATTTTCTATTAATACTTCTTTTTTTTGAGAAAGTTATTTTCTATCATTATTCGTCAACACTTCTCAGAAGCATCCTGTGTATCTATCTATCTATCTATCTATCTATCTATATATATATATATATATATACATATGTGTGTGTGTGTGTGTGTGTGTGTGTGTGTGTGTGTGTATGTGGGGTTAATTAATTTCCTAACTGTTTACTAGGGCACGCTCATAATGTCTTGCCTCGTTCTTTTTTTCATTTCTTCATTTTCAAAGAGCACATCTGCAATGTAAGCTCTCACAGAAGATTGCATCTTCCATTTTTTGGAAGAATGAAAACAAACACACACATACACGTACGTACGAACATTCATCAAAAATACAAACTCTTTACGTTCACGCAAAAAACACAAATGTTGATGTCTTTGTCCATTGTAAATTTTGTTCTTTAATACATATATTTGTTGATATATATATATATATATATATATATATATATATATATATATATATATATATATATTTTGTATATAAAAAAAAAAAAGAACAGTAAGATATAAATCCGGTGTTCTTATATATATTTTATTTTTACAAAATAGTGCTCAATGTAAATTTACAGAGCATTAATATTATAAATTAATTGATTTAAAATATGGTTATTTTCGCTACACAGTTCCAACCATGTTTCAAAAAATTAAAAACCCCTAATTTTATTTTATTTTTTGCTATCATTAGTTCTATTTCATCTTCAAGCGAATTTTGGAGTAACTTTTCGGGTTTTAAATACACAGCTAAAATCACGTTTCCATGGTTACAGAATATTCTACTCAAATTGAACACGGGGTGTCTAGATTTTCCTTATGACAGTATCATTGTATCAGTTATTAGTTACATTTTGGTAAGGGTGAGGATGTATTTTACACTGAAACCTGACGTCGGTTGAATGGATGTCGTCTGAATTTTAAAAAAAAAAAAAAAAAAAATTGTTAACGGTAAAAAATTTTCAACGTCATCTTTTAAAATTAAAGATTTTTTTTACAATACTTTTTATTTAACTACGATTTGAAATATTTTCCTTTTTAATTTTTATTTTACTATATTCTTTTTAAGAACAGTTAAATGTATTAGAATCCATTATATTATGTAGGATTATTTTAACATTAAGTTTAAGTATGTATATGAGGTTACATTTTTTTTTTTTTTTTTTGTATATGACTATGACAGCAGAAATGGTTACTTAATTTCACTGATTCAGTAAACTTTTCTTTTATATATAAACCTATTATTATAATATTTCACATGTAAGTACTGAGGACATGGGTCATTCAAAAGCTTACATGTTATGGTATTTCATATTAATTTTATTTTACTATAGGTGTTATTTTTGGATTCTTTTTTAATGCGTGTAGTATTATTTAAAAGAAATTTAGGTTAGAATTCATTCAATTTAACTACAATTTTAATTACAAATTCAAAATTACAACTTTAAAATTTTAAAATATTTTCATTGTTTAGTTTTAATAGACTATATTACTTTTTATAACAGAAGGAAAATTACTCATATTAAGTAAGATTATTTTTCCATATCAAAGTATATGTAAATTTTTTTTTTTTTTTTTCCTCTTCTTCTTTTCCGTTCTTTAAATTTAAATATTATTTAAGTAATATTAATGGCACTTACTACAAAACTAGCTAAGTCATTTCTCAGATTTAGTAAACTTTATTTATTTATTAATTAATTAATTTATTTATTTCAAATATATGTAACCTAATTAATAAAGTTTCATATTATGTATAAATAACATGTTAGAATTCATTTTATTTTACTACAATTTTAATTTCAATTTTAAAATTTTAAAATTATAACTTTAAAATTTAAAAAATATTTTCATTGTTAGTTTTAATTTAGACTATATATTTTTATAACAGAAGGATAATTATATATAATAAAAATTTTTTTTCCTATCAAATATATGTAAATTACAATTTTAAACTTTTAATTTAGATATTATTTATATATAATGGCCCAGACTACAAAACTATCTAAGTCATTTCTCAGAATTAGTAAACTTTATGTATTAATTCAAGTTTAAGTATGTATATGAGGTTACATTTTTTTTTTTTTTTTTTTTTTGATATATATATATAAACCTAGTGATATAATGTTTTCATGTAAGTACAAAGGACATGGGTCATTCAAAAAGCTTACATGGCATTTCATATTAATTTTATTTTACTATATTTGCTTTTTTTGGGATTCTTTTTAGTGCGTGTAGTATTATTTAAAGGAGGTTAGAATTCATTCAATTTAACTTTAATTTTAGTTTCAATTTTAAAATTACAAACTTTAAACTTTTGAAATATTTTCATTGTTAGTTATATTAGACTATATTCCTTTTATAACAGGAATATTCTCATAGTAAGTAAAATTATTTTTTCAATATCCAAGTATATGTAAATTACAATTTTAAACCTTTATATTTTAAAATATTATTTTAGTAATATTAATGGAACTTACTACAAAATTAGCCAAGTCATTTTCGGATTTAGTAAACTTTATTTATTACTTAATTTATTTATTTATTTTAAATATATGTAACCTAAGTAGTAAAGTTTCATATGTATAAAAGAACAGGTTAGAATTCATTTTATTTAACTACAATTTTTTACAATTTTAAAATTACCACATTAAAATTTTAAAATATTTTTTCATGGTTAGTTTTAATTGACTATATTTTTTTATAACAGAAGGATAATTACTCATAGTAAAGTATAATTATTTTCCATAACAAAGTATATGTAAATTACAATTTTTAAACTATTATATTTAAATATTTAAGTAATATTTTAAGTCATTTTAAGATTTAGTAAACTTTATGTATTAATTAATTAAATTATTTATTTTAAATATATGTAACCTGAGTAAAAAAAGTTTTCATATGTATGTACAAAAGAACAATTACCTTTACATCATCTAGCTTTAGTTATAATTTCATTTTCAGGAGGTGTTTTATCGGATTCATTCAAGTGTTTGTAGTACATTTATTATAGAAACAATTTTTTAAACGGTGTTTATGTTTTAATACGTTTTCAATTTTAAATAACAGTTTAAAACATTTTTCTGCCATTCCAATAGACTTTTTTTTTTTTTTTTTTTTATATATTATTTAAGGAAAATTTTTTGACAAACTTTATTAATTAGGTTACATATATTTGAAATAAATAAATTAATTAATAATAAATAAATTTAAATGGAGAAAACTTAAATAATGCCATTAATATTCTTAAATAATATTTAAATTTAAAGAGAAGAAAAAGGAAAAGAAGAAGAAAAAAAAAAAAAAAAAAAAAATTTTTATCTTTGATATGGAAAAATAAACTTAATATGAGTAATTTTCTTCTGTTATAAAGTAATATAGTCTATTAAAATAAACAATGAAAATATTTTAAAATTTTAAAAATAATTTTGAATTTGTAATTAAAATTGTAGTTAAATTGAATGAATTTAACCTAAATTTCCTGTGAACCACTGCATTAAAAAAGAATCCAAAAATAACACCTATAGTAAAATAAAATTAATATTACCATAACAGTAAGCTTTTGAAGGTTGTCCTCAGATTATTATAATAATAGGTTTATATATAAAAGAAAAGTTTACTGAATCAGTGAAATTAAGTAACCATTTCTGCTGTCATAGAAAAAAAAAAAAAAAAAAAATGTAAACTCATATACATACTTAAACTTAATGTTAAAATAATCCTACATAATATAATGGATTCTAATACATTTAACTGTTCTTAAAAAGAATATAGTAAATAAAAATTAAAAGGAAAATATTTCAAATCGTAGTTAAATAAAAAGTATTGTAAAAAAAATCTTTAATTTTAAAAGATGACGTTGAAAATTTTTACCGTTAACAATTTTTTTTTTTTTTTTTTTAAATTCAGACGACATCCATTCAACTGACGTCAGGTTTCAGTGTAAAATACATCCTCTACCAAAATGTAGCTAATAACTGATACAATGATACTGTCCCTAGACACCCGTGTTCAATTTGAGTAGAATATTCTGTAACCATGGAAACGTGATTTTAGCTGTGTATTTAAAACCCGGTAAATTTTAAAAGTTACTCCAAAATTCGCTTGAAGATGAAATAGAACTTCTTTTAATTTATTTGCAAAAATAAAAAGGGGTTTTTTCTTCTATTTTGAAACAGTTGGAACTGTTCGAAAATTAACCATATTTTTCAATTAATTTATAAAATTTATATATATCAGTCTTGTTGGTTTTCTTTACGTCTTCGGTTGGACTCAAAGTCTTTAATATCCTAACAGGAATAAACACACGTGTTCCTAATTTAACAACACATAATCCCATGGTCCGCTATCTATATATATATATATATATATATATATATATATATATATATATGTGTGTGTGTGTGTGTGTGTGTGTGTAATGAGAGCGCTAAATGATTTTTTTTAAATATAATTTAAAAATTTAGGAAAAATAATCTAATGTCTTATTGAAATTTTAGGTATTTTGTCTTTAAATTTACTACAATCTTTTAAACTATTCATTATTCATCAAAAAATTTTTTTTTTGCAATAAAAACGAATTAAATAATGTCTTAGTTTTATCTACTCAAATATAAGTATCCATTGCAAATAACGTTTAAACAATAAATTAAAAATATGTCTGATTTTGGTGAGATCTTCTTCCTGTGAACCACTGCCCGATGAAACAGATTTCCAAGAGGAGGTTTCCCCGATTATTACAATCTTAACCTTTTCAAGTCTAGACTCAACCGTTATCTTCACGTCGTATCCATATAAACGACCCTTTAATGTAACCCTCTACCTCGAGTGGCCCCCGGGCCTTGTACAGGGTGAACCTTACGGTAGTGTAAACAAATGTATGAAATTCATATTAAAATTCGCTTTCAGTATTCATTCGCCAATTTTTCTACGCAAAATTTCAGATGCGCCATATAAATCTTCTACTCCCACTCTAAAAATATTCATAAATTTAACGTTAATACAAAGTAAATTGATTTATAAATATAATTTGGACAATACTTCTCTTACTAATACATTTTTTTTTTTTTTTTTGCTAAACCTTTAATATTTGGTGTTAAAATATTTACTGGTAGCAACAGAGAAGTATTTACATTTTGATCTGCAAATGGCGATCTTGTCTTTAATCAATTTCGCGGCTGAAAGTGCTTTTTTGTCCTCGTCGCTACGTCGTTCCGAAAACGATATCAAAACTGAACAATTTTCTTTTTCTAATCCTGGGAAATATTCCCAAAATGATGACCGCTGGAAAATAATAATGTCAAAATCATTTGGAATTAAAGGAAGCTCATCATATTTTATTTTCAATAATGAATTTGTTCCAAAATCAACAAAACCCATTTCTATATCAGCCTTTCTCATTTTCCAATGTTTCCCTGAATTCTCGTTTACTACCTTTTTTCACTTTATCATTTTTGTATTGTGATGAGGAACTTAATTTAAGAAAAAAAAAAAAAGGACATTTGCAAACATACAAAACTATAAATAGTGACAGAGAATCAATAAAGCACATTTTTGTAGTGTCTGAATGTTAACTATAAACGGATTGTCCAAAATCACTGCGCGATGTAATGCGGCAAAATCATAGAATGCAGCACTTTTGATGAGTGCACCTTAGCTTAACCATCGGTGGGTATAAAAGATGTATGAGCGAGAAAGAAACACTTAGAAAAGCAAAACGCCTCTGAAATAGATGAATTAATAGAAGAATATTCAGTCTGTTGCATTTAAGGATGAAAAAAAGTTCTTCTTTGATTCGATATAATATTTCCCCTATTATCGATAATATAATCAATCTAGCAAATAGTTGATCCTTCGGTCGTTACAATTCTTCCGGTTTCAGTGTTATGTTGAACTGAACCCTTTATTTCGCTCACTGGCGTAGACTGTTCTAGTTCCATATTTAATGGATGTCAATTATCAGTTATGCCCTGTTAATTCCCTTCTCTAAGTTCTCCACTGCCTTAACCGGGTATTGAACTCAAACTCTTTGGCCCTTGTCACTGGATCTAACTAACGCCTTTATCCACTGTGTCCATGAATTTCGGGGTATGAATTTCTGAGTATTATAAACCTAATGTCTTCAGAAACCATTTTTACCAATGCTCATATTGCAATTTTTTGCTCTTCGTTGTAACAAATATGGCGACAAAGATGAGGACAATAGTCCGAATAATGAAAATAGTGTACATAACACCTCATCTCAGAAATATAGACAAATATCAGTGTTAATCTCTTTAGAATTAATAAACTTTTCTTCTAAAACTAAATGCTGCAATAATCTGAAAAAATGATAGTCAGATGGAGTAAGATCTCAGGCTTACATTATCATGTAACAAGAGTAACCCACTACGATTAACAAATAATAGATGCTTTTTCTAGAAAGTTTTCTGTAATGCTTCCAATTGACGACAAATTAAATTTTGGTTTAGCACTTCATGATAGACGATACTCATCAGATCCCATCAAATATATACAATAACCATTATTCGAGTATATTGATAGTTTGGAGGTGAGTACTCGTGTTTTGCTAATTCTCGTGCAGTTTACTAAGCGTTTTCATCAACTACGCCTTTCAGCTCAATAATGATAGAACTTGTGTAGTCCAGGTCGAGAGGAATTTTCTAAGGAATAATTTCCTAATCGAAACTAGCAAAATTATTGTGGTCATGTCCGGATATTTAAATCTTCATTTCCATAAAAAGAATGAATATTTATTTCCGTATTTTCTGCTGAAGAGCTTTTGTTTTTATTAATACAGCATGAGTGTCTGCTGTGGCTCTGATTCAAAATAAGTATTTTGAAAAGGTAGACGTGACCCATTAAGTAATCTGCAAAGACAAAAATTGGAACGTCAAAATTAATCTTTATTTTACAGGAAGTGGTTTACTCTTAAAGTTACCATTTCAAATATGTAACATATAAATATATATATATATATATATATATATATATATATATATATATATATATATATATATATATATATGTAGCGTACATTGAGTGCTGGTGTTAATAAAATATTGCTCGATGTAATATAACAGAGCTATAAATTATAAATTAATATACATTTTTACATATATATGTATATATATATAAATTTGATATTTAAGAAATGGTTAAAATGCCAGCCTACCTCGCAACCCAGGTTTCGAGGTCTCCTCAGGCAAGTGGAAAGTTGTACAAGCCAGAAAACTACTCCAACATATCAGAACACCTGAAATAAGTGTACTGGAAATGAAGCGGGGGAGTATAAGGATAATAGAAGGGATAGGAGAG
This sequence comes from Acanthosepion pharaonis, assembly GCA_903632075.3. NCBI lineage: Eukaryota > Metazoa > Mollusca > Cephalopoda > Sepiida > Sepiidae > Acanthosepion > Acanthosepion pharaonis. The sequence goes on from CAHIKZ030003485.1 coordinate 978,748, forward strand.
CAAAAATTATTTACTGAGTTTTATTTCATTCAACCGAGTTCATAGGAACCTAAAAAATATTTTCTTAAATGCCTGCACCCAGACATAATCTCCTTTCTCTCATTTAAACACCTTTACCAGGATTCATGCCAATAGCCAATTTCTTTTCTTGGCACAGCCAGCAACAGTTATCCAAAATTCTGCCTGGTTTTACCTTTCTTATTATGCTCCACCTCACACAAAGGTTCCTGTCATACCTCTCTTTGTATTTCCAGACTCAATCGGCCAGCTTGGTGCCATTTCTATGTTTTTTCAACCTAAAAGACGAAGCATGATTATAAAATCTCTGTTTGAAAGTGTCCTCAATACACCCAATGTATATTTTCTTGACACTATCCTTATCACTGACCTCAGCAATGTAAATGATGCCTTCATGATGCATAACTACACACACACACACACACACACACACACACACACACACACACACATATATATATATATATATATATATATATATATATATATATTCACCTATATGGTGTGTGAGTACTAAAAACAATAATGATCAAACTGCGCTCGATCTTCCCTGGATGTTCGGTTAATATGACCTTATCTCAGACTGCTTGACTAAATTTAATAAAGAACTACAGTCATGTATCTATGTATCAGACGTGGATGCAAATGATTTTGGTGTTTGTTTTTTGGTTTTTCTTGCCTGTTTTTACAAGCTATTTAACTTTTGTTCCCAAAAGAAAAGTATATGTGAACTTTTGAATACACCTAATATGTATGTATGCTCACGCATTATATATATATATATATGTGTGTGTGTGTGTGTGTGTGTGTGTGTGTGTGTGTGTGTGTGTGTGTGTGTGTGTGTGTGCACCAGCATCTTACCTTGATTATTTCTTAACGTTTTAATCTGAAATTACTTATACAACTTATACTTCATTTCTTACTTGCAAGCCGAACTTTCATTTGTGTTCTTATTTTCGTATGACGGATGCTTATTAGCTTGTAAAATTTTATCAGAAAAGCGAGAAAAATATAATTTGAAAATTTGAAGAGAAGTTTTTTTAAGAACTTGTTATTATTTTTATGAAATCTCGCTCTCTCTCTTTCACTCCCTCTCTCCCTCATTTATTTTCCTTCCCTTTATCTTTGCAGTCTTACTATTTCGATTTTTCTCAGCCTCTCAACTTATCTCTCTCTCTCTCTCTCTCTCTCTCTCTACATTTTCCTTCAACGTCTTTTTTCTTCTTTTTTGTTCCACCTTCTACATTTATTTTCTTCTTTTTCTTTCACTTTTATTTTCTTTTTCATTTTTCTTCTCTCAATTTCCTGGCTTTTACTCTTTTGTTTTTCGTCATTTTTTCTCCTCTGCCTCATCGTTTTTGTCTTTCTTCTGTTTTCCTTTTTGTTCCAGGCATGTCAATTCCTCATTTTCATTCATTTAATAAAAGAAAAGCATCTCATCTGTTTTAATTTTTACGTTCTTTCTTGGACGAAAACTAAAAATCTCGCTTGCTTCGTAAATTACATAAGAAAGAACAACGATAGAGTCTGTCAACAAACAAAACAAGTGAATTTATTCAACTTCACCGAACAGGTAAACTGATGTGGCACGAAAATATTCAATCTCAAATCACAGCCAATATTCAGCCAATAGAAACGATTCAACACAGATACCGATTAGCGTATGTTTTTGAAGACGCAGGGAACATAATCTGGTGTGAAAAAGTTTTGGGACAATACATAAAATGATTATGCACTTTTATTTTATTAATAATTTAAGATTGCTTGGCAGAATGCTTTTATCAGTGGTGTCCGTGGAACTTGAGGATTGGAAAATAAATTGTTGCGTTTTTGTATGGGCCGTGTAACAGATAAACCGCTTCAATCAGGTTGTAGCTGAAAGAAGGCTACGCAAAACTATTGGACAGATGAAAAGTCAGGATATTATGCAAATTTCTAAGTAGGAATTGTTTCATTTTATTAGCACGAGTGTCAGTTGCTCTGGCAAGTCATTGTAGTTAAACATTAACTTTTTTACACTAAATCGTGGCTAAAATTTCTGCTGAAACAAAGAGGAAGTTTGTGACTTTCAAGGGGAAGATGACTCAACTAGAGATAGCCAGGTGGCTTAGAATTTCCACAAACAGTGAGCAAACAACCTAAAAGGCGTTTGCTTCTACTGGGAGTGACCGCAAAGAAAACGGAAATAATACAAAAGTTAAATAAAAATTGTAAGAATCTCGGTAGGAAATGCCAAAAAGTGAATGCAGTTTTAACAGTGAGGTTTTTGTTGATACAGTACGCGGAGTATTACGAGAAAAAAACTTAAAAGGTCGTATAGGAGAAAAAAAAAGCATCACTAACCTAAAAACATTGGTATAGGAAACTGAAGTGATCAAAAGGACGTCTAATACAGAGTACAGGAAAATAGCAAAAAGTAATTTTAGTAATGAATGCAAAAGTAGAGTTACATTCTAATGCAACAGAATATATAAGAAAAACAGTGGAAGAAAGAAACAGTGCATGACACACTACAAAGACGGTAAAATTTGGTAGCGAAAACTTAATGCTGTGCGGTTTCATAATAGATGTGATGATAGAAGAAAATTAATAAAATTTGATGAAAACCTAAACAACGAAAACTATATTAGTTTACTACGGTCCAATCTTCTGCCAAACTACGAACATGAAGAATTATTTCAGCATGGCGATGCTCCTTGCCACACATCATGTGCAAACAAAATGGTTTCTTATGGGTGAAGATGTTCAACATTTGGAAGGTTGGACAGCACATAGTCCTGATCTAAACATATTTGAACCATTGTGGTGGGAAGTGAAGAAATAAATGCTCCAAAATAAAACACGCAATTTCCAAGAGCTTTAGAATTTCAAATTGGTAGTTTGTCTCTATCATCACTCGCATCCAAACTTATTTTCAACTTCTCATATCCCCGTCCGTCTTCGGTTCTGCTGACATTTATTTTTAACAAATTCTGACACAGATCTCTCGAATATTTTTCACCCACACATAAAATTTACTTTATGAAAATAACGGCTTTCTACCCTTAAGATATTGTGTCTAGATTTTGCAAGCACCACTCTTGATCTACTAAAGCAGTGTACTTCCTGGGATAATGATTCTCTTGATTAACTCTACAGACCTGAAACTTCCCGTAGTAGAGCTGGTATTTTCTTGTTGCAACTGTCTATCATGTCCTATTTTAATAATTGTTGCTTTTTAGGCCCACATTGAAAATTTAGAAACCTCGTTTACTTGCCTATGTTTTGTTTTTCTATATCGCAAGGGCTTTGGCTTTTGTCCTCTTCATGTCCAATATTGTGTTAGAATGTTGTCTTATAATGAGTAAATCATATGTACTTATTATCATCTGAACTCATTATCCTCTGGCTGAAGAACAATAAACGCATGGGAAATTTGTCACGGCATGAAAGGGTTATGGTAAAGGTGACAGACTCGATAAAAGCAACAACGGCTTGCGAGTTTAAAGTCGGCACTTCTCTCTTTTAGGCGGAAGAATAAACACTCGAACTCCTGCTCGGAATGTAAAAATAGAAGAAAATGTTTACTTATATACACAAAAAAAGGTAAAGTGATATATATATATATAATATGAGAGAAAGAAGACCTGATGTTATCAAATGCTCACAGCCAAAGAGCCGCATATTCGCCATATTTATCGAGATTAGAAGGTTCAGAAAAATGGGGAACTTTTCCCCTCCAAAATTGCTTACATTTTATCGGCCCTCTCATTCCTCAGAAAATATATTCTTATTTCTGATAAGAATCAAAGTTTTGGGAGTTGGTTTTGGAAGCAAGGGTCCGACAAGTTGGGAGCATTACCCCCGAACTTATGACACCATAATCAAGGCATGGTTGGTCAAATTCCTTTTATATTTTCCAGCTATCACGTTCGTCAGAAAATATATTCTTATCTTTGATAAGTATCAAGGCTTTGGGAGCTAGATTTGAAAGCAGGGGTGAAAGTTGGGGCAAAGATCAGATTATCAAATCAAATTCTAATATTTTCTTTTCTTTTCTTTTTTCTATTTGTAGATACGAAATAAAATTTCGGATGCAAATCGACACCTCAGGAAAAAAAGCATAAAAGTTAAATTTATCGCCAAATTATTTGTGCTATCAAAAGAAAGATTGGAGAAAAGTTTTAAAATATTTGTTTTCTTCACCCTGAACCAGAAATTTGTTTTAAATGTCCTTTTTATAACACTACGCATTTTTAAATTAAAAAATATAATTGCTTTTAGCATTAAAATTTCCTTGTCACTCTTATTCGATATAAATCAATTCTTTGGTTTAGTTTGGTTGCTTCTTTCTTCCATTACTTTCTCTCTAAATCCCTTTTAGTTTGTCATCTCTTTGTTGCTTCTTCTTTTCACCATCTCCGGTTTGAAATCACAAAAAAAATGTATAATTATCCTTATGAAAGCAATAAGGACCGTATTGCTTTCATGAAAATAGTTTTAGTCTTCCTCATTTAGTCCTTGGCTATTTTATTTGACCTGGGCCTCGAATTATTATGATTAGTTAGTTTAATATAGTATTGGTTTTTATCTCTGCCTTATATTCTTCTTCCATTAACAACCAACTTTTGCGCCACCGTCATCAATAATAAATACAATATCCTCCTCTTGTTTTTATTGTCGTCTGTTACTGCAAAATTGTTAGATTTGTTCAAAATTCATTGCTCTGCCAATTTTACCTTGGAGCTAAAAAAATTGCTTTTCTTTTCCTTCGAAGAATGACATTCTTTTAACCTTTTAAGAAAAAAATTGTCATCAGACTTATCTTCCTTGCCATAGCAACAATGACAGCTAATTGAACTAGAATATTAAAAATATACGAAATTATTTAAATGTAGGGCCTTTTTAAAGAGACGGGAATATATTCAAAGATAAATTTGGAACACGTCTGCGTTAATAGATGAAAATGGTCGTGGTAGATTTCTTTTAATCATCTCATCCCAAGCAAGGCGATAAAGCTACCAAGACACAAGGAGTTTAGTGAGCGTGAAATAATTTGAGAAAAAAGATTATTAAAGACAATAAAAAGAAGAATACAGAAGATAACAAATGACAATGCGTTTCAATTTTTGAACATCAACGTAGACTGGAAAAAAGGAGCCCGGAGAGAGAATTCCACAGGCGAGAAATGCGAAAGAAGAAACGCTTAGCATAGAATTTATGGCTGCATCTAGCAATTCCAACTGTAAAATGATTATACCTAGCTGTCAATCTAGTACTGCGCTTAAATTCGTAAAGCCGGTATACCAAATAGGAATTGCTCATCAGAACAATTATCATGAAAATATTTATAGAAAAGTGGGAAAGGGACTGAAACCAAAATGCCAGGTTAGAACCGATAACATTGCAGATTCTTCTAGATTCAAGAATTTCTAAATACAAATCAGAGACACCAGACCAGATGTGGCAGCGGCAATATTTAATGCCTGGACAATTGGTAAAATTATAACGATGTAAGAAACATTCTGATGGAAAAAATGTCTAGCACAACACAGTGAACCAACTTTCCTAGAATATTTCTGAGGCCAATTTATTTTCCTCATTCTTACAATGCCAGAGGATTCTTGATCAACAAAAACCAAATGTCGACTGCTCGTATTACATTGTACAAAACCAGGAATTTACGATCGTCTAAATTTTTAGAAACCAGGAGACAAAAAATAGACGTGATACTGATCAATTGAATTTCAGATTTAACAAAGAAAGAATTATATTCTGTCTTTGCATCGAGTCAGTGTCTTGAAATCATTGGCTTATTAACTAAAGAATCTACAAGCACCTAGTAGCTACAGACATAGAAAATGTTTGGTGATTTCCAATGCGGCCACCTCAATCAATAACAGTCGAGGGGCATCTGCGTATTTGCACATCTGGGAAAAGAAAACCCTGCCATTTTGACTTATAAGCATATTTTACATTTTTTCCTATATTTCCTCTGTGACGTGTCCCTTCAGGAAGTAGGCGATCATGGCTCTCCTCAACTTCCTGTTCTTCGTAGCTCTTAGTATGGTTTGTCCTTTTGCAATCCACACTGATCGCCGTCCTGCCATTTACACAAGACCCTTAGGTACATTCTTCGCTGCTTTCCTCTGTCTCTCTTGCCTTCAATCTGTCCTCTGAGCATCAGATTTTCCAAGCCCTCTTTCCTCATTATGTGCCCTAGTAATTTCAACTGTCTCTCATTGATTCTAAGTAGGTGTCCTTTTTGTTTTCTTCAAACTTCGTAATTGCCCACATGTTCAGTTCATGATATTCTCAGCATCCTTCTGTAGAATGACATTTATGTTGTCTCAAGTCTCCTCTTCATCTGTGAGGATATTGTCCAGTATTTACTGCCATATGAGAAATACTCTTTTCTTTACTTCTAACGAAATTTTCCTGTTTCTTATTGCTTTGCTTAAGTTTTGAAAGGCATCTTTTGCTATCCTAATATTACTTTGGATTTCAGTGTCACGTTTTCCATTCTACGTTAAAACATTTCCTTGATATTCAAATGTTTGTACTTGCTTGTTTTTTGTGTCTCCAAATCGTAGATCACATCTTGGGGTGTTCCTTTTGGTGACAACCAAACATTCTGTCTTCTTACAATTGACATTTAGTCTTTTTCTTCACGAATCTAGTACTGCACTTAAATTCATAAAGTCTAGGTTTCCATAGAGAAAAGTTCATCAGAACAATTGCCATGAGAATATTTATAGAAAAGACATAAGGAAGCCAACAAAATCAAAATAAAATTGAGACTAAAAAAAAAATGAAACTGTTTTCTATATTTTCTTTAATCAGGTTCACTTCAAAAAATTATTTTTAGAGATATTTTTTAATAATATCAATAACGACAAAAGAATTATAAACTCAGTATAAGCAAATTAATTGCACAAAAATTCCTGCAATTAAATCAGATTGTCATCAGAAATACTTCAACTCACAATTTGCAGGAAAGATAAAAAGCAAGAATCCAAATGCTACCACCCACTAGTTGTCTATCAATTAAAAGCTATTTTAATTCTGGGGAGATTTTCAGATTGACCCTGTCTGTAAAGGCTGGGGTAAATGGCTTTGTTAATAAGACAGACTTTGATTGATAATTCTCCAGAATATTATCTTTCAATCTTTAGCTAAAATCAAAGATCAAAATGTTGATTCTATTCAATGTAGAGTCAAACTAAAAACATAAATCTAAAAAGCTGATCCATTTATTAAGAAAACTAAAGTTGCTCAATGACTGCAAATACTGAATGGCTTTCAAAGCAAAATTAAAAACAATTAACTGCACTTTGTTCTCATCTGAACAAATTACCCGCCCTTTGTTGACTGTCACTAAAGCCAAACTAAAGCTTTAATGATCATCTTTAAATAAGAACAAATTGAAAAGTGGGTTTTAGAAATAGTCAGGTCTACTACTTTGCTTCTCAGAATAAATAATTCTCTATTTATTTTGTTGGTAATATATATATATACATTTAGGTATTCAGCTAAGCTTACTTATTTAATTATAATCAGGTCTGTCTATAGACTGACTTATATTACACTTTAAGTTGAGGTTTGTGTAGTGACTTATGGTCTGTTTCTTAGTTTGGTACAAGATCACAATGGTTGGGTGCCCAACAAAGACAGTCTTCTCTTATAACAGTCTACAGAACACTTGGTAACTATCAACTTTCAGACTAATCACCTAAATTCTGTATGAACAATAGCCTAATGGATTAAATCATTAGCTCATGAATTTTATTGCATAGTAATTGTAAGTTTAATTCCTGGGCCAGTTCATACAGTTTTAGATAGAGCACGAGCAATAAGTGAGTAATAGTAAATAGATAAAAAGATGAGATATCCTCAGATATGGACAGTGAAATGAGAACAATCTACCCCCATAGATTGAATAACAGGTTCAGTTTAAAATTCCCTGAAGGTTACCCTGTCCAACAAGTCCCTGATGATATCTGTAGAGCAAGACAGCTGAAATAATGTGATAATAACAACCAAGATGAGGATATTAGTCTGAATGTAAATAATGTACATAATAATCACCAAATGTAGAACAATACAAAGTTGTTTTTCATTCATGGAAGGTAGCCCAGCCTGTGGAGTATAATTTGATAGTCATAAAATGTTTCAAAATTATACTTTTAAGGATTCATTTTCTGAAAAACATTTCTGGGAACAAAACAATTTGACTTACAAATATTAAGTGGAAAGTAATATGAAGAAGGATGTGGCTGCATTTTCATCTGTTATTACTACACGGTTAAGATACTGCTAGGGTATCCTGGGTTAGTGTTAATAAAGTTTCCATCTCAAAACCCCATGCCTGGCTCCAGGGCAGGGGATAATTTCCTCGATTTCTATCAAACTTCTATCAAAAGATTAAAGACTAAAAATGAAGGATTGTAAATTCAAACAATTAAATGTTACAGAATTGTTTTTATTAATTACTTTATATGAAAAGGAATAAAAGCACTTGAACAATTAAGTAAACAGTTTGAAAAAAAACATTTATCCAAATTTGTGATGAGAAATGAGAAATCACTTAGCTTTTTTTTTGTGAGCATATAGACAAAAAGAAATTAGCTAATGGTAATGGTAATATTAGCCATTTCATTATAAGAAAATATTCGACATTCATTGACTGAGCAGCCAGTGTTGCTTTCAGCTGAAATCTATAAAACCGTTCTCTTAAAATAATTGTTCAGGAAAATAGGGTTTCTTATGTCCAGTTGGTGTTATCACTCTTTTCAGCATTGGTGGTTCCTTTGTTCCTAACCTTTCAAGTCATGTGGAATGTCAACATCTTGATTGTTTTGTCTTCAAGTTACATGCCCTATTCATTTTAGTTGTTGCTGTTGTTGTTAGTCCATAAGTGATGTGGTTTCTGTTATTTGGTACAGTTCTTTGTTTATGATTCTGCAGCACCAGTCTACATGATTATATATATATATATATATATATATATATATATATATATAATTCAATCCAAAATCACATTTTGAAAAATGTAATATTAGTCAAAAAATGATTACATCAATGAAAAATGTGAATTTAAAAAAATTAAAATTTAGAGCAATTTAAGATATAAAATTTATAAGAAATCCAACCTTTCTGCTACCATGTTTTACTAATTTGGTATTGTCAGACAGTAATTTGAATTCAACTTACTATCTGACGATACTGAATTGGTGAAATCACAATAGCAGGAAGGTTGGTTTTCTTATAAATTTTATATCATAAAGTAAAAATATTGGTAGGTTTCAAAAATTTTTAAATTTAAGAGACACTCAAAAATATTCTTAAGGCTATCTATGAAAGTCAAGCTAAAGTATGGAAGATGCTAAATGACATAATTTAATGCTTAATAAACAAAAGTGAGTAATTGTTGTTGAAGTTTTTATTTTCTTATTTGTTCATATATATTTCTTTACTTTTTTATTAATATAATTATTCTTTATTATTTTATTTTAATTTCATAAATCATTTCTGTATTTATTTATTTTAAATAATAGAAGGTTTCTAACACTTCTGATGTCTTATCAAGTGATGATGTTGAATGTAGAATGAAGGGTTTTGCATTCAACATCATCACTTGGTAAGACACCAGAAATGTTGAAATAAAATGGCTATTTTTGTAGTGATTTTATAACATGTTTATGTTATAATTTTTTAATAAATAATATATATTATATATATATAAGAGAGTTTGGAAAACTTCAGAAAGGGTACAGAAACATTTCTTGTACAGCCCTACTTTCTAAAAATCAGACCAAATGAAAAACTGCCAAATTTTGGCAGAGAATCCCTTTGAGTTTAGCGCTGGGAACATTACAATACCAACTAATATGTATATATGCATATATATATATATATATATATATATATATATATATATATATATATATGACTCAGTTGTATCTATTCAATGTATAACTGTGCCTTATAAATGATGTCTTGTGATGGTGGTGCTTTCCATCAGGGTGACGGCTATCATGCATAAATGTATAATAGTAAGTCTGAGCTGTTTGATGAGGTTAGATTGGCAGCTGATCTAAAAAATGATCTACTTTCTGTTGTTAACTGGGGTAAGGAATAACTTGTTAATTTTAATACCTCCAAAATTAAATTACTCTCTTTTAATCTGAGATAACGTTTTAACTTCCCTCAGTATAGCTGTTGCTAACCTCCAGGAGAGTGACTCATTGTGCCTTCTTGGATGAACATTTTCCATTGATATGAAGTGAAAAGATTATTGAACCGGTTATTAGGTCTTCTGTTAGGAAAGTTGTTTCCCTGTGTCATGCTAGACAATTTTTCTAACCAGAATCTATCTTACATATTTATAAGTCTACCATTCATCTTTGTTTTGAATATTACTGCCACATCTGGTCTGTTGCTCCAGCTACATAATTAGGGACTCTTGATAAAATCCAAAGAAGAATCTTCAATGTTATTGGTCCTGAACTGGCATCTTGCTTTCAGTCACTTTTCCCACTGCAGTAATGTAGATTTCCTGTGGTTTTTCCATAAATACTTTCATGGCAATTGTTCTGATGAACTTTCTTCTATGGAAACCTAGGCTCTATGAATTTAAGCAAAATACTAGATTGGCAGCAAAGTTTCATCAATTTACAGTTGAAATGGCAAAATGGAACCATAAGTTCTATGCTAATAGTTTCTTTTCTTGCACTTATTGCTTATGCGACTCTTTTCCAGCTTCTTGTTTTCTCAGTCAATTTTGATCTTACAAATTTTAAATGCAATGCCAATTGTTATTGTCTGTCTTCTTAGTTCTTATATTTTTTACTGTTCTCACTCCTTAATAATGTTTTTTTAATCATATTCTCTGACACTCAATAATCCCTTGTGTCTTGGTGGTTTTATTGTTGTGCTTGGGATGAAATGATTATATATATATATATATATATATATATATATATATATAGGAGAGTTGTAATGGTTAGCAGTACAGAATTAGAAATTGGCAAATCTTCAGAAAGGTATAAATCCATCATCATCTCACCTCAATTATGTTTTAAATAGCAAAGCAAATTGTGCTCTTCGGCCTTGATTAACAACCAGTCTAGGAGAAGGAAAACAGAATTTACAAATATGGGTAAATGGAAGATTTGTTAGCAAATGTTATATTCAACAACTATCATATATATATATATATATATATATATATATATATATATATATATATATATATATATATATATATATATGGGAGAATAATAATGCATATATATTTGCATCAATAAAAACCTTACTTTAGTCCAATGAAGGGACAAAATGCATCGCACAAAAGATTTTTTTCTACTTTATCATTAATTTGTTTAAAAACACACATACACACACACACCCGTGTGTGTGTGTGTGTGTGTGTGTGTGTGTGTGTGTGTGTGTGTGGGTTCATGGCTGAGTGGTTAGAACATTCACTTTCTAACCATGAGACCTGGGTTTGAATCTCACGAACTGTTGTAAGGTTACTGAATAGAATAATCAAATGAAGGTTGGTAATGAATGTTAATACTTAGGAAAAGAATGACACATATAAGATTCACCAGTGGCGTGTAGAAGTAGTAAACCGCTAGAAGTGAGTCAAGCGAATTCCACAATTAATCTCCAACTACAGATCAACATATAGTATTTGCTACTGTATTTATGTGAATGGGAACATACCCCTTATTATCCTTAGGTATGCTACAACACCAACCATGGTGGATTTGTCAGGAAGAAGACTTCCTGATGTTATCAGGCTGGAGGGGTCAATCCCAGTGTGTGGTACCTTTGGAAAGTGCCTGAAAACCATACCATGGGTTGACCCTTGTGAGCAAAATTGGGTAGACGGAACCCTTGGAGGTTGTCAATAGTTGTGCTAGTAAGTAGTCACAATTTACCATGGCCGAAAGCTTGAGCGTGCTGGCCTTGTTCAAATTGTTGATCACACTCTTTCCTAGAAACTGTAACTATGGTTTGCTCAGCATAGTTGCAGGATAAACCACAGGTGGGTTCTGTGGGTGTTGAATAAGCACAAATGCGCCTGAGTAATCATCTGCAATAGGGATTGGCTAGCCACCCTAGTAGATGGGTATCCTCTAATAGGAGTGGCCAGCTATACATGTACGTATAATGCATTATAGTTAAGTGTATTTACAGTTATGCGGTCTTTAACAATTTTGTGTATAACTAGTGTACTTTCACTGGGTGTTCCAGTAATGGGACCTTGTACCAGACTAAAATAAGCCTGCTATGGACATTTAAGTAATTGCATTCTTGCCACCAACAGCAATGGTTAGTTTTTGAAACCAGATGTTGATTTAAGAACTAAATACTAATTTTCAAGTCAACCAGGCTTTCCTCACATGGAAGATGACACAACCCTACCACTTCCAACATGGCTACTCTATTTAGCGTTATACTAAGTTAAGTTTAGTAAAGTTCAATATTCTCAGCACCAAAATTATTGCAAATTCTTGTCTACAAGATTTGAAATGAAAGTGTCATTTTTAAACAACTTTTTGAATTTCAAACTTTGAATTGCTTTTATTACTGAAAACTATTTTTGTCTCTTTCCAAAGTCCCCATTTATAGTCAATGTGTTGCCTGCAGTTATATTCCAATTATCTACATGTGCATTCCAAATGATCTTTGTTTTTCAATAAGACAAGCAGTGAATTACTTAATGTCTTGCTGTCTGTCACTGACACATGCAATTATAAGATGTCCTGAAAATGGAAAAACAAATTTTGGATGCTCTCTTGATGAATATCTTTATAATTCTTTAAGAAATATTTAAAACTTGCATTAAATGCCATTTTAAATAAATGAAAAATAATGCAAGGTATTTAATTTCAGTGATCACTTGTTAAAAGATCAATAATCAATGTTCAGAAATTTCCATGTAAATATTCAGAAACAATAATGAAGATAAATATCTTCAACCACACATTTACATTCATCTTCAAAAATAACTCAATATAAATTTATACTGTTGCAAATATTATTACTTTCAAAGTATAGAGGTATCATTAAAATCATGACAGCAAGTCACTTGCACTTGTAGAAATATAAGATAATCTTATATATATAAATTCCACTTTTAGCATACTATTTGAAATTAAGCAAATTCTGTCCACATAAATGAACTGCAATCTAAGTAGTGCTTCATTCAAACTAAAACAATGCATATTTGACCAAAAAAGTTCTTCTTAAACTTAGAGAGATCATATCTTCCTGCTTGAAATGCCCATGAGAAAAGAAAGCCGAGTGGTACTCTGTTACGTGTGTGTGTGTGTGTGTGTGTGTGTGTGTGTGTGTGTGTGTGTGTGTGTGTGTGTGTGTGTGTGTGTGTGTGTGTGTGTGTGTGTGTGTGCAGACCTCTTGACTAGATAAGATAGCTTAGTGTTGTACATACTGTGTGGATACTGTTTGGTGTGATTCACAATGGCCTCAGTAAAATCTTCAAAATCGATACTGACTCCTCCTTCTCCTCCACCTAATACACCTCCTCCTCCTTCACCTCTGCCTTTTTATCTCTGCCATTTCTTCACTTTCCCTTTTCCTTTCTAATTCCATTGACTTTTCCTGAGACGCATAATAATGATTGAATGATTTGCCAGATGTCATTTTGTCCCTGTCTCTTAAAATCACCCTGACAAGAAGAGCTTCTGTTTGCTTGATCCCCCCCCCCCACTCCAATGCAAAACACTAAATGATCCCTCCTGGTTGTCTAAGCTTTCCTACTTGCAAGAGCTGGGCTGGCTGCAGCAGCAGCGGCAGCAAAGCTGGACTGCTATATTGACTCTTTTTTTTACTAAGACATTAATTATTGGTGTCTCCCGAATCTCCTGTCCCTTCTCCATCTTCCAAATATATTATTATTTTTTAATCCGTTTCCATCATCTGATACTCCCAGATTTGCAGGTGATTCCAAAAAATACAGGTAATAATCACATTAGGTACAGAAAACGAGTACATTTGTCACATGTATTACCGCTCCCACCGCCACTTGTGTTGCTACAACCATTGAGCTGTAACTGCTGCTGGTACTATTCTACTAGAGATTGTACTACTACTACTACTGCTATTACTACTTTAGTGCTGCTACTACCAATACTAAAATTATTATTGTTGTCGTTTAGCTCTCGTCACTGCCACAGTCGTGGGTTACCACCAAATGTGATAAGGTAAGTCATTGTCTTTCCTAGTCAGTGATATATCGTCTCTAATTTTTTGATGTCTTCTTGGATGAATGACTTCAGTTTTGTCCCAAACTAATATCAGATCAACATTTTCTGATTTTGACTCTTCATCCGAGTAGACATATGTTGAGCTTTTAGGCGTTATCGGAATCAGGTGTTTCAGTTTCAAGGAAAATAGGATTATTTTACACTACAGTTTACAGTACACACACAATAATATATATTTCGTTAATTTAGTCAGAGAACAACCTTCACCAACTGCAGTTTTGTTTTTTAAATATTTCAGTTAAAATTTTAAAATATTTTTTAAAAATTAAAAAGTAGATTTTTTCTTTTTCTTACAGCCTGATGATAAATAAATCATAGATCTCAGTCTCAAAAGACTGGTTATTGCCGAGTGACGAGTTAAAAAAAAAAAAAACATTCAGTGAAAATAATTGAATCAATTACACGCACTTCCCCTAATAGACGCATCCTCCCACCCGAGACACGCATTTGTTTAGTGAGATAGATATATGCTTCTTCTTGCCTGTTCGACATTTAATAATAATAATAATACGTAGTGGTGTTACTTAGTGTTTTCACGGCTGCTATTTCTTTTCAACAATAATACCAGATTTTTTAACTTTTTTGTTTTTCTCAACAACTAGTTGTTCACAAACCCGCTTTTTATTCTTCACATTGATTTCTGTTTTTTCCAACTTGTCATCTTTAATTTTTCTGCAAATTCTCTTCTTCCCTTTTTTAATGAAGTGATCAGTAATGCCCCCCCCCAACTCATATTGCTAAACGCAAAAAAAGAAACAAAAAAAAAACAATTCAAAAACCAGTTTTTCATTTGTTTACGATTTTTGACAAAAAAACCGTCTTACAAATTGTCTTTGTAGCTTAGTTTTAATAAACAAACAATAAAATTTAAGCAGCTAAAAATTATGAATTTTTTTTCTTGCCTGACATGATAAATTGTTGAAATTTTAATTTTTAATGTAAAAATATTTTGTCGTACAACTTTGAAGGTTAAATAAAAACGTATAAATGATTTTGAAATGTTACTTTCTTGTTTGTCACTCGAGAAATTTATGCATGTTCTAACATGCAAACAAAAGTAAAATCCAAATGTGAAATTATGATGTCGTGATGAAGTTTTTTTTTTTTTTTTTTTTTTTTTTTTTTGTGGACTCTCTACGGTTCGATCAATTATACTATCGACCCTGAAGAAGATTATTTTTATGATTGCCGGTCAAATTCAACCCATATTGAAATTAGATGTTGCCGTCTTCTTCAGTTTAAGTAAACTACACTTTTCTTCCAGAAGAAAAAAATTAAAAAAGCGTAAAAAGAATCGATGTGTAATGTCAAATATTTTGTTGTTCCCGGGCATTATTTTAAAATTCTGCTGGCTTTTTACGTTTATGATTTGTGCAAAAAAGGTTTTTCTTCTTTCGCTTCTTTGTTTTCTGTTTTTTCTTCTTTTTTGACAAATGAAAAACCTACTTTTATTTTTCTTCTTCTTAGCCCACAAAATATGTAATAAATTCATTTGTACGATTTATTTCTCCCGTTTTTTAGAGTTTTTAAAATGATAACAAAAGGTCTGCCATCTTCAAAAAGAAATATGTTATGTGGGTGTGGAGAAAAGGTCTATATTCGATTTCTTCCGGGTAGATACATACTGCACATCAGGGGAAGAAGAGAAGACTGGCAATGCGGATTAGCATTTGTATTTCTTGAGATTTCTCACCACTCAGCTTTCCCTTTCATTATTGGAGATCAAGAAACAACAAGTCTCCACAATATTTGAGCTGATATTTTTATTAGAGAGAGATATCTACGTTTTTAGTGCCACCTTGCATTAGTAATTTTTAGTCACCCGAGCTTTTTAAAAAACAAGGCAATTTTCATAGCGTAGGTGGATGAAATTGAACTCTATGGTGCAAGAAGTCTAAAGGATATTTTCATAAAACATCAGTTGCAATGGCACATGTAATAATGCAACTACTACAACCATTATTGCAGCTGCTGTTACTGCACAACTTGCAACCATGATGATTTTTATTATTGCTTTCTTTTTATCAATACACATTTAAAATACTTACTACTCATATAACTTATATTTATTTACTCTTCTCTGTGTTGAAAAGTTAATCTTCTTATTCCATGTTCATAGGCTGAAATTTCTCTCGAACCACTTCGATTTGAATTCATTTTATAAATTGGATCAATTTGAAAGTGATATTTTGAACGAAAACTTGCACAATTAATCATTTAACTTTTGGCATATCTACACAGCTTTATCAACAACCAGACAGACACTAAAAATGAATAATTCTCTAAGTAAGTAATTATTATTGGTTATTCTCAGACTACTCCTCTCAGTCACGATGGTTAGGACTCCAAAAGCAAAGCAATGATCAGAAAACTTCTTATTGATTTTACGAACTTTAAAAATAATTGATAAAGAATCCGAATTATTTTGCATCATAATTTTTAATGAACAACACAAAAACCCTCCATTCCACTGTATTCATCATTAATTTATCAAACAAAACAAAAAATCTTTCTGTAAAGTGGAAAATGATTCTGATTGCACTCTATGCCATGTGGACTACAATATATATTTAGTGCAGTTTTATTATTTTATTTATTTAGGATTCTTTCCACCGGTTCAGCCAATTTGGAAGCCCTTTCTTTTAATTACGAAGCTTTATTCACATCTGACAAACGTGTAAGAAAAACTTGCTATAACTTAATGTAAAAATCTTTTCTTTTCTTTTCTTTTTGCTATAAAACCAAATTTCTGTATAATGTTATAAAAACTATTCTTGGATGATATATCTTCTTATTAATTATTATTTTTACTTTTACATTTGTGACCCGGGAGGTAGAATAATTTGCCTTTCTTTAAGCCAACAATTTTTGTTTGTTTTACACATTCTAACAGTAATCATCTAAGTTTTTTTTTCTCTCTCTTGACTTGAATGATACGTAGATTCTTACTTAATTTTCATGTTTGAATTTTATTTCAAAGAACTAGATGGTGTAGTTGCACCATTAATGTTTGCCTGACAACTCGTTCATATCCAGATCAATCAATCGATTTCATTGATCTCATTTTCTTAATAAACAACACATTTGTATTCAATAATAGAAGCTTCTTCTTACAAATTGTTCGGTAATGTTTTTCCATGTTAGAAGACTTGCTTGGTTCTTTCTCCGCATATCTGGTATCATGAGCAAAAAAAAAAAAGTTCTGCCTACTACAAAGGAAAGCTAAGCTCTTCAATACAGGTTATGAATATTTTAAAATGACTTTGCATAAATATTCTGCCCAAGTACTTTTTTCTTATTTAATATTAGAGAATAAATTGGAATCTCGTACCTTGATTAGGCATTCCATTAATAAATGCATCCAGCATTTGTACACACACACACACACACACACACACACACACACACACAGAGGATGTTCCCAGGATATTTATATGGGTGTTGGTTAATAACAGCTGTGGTCCTTAACTGTAAGTTAATTAAATACTTTCATAATAAAGAATAAATTTTTAAAAAGAAAAGTACTTGAAATTTATTTAAATGATGTTGGAAGTGTTTGAAATATCCTCTTTCCATAGCAAGGCATACATTGCTGAGAGAGTTACAAAAATTAACTCCTGTAAATACACAGTCTGCAATAAAAGAGAATTCTTATGCGATTAAAATAAATACTGCATATTATCTTGATTACAGTTTAGTCATGATATAAAAAAAAAAAAAATGATGATTTATGTAATTGTGCAAAAGCATTTTACTTGGCTGATACAATATGAATAGTTTTTTTTATGTTGCACTGAATTTTATTTTATTTTATCTTCAATACTTTATGAATATTAAACCTAAAGTAAAATTATATAAGAATAGCAATTGGGCCTCTGCTTTCGCTCCCACCCTTGCCATAAATTAAAACAATTATAATTTTGAATTATATATATATATATATATATATATATATATATATATATATATATATATATCTTATGGGGTGGGGGCAATCATAATTTAAGAATACAATATGGCTAGAATAAACCTTTGCATAACATTTCTGTTATTTCAGTAGGAAAGTCTTCTGCATAAAGATAGGTAATTCATCCATCTCTATAGACTGGACTATTCTGGTGTTGCAGAAGTGCTTATATATATATATATATATACGAACAAAAACAAAAGGATTTTTTTTTTTTTTTTTTTTACGGATATATCCTATCTGAAAAATTTTACATACACATGTGTGTGTTTGTATATATACATTATATGGATATATATATATATATATATAAAACCACAGCTACATTTAGTAAAATGTGTGCACATTTTTCAGAACACACACTTTTAAAAAGATGTTATTATTGTTATTCACTTTAAGGTACCTGTATTTGTATTTCCCTCAACCCCACATAAATATCATTGCACTTGTAATAGAAATAAATAATGAATGTTCCTTGTGTGGAGATAAATGTTAATGAAGATCTGCTAATTTTTGTTTATTTCTTAGCTTTCTATAAGACTTTCCTCCACCTCTTCTACAGTTTTATTGTCTCCATCAAAGTGTGCACATATCTTTATAACTAGATATGCTTCTCGAATCTATAAGATCAAATTTACTTAGATTTGATCAATAAGTACACTGGTGAAGAATATAACATGTATTTATTTGCATTTTCCACTTTAAAATATTAGGTCAGATCTAATTTGATATTCATGTTTGTTGAAGAGCCATCCTGCATTTATTGATATAAGAAACCAATACTTGAAAGATATTCAATGTGACAGGTGTCGGGTATCAGGAAAGCTTCTCTCAATCTTTTTAGGCCCTGTTTATGAAAAGGCCCTTTTTCAGCTCTTCCTGACTGACTTGTTTTTCATGTTGCTAGTGAAAGAATTGGTCTCTGACTAAAAGACTTTCACCCTTTCTTCTAATCTTCAGTGCCTGCCATATTTTTCACCAGCAGATCAATAATTCTCATGGCAATCATAGACTCCCCATCAATCTGCCGGTTTTTTTCAAATCCATTATCTATACAGTTATTTTATTGCATAGTCTCTTCAGACATCGTCATAGTACCTAAACAACATTTTAAGGCAGATTCTCACACTTAATAGATTGCTTTGCGTATATGATAATATCTAAAGAGAACAATATTTAAAACTTCCAGGAAATCTCCTACCATATCAGGGCCGATGCAAGGGTCTTGTGGAACCACCACCCTCACTCTAGTACATCTCAATTTTCATAAGGTAGTATTCATATAAAATACAAATTTTATTGTAACCTAATTATGTACAATAATGGATCATATGCAATATAAATGAACTAAAAACATTGAAATTAAATACAATGTATCTAAATACAAATTAGAGACCTGTCATAATAGATCATTCCATCTTATATAAATCAACAATGTATTGTGGCAATTTTTAACATCAACTTGAGATTTTTCTTATTAAAAAGTTGAATAATTTTTAATACTATTATGGATAAAAACTAGTGAATTTTACATTGTGCTTTTTCAAGACTTTAACAAATTTAAGAATGTGAACAAAAAAACCCAGAATGAATCCACAAAAAATTTTCATCCATTAATAGTCAGATGTGCTTAGTTTAATTTGTAATGTATATAAATGTAGGTAGAAAAATAAAAGCGAATATTAAGATAAGAGTCACAAAGCACTGCCCCCCCACAGTCTGGCTTACACACACACAGTTGAGGGGCTCCGAGTATTACATGTCCTGCTAATAATTAATAGACTAATATTTTATACCCCAGAAATGTTAAGCATTTTGTTTTTGTCTGGGAAAAATATTTGAGGTTTTAGCTACTGTTAAGAAAGAAATAAAGCCCATAAGCTGTGTTTACTAATCTTAGTCTGACACAAGGGCATAAATTTGTAGCACCCACTGCAGTAATAATCTGTGAAACTAATTTGCAAACTATTGTTTCATATTTTTACTCTTCTACCAATAATTATTTTAAATTTGAGAGGAAATTCTATTCTTTTTTTATTTTCCTTTCTTTCTCTTATGAATTAAGATGAAATTTTAAAATAGTTTTCCAAAATTTGTGCTTTTAAACTTACTCAGATGATTTAAACACAAGAATTACTTGCCAAATTTTAAACTTATTTTTCTCAGTTTAAATTCAATGACTTGTCTGTTTTTGGATTCATTAAAATAATTAAATTCAGATATTGTTAAAAAAAATAATCTAAATTAATTAAATTCACATAATTGATTTAGATAATAGAGAATGAGGAAAAGAATTGTCTTGGCTGATGGATGAGAGTTTCATGTTTCCCAGCAGTGTTAGAGTTCAGTGTTCAAGCCTGTGTAAAAGCTAAGACTTTGAATGTTGATTTCTCTCAATAGGTAGCAACTCTTCTCGGTCAAAAGATCTCCTCAGTACAGTACAATATAAAATCTCATTTTGTACTAAACTGAAGGTCATTAAGCATCAAGAAACAAAAAAAAAAAGAAAAGTTGAATCAAAGTGAAAAAACGCAAATGAAAGATGAAATCTAAAAGTGTAAAATTTTCTCTTTCAAGAATTCTTTCATGTTGATTCTTCACTGGAAATGGCTATTTGCAACTTCCGACTTATACAATTTTGATTTCATTTGCCTAAATAATCTGAGTTTCTTGGCATTACCAAATGAACCAGCTACACACTTAAGGTTTATTATCACCATTTCAACAGAGAAAGGAAACCTTCTTCTGAAAATGAATCTGTATAGAATGTGATATGAGTTTGAGTTTTTATTAGGTATCAGTCTTGGATTTGGTAAGTAAACAAGAGAGGTGGTCACAATCTTTCTGTCTAGCAAAAATGGTTTCAGTTGGAAAAGCAGCCATTGAATTTGCTTTGTATACATGTTGAGGTTATGAGGCAATAAAGAACATTGTAGTTAGTTTTGAAAACTTTTGGTGATGTTCAAAATATTTTGTAGTGATACTGAGAAAAGTATTGCCTAATTTACATATGAGCACATTGGCTTGTAAGTATAGTCCTTCTGTTGAGGGAGGGACAGACACACACACACACACACACACGACAGCACATTTATTTCAGAATATTTCTCTTGCTTATAACTAACAGCAGTGAATATTTTTTGTTGTTTATTGCTTTTCTTTTTAGATATTTTCTTAATGACAGTGAATCAAGAAAAAGTATTAAAATTTTTTAATTATATATATATATATATATATATATATATATATATATATATATATATGAGAGTGTGTGCATGTTAGCCATATTGAGCAAGTTTCTCTGGTATTTGTTAAAACAAATCTACCTGTTTTATATTAAGATTTAATGATTCATCAATATGCAAAGTAAATTCTTCTGAAAATGGAATTGCTTTCTCTTCAACATCAAGTCTTCCTACTCTTCAAAAGTTTTCATTTGGTTTCCATATGGCATTACTAAATGATGATTTATAGCAGAAAACAAGATTGAAATTTTATTTGAAACAATCAAAAGAATGTGAAATATTCAAACTGTTATCTAAAATCATCTTTTTTCAAAGAAATCAGCGATAGTTGGTGTTCAAAAATCTTTTTACTTTCAAAATCTTGCACATTAATGTTTGCAAAATATTCACATGCTTGTTATGCTATGTTGGTAGAAAATTGTACAGATTAGATTCTTGAGTAACTTGTCATATTTTCGTGGAAGGAAAATATAATTTGCAAAGAATGATGATCTTTGAAAAAAGGCAGTTTGATTATTTCAGCAAAATATTTATAAACAAAAGTAAGATTTATTATCTATAACTTTAAAAAGAGTCTTGAACATGATGCAGCTCAGAAAGATTCAGTTCTTTAATTAATAATAAATTACTTTTTAGCAAAAGGTTCTTCTGAATATTTTGTTTATTCATTGTGCAATATTGAGTAAAAGTTAACAATCTTAAATTTAATCATAATAATCAATTTTGACGACAAAAATTTTTTTAATCATTTCACCCCAAACAAGCTAATAAAGCCACTAAGACACGAGTTTTTACTAAGTGTGAAAGAATACAAGATTAAGAAAAACACTATTAAGGAGAGAGCGAACAATAAAAATAGAGGAATTAAGAAGACAGAAGATAACGATTGACATTGCCTTTAAATTTTTGAAGATCAAAGTTGACTGGAAAGCAAGAAGCCAGAAGAGAGTTCCATAAGTGAGAAGTGTGAAAGAAGAAACTGTTAACATAGAACTTACAGTTACATCTAGTCATTTCAACAGTAAAATGATGAGACCTAGCTGCCAATCTAGTACTGCACTTAAATTTGTAAAGTCTAGGTAACATAGAAGAATGCTCATCAGAACAATTTAGTATGGAAGTATTTATAGAAAAGGCACAAGGAAACTACAGTGGTGAGAAATTTCCAAATAAGAAAAATACACACTTTTGAAAGAACAATTTTCCAATATAAAATTCTTTTGATTTCCTCCAGCAAATTCTTATAGCAAAAATATTTTCTAACTTTAATTATATGACCTGAAAAAGTTTCATTCTCTCTCAAATTTTCTTTTTACCTGTCAATCATTTTGGATGCTAATGTCAATAAAAATAGAATTCATTTAAATTCAAGTTTGTCTGTGTGGGAGGTGGCTTAGAATTTGTATTCACCATATTGGAGGTACATACTTGTCATGGGTTCGGGTTAAACACTGTATCTATGATATCCGCATTCATCATGCTGAATATATGTTTATACCCCCCCCCCTGAATATCCACTAGATTAGAAGTTTAGAATGACTCCTATCATGGTAAATTGCTCTCTGTTCAGCATTTAGTACATGAGAATTGTAGACAAATTCTTCTATGTTCAGGGCATTTAAATGCTCTTGTCTATCAGTAAACTTTTAGTTTATGGTCAAAAACCCCAATGAATATCAGGAACTGAATCTTACAGGACAGATGAACATGATTCCACTTTTGGTGATTCATGACTAACAAAACACTTGAACCTGATGGCAAATTCAGTCTGTTTATGTTCTTGATCTGCTATATTACCAACAATGATTTCACACAAGATGGAAGTACTTTGAATTTTACTACCTAATTTTATTGTTTTTCTTCTTTAGCCACTTAAAACAATTCTTCATTTCTATCAATTTAGATTTTATTTCATGCTTGCTTTACTAAGACGCATGACAATTGCTAGACATTTTGCACTTGAGTGTTTTCCTATCTGTTGTTGATAAACATTTAAGTCTTGTTGGTTTTGTATTAATGAATAATGATAGCTGTAAAGTATCTTGTCATGGGGAAAAACATGTCTCACCATTAAAGAGACATGCTGATGTTTCTTTACAGCTTGAAAGGTGGGGAGAGATAAAATAAGCATTAAAAGCAAAAAAACTAGCACCCAAACTCATTTACCTAAAATGTTGATTATTTGATCGCTTGATTATAGTACATCAATTCTTCAAGCTAAACAGACGTTATTTCTTTTACTACATTTCTGCACTTTTCTCTTGTGTTTTTGTACATCTTTATGCAAGGTATAATTAAATTTTGAATGTGCAAGTAGTTTAGCAACAACTCTGAGAAATTGGAGACCAGTGTTCAAATCCCCATTAAGTTCATTATTTTCACTTTAGTACAAATGTTCTTGGGAAAGTTATGAATCCATCTCTTCTTCCCCAGGCTATGGATTAAATATCAGGGATGACTGGGTGCTGATACCTTGAGGTGGTAACTAATCTAGGAGGAAACCATGAACCAAACTGAAAGGGATGGGCTCTAACTTGCCCTAGATACACCACTGCCACCTTGGCTTGCCATACATATGATCCTTGTAGGTTATGACACTTGTCACATGACTTTAATCAGACCAGAAACCTCCAATGAAAAAAAAAAAATCTATGACTCACTTTTTTTGCTTTTCAAGTTTTAGGAAGCAATTTTAATTATTAAATTTATCATCTTTGATCTAATCTCCCCAAACAAAAAGGTGTAAGTGGACCCACACCTTCCACTGGACTTTTTCTCCTTGTTGCTTTTGATTAATTTACAATGTCTTCACTTTGGAAATTCTTCAAATATTCCCAGTATCATTTTTAGCAGGAACAGTTGCCATCATCCTGCATTTGAGAAATGCAATCTGCACTTCTTCAGAGCTCATAAGAGTTTCACAGAATTCTGTGATAATAGCCAATGCCATATGCCAATATCAACGCCATATGACTATCTAAGAGTATTGATTCTTTAAGACAAAATGAGTCTGGTATTCAAATAACCAACAAATATCTCTACAGTTAATAAAGATGAAATTACAGTCATAAAAAAATCATTGCAGATTTAAGAATAGATACTTAATTGTAAGTAGTGTATAAGGTCTGTTTGAGGAATGCTACAGCTTCATGTTCCTTGATTCTTCAAGATTTTTTCCTCGATTTTTATTTATTTTCCTATTGTTGATCTTATTTACTATTGTCCTTTTCACTGTTGTTGTTGTTCTTCTCACGTTTTGGCCATTGTGCCCTCTGACCTTCAATTATTTGTCAATTCAGGTAATCCAGAATTTCAAAGTGGATAGATTGTTCTCCTTCCATTATCCATGTCTAGATATATCACGTCTTGTTCTTATTTCAGTTATTACTCATCCCTTTCCACTACCCAAACCAGGAATTGAACCTTCCATTATTATATCACTAAATTCACAAACCAATGCTTTAATCCACTAGGTTATTGTCCCATAGGAAAATTCTGTATGGAGAACTTGGCACCTTAAACCTAACCTGCCTGTCTGCTGATGAGTGCTGCTTGTCATGCATGACTTAATTCACTGAAGATCATTTCGATCTTTTACTGTCTGTTCAACTTTTTCGTCAAAAGTTTCTTCTGTTATATTTAAATATTTTTGACTGTCAAAATCATTGTCAACAAGTAGATTTTCTTAGTATGATAAGTAAATTTTTTTTTGTGACTGAATTCTGGCATATTGGAATGGAAATCAGGCAAAGAATTCCAGCAATTGAAAAATGCTAGGATTTAGTTACAAAAAATCCTGCTTCCAATATACACAACACCCAGTTCTTGACAATGACTGTAATAGTTAAAAGTACAATGTTCACATTTTTTTTATTTTATATTCATAAACCAAAACAATGTGAACATTGGATAATTTATTCATAACTTCAATCCCAATGTACAACACCATCTGAAAACTGGTAAGATATAATAAAAAGGTAAATAGATGAACCTTGTCAGTGGAATTTAATAAAACTTGTTTGAATAAATTATATATAAATGTATACATATGACTAATAAAAACTCCTCTGAAAGTGAGGTAGAGCGCTCTTAATCTTTATTTTTAAATAAAAATCATAAAAATATGGAAAAAATAAATTTCAGAATTTCTCTGAAGAACATTCCAAATACCAACAAAATGAATTATTTTGTAACATTAATGCAAAAAACAGGCATACTTCTACAAAGGATGACATGGAGAGCTTACTTTTTCCTTTGATGGAATAACTTATCAAAACAAACCTGAAGTATATGGTTTTAACAGAAAGAAAATGGCACTGTTCATTCAACAATTGTCTGGATTTGAAAATGATTTACTGGAAATAATGAATAACATAACTTTCTATGAAGCAAAAAGCTATTTCCAAAAATGTCTGGACAAAATAGTGGAAGATATTAATGCAACAGATAAAATTTTAATGAAATCAGATAAAACAGGAAATTTTTATAAATCAACACCAACAGACTACAACAACCTAATTAAAAAAGATTTAAATAAAAACTATAAAGAGGCTAGTAATAATTGCATTAATATTAGTAGTAAAAACATCACAGATAAATTGAATGTTATTGATAGGGTAGGTAAACTTACCAAAAAAGTGTGGTATATAACCACAATGGGTCACAAACCCAATTTTGGATCTCATCCAACTACAAGAATTATCAACACAACCAAACCTGAAATCTTCAGAATTAGTAACAAAATCCTAGAAAGGGTCAACCAACAAATAAAGGATTACCTAGGATTAAAACTTTGGATCAATACCAAAGAAGTTACTATTTGGTTTAGTAATATCAAGGAGAAACCAAATTGTACATTAATACAGTTTGATATTGAAAATTACTACCAGTCAATTTCAAAGGAACTTTTCACGAATGTTATGGATTTTGCTATCCAATATTCAGATATGACAGAAGTAGAGTAAACCATAATTATGAATGCGGAAAAATTGGTACTCCTTCATAATAATGAGCAATGGATAAAAACTCTAATGACCACTTCGATATCCCAATGGGATCATTGGACTTTGCAATTTTATATTATATAACCTTACTGCATATCGTGAAATTAGTATAAATGACATTGGATTTTACAGAGATGATGGACTTATGGTAGTAAAGAATTCTACAAACTTTAAAATTGACAAAATTAGAAAACTATTACATATAGAATTTAAATGCCTAAACTTGAACATTACTGTAAGTACTAAATTGAAAAAGGTGAACTTCCTTGATATAGCATTTAGATTTAATGAATAATATATACCTACCTTACAAAAAGTACAATACTAATCCTTTGTATATACACCCTAAGTCTAATCATCCTCCATCTATAATTAAGCATATACCTTTATCTATTGAAAAAAGAATAAGTACAAAGTCAGCAAATGAGAAAATATTCTATGAATATAGTAATTTCTATAATAAAGCTATAAAGAATAGTGGCTATAAATGCCCAAAACTCAATTATATAAAAAATGAAAATGGACATCAAAGAAAAATAGAAATAGAAAAATCATTTGGTATGCATCCCCATACAACCAAATGGTAAGAAATAAGTTAGGACAAAAATTCCATGCATTAACTGATAAACATTTTCCTAGTGATAATAAACTCAGTACAATTTTTAATAAAAAAAAATAAAATTAAGTTACATTTGTACTGAATACTTAGAAATGATTAAGAAACATAATGCTAATATCTTAAATAAATACTTATGCCAAAATCAAAAAATATAGATCCTTAAATAAAAAGAAATGAAGATAAAGAAAAATTATGTAACTGTAGAATTCCTCAAAACTGTCCTCTTAATAATAAATGCTGTATTGAATCAGTAATTTATCAATGCAATATCTCATCTATTGAAGATCCAGATATAGTTAAATTCTACATTGGATGCATATAGAATGAATTCAAAGGAAGGTGGAACCAACATCAAATGTTCTTTACTAATATAAATACCAAAATCAGACGTCTCTATCTAAATATTTCTGGCAATTAAAAGAAACCAATAAAACACCAACAGTAAAATGGAAATTAATAAGAAAAGGTAGAACTTGTAGGTCATTAAATGACCCATGTCTTTTGTGCATATATGAAAAATTATACATTAAGTTTCTGAAAAATAAAAATTAACTAAATCAGAGAAATGAAATAGCTATTTTTTGTAGGCACTGTCAAATATTTTCCTTAAGTAATAATTAATTTTGGAAAAGAATAATAAAGAATAGAGATGAAACATACATTTTTTTATATTTGATCTTTAATCAGTAATTAAATTCTAATATATTTATTTGTAAAAATACAACAGAGTCTATTAGTTATAAATCTGTAAGAATAAAATTTAATTAATAAAATTAAAATATGTTTTACACATATTTAAATGACCCTTTTTAGAAAATTTTTGTCAAAAAAATATGAATTAATTAGATGAATAAAAATGCCAAAAATTTTTTGTCATTGAAAACCCAGACGACTCACTGAATAACGTAAGTATATACTTGTTAGCAAGCACGTCCACCCCACCTAAACTTAACCTGACTTTGTAACATATATTGGATGCATAAGCTGTCTAGGGAAATTAAAACCCAACCACCCCTAAATTAAAATAAATTTTCCTTAACTTTAACAACTCATAATATCAATATTGTCTGTGCTTATAAAATAAATAAATTTCTTAGAAAGTTATTCCTATCATCGCTTGACAATGGAATGAGACTATGGATTGTAAGTTTAATTTTTATAATTAAATTTATAAATTTAGTTTTGGTTTTGAAACATGAAAATTTTCTGTGTTGTGATGGAATCCTATTTTTAAAAAGAAAATACACACACACACACACACCTCTAATCAATGGATTAATAGGGGGAATGGGTGGTCCATTAAAGTGAACTGTCTGTAGATGAGAAGGGATTATTTTTGAGTTATAAAACCAACTATAGTAACTACCAGTAGTTATGATCATAATGTAAATACTATAATCATGTATAAATGGCATAAAAAATATATATTTAATATAGATACATTAATCAAAATAACAAAAATAATAGATTTCTCACAGCTACATTTTCATGCACACACTATTGTATTGCACTTTATCTACTATACACTCTTCTTTGTTTACAACTGAAAGGGCCACCACTGCCGCCAAGTGGTCACTGTGAGAACTAATATGACTCATTCTGCTAAGTCCGCAAATTTTGAAATACATTGCTGATGATTTGGTAGTTTTTTCCTGCAGATTTTGTCTGTTGCATCCAAAGACCAATGATGGCAGATCCATAGATGAGATTTTACATATATGGCCTGACAATTGTGTTTAGCATGAAACAGACTGTTGCCTCTGGGTGTTGACTTCAGTGCTCATTTTTTATATATATATATATATATATATATATATATATATATATATATATATATATATATATTTTTGTCTGATGATGGCTCCTCATCTATGTCTCTATTTTTATTAACTACTTTTCGACCCATCATTATACATCATAATGGAAAGAGCAATATTAAAGAAAACTCTAGATACTGAATGAGGATGGAATGAATCAGAAGATTAAACCCTAAAATTATCCGTGTGCTGAAAACCTAGCAAGAAGAAAAGATAACAGATGCAATGAACAATTGACTGATTACAGCTCACCAGATCAGTAATATGTTGGGAAAAGACTAAACAGAAAAACAAAATGAGGCTGATTTGATGAAAAGTTATCACAGAGAATAGTCATCATAATATTTGATGGCAAAGAAAGTTTCTGCCTACATCTGGTTATGTTCTCCTTTTTTTGTGTGTTTTTAAGCAATGCTGATGATCATCAATTTTTGGACTTTATTTCAAGGTAGGCCTCCATGTCTATTTAAATTAGGTTTCATTTAAATACTCAGGGAGACCTACCAAACTCTATCCACAGTATACTTATTGATAATACAAATATAATAGCCTCATCTACATGTAAAAAAGCTAAAAATAATGGAAGCATTATTAATAAAAATGAAAAAGCCAACACTCACTAACATCTACTATGAACATGGTGACAATGTGCTGACAGTGTTTGCAAAATAAAACATACATATAACCCTAGATACATGCATAAAATAATCCATATATTCAGTTAAAAGTAAAAATACAATTGTATGTATGTATATATATATATATATATATATATATATATATATATATATATATATATATATATATATATATATACACATATCCTGATAAAGGTGTCTTACTAAATGAGAGAACTGAGATTATGTCGGGTGCAGACATTTAAGCAAATATGTTTTAGGTACTTATGAAACCAGACAAGCAAAATAAAATAATTAATATTTTCCCTCCACCTCTTTTGTTCACTTATTTTTTTTCTTCCCTCCCATCATCCTCAAGATAATGATATAGTCATAGACAATATCAAAATGTGTACATGAAATGAGCTTTGTTATAAGTTCTATAGAAAAAAAGATTGTTCTTTTTAGGCATCCGAACTACGTTTTGATTCCCTTGATATTTCAGAATAGAAAATTAAAAAAATGGAATAGCTTCTCAAGAAACAACAAAGAAAATTGAAGATTACTATATGTGATATGTACCCAAAGAAGGCCAAAGAGCCCTCCCATTGAAATACAAGGATCAAAACAACAAAGGTGAAGATTCTGGTTTGAATAATTGCTCAAGTAATGAAGAATGGATTGGCTGAAAATTTATTAGCCTCTGACCCACTTCTTGGTTATTTCAATGACCAAACATCAGAATACTGATTTGGAGAAGTTGATGAGGCTGACAACTTTTCAATAGTTCTACTAAAACAAGTTGATGTTTACAATCATATTACATCAGCAACACACACCTCTCTTTCTAAAAATAAAATTTATTGCAATATGTTACTTACAAGGAAATGTTAAAAAATTCTCATTCTGGCCAAGAAGGGTTTCAAAAAGAAAATTTTGTTTGCTTAGATGAAGAGAATATTTTAGCACCCCACTTCATATGTCTTATTTGCCAAATAATTCAAAATATATATCAGAAGAAATAACTCAATAAAAGATTTGGTTAATAATTAAAGAATGGGTAATTTGGTGATAATTAAAGATGTATTGTGATAATTAGAGATTTCTTTCACTGTTCATTTCTCCAGATGTGAGTTACATGCTGCTCACATAGTTTATGAAATTTTGTCTTGGATTCCTTCACTCTTTGATTCTGTTCTTTCCATTTCAAAAGATTGGTTTTCACTCATTCTTTAGATACAAAAATAAGTTTAATCAAACTGGGTTTAATTTAAAATATATTTTTAAGTCTTCATGATCCCAAGCAAATATCTTTGTTTCACCTTTTATTAGAAATAAACTGTAATTTTATATCTGAATTTTAGCATTAAACTTGCAAAGTTATTGTCACTGTCATGTCCAGTGTCTTTAATCTCAATTTATTTGGGTCAAAAGTTTCAAAAGGCTCTCAGCAATGAATGGATCTTTTTTTCTTTTTTTTCATTAAGACAGAATTTCTTTGCTTGTTTACAATCTTGACAAGGTTCTGTTTGAATGAAACCATTTTTTTTTCTTGAAGCATTTTTGTAAACCTGCAATTATAAAGAAGTACTGTCAATTTTTTTTTTTTTTTTTAAGATTTTGGTGACTTTTACTGAAAAAGAAATGATGGCAAGTTTCATCAAATCTCCAGCACCTCCCTCAGCACTCCAGCAATTCCATGGTCTGGATAAATCCTCCTAAAATCTTCAGTTCCTCCATTTTTACCCTGTTTTATTTGGGACAGTTCACATTGATTACTATTCACTACTTGTTCTGAAGTAAATCCTCTATGATTTGACAAGATCACTTTTCTTTGGATGTGTGAGGTAATCAGTCTGGATCTTGAAGTCTCAATGTATTTTTATTCTCTTAATTTCAAAAATAGCTTCTAGTTGTTGCTGCAACACAGCATATTTGCTGGCATTTCTCTCTTTGTCAATTTGGGGGAATGGCAAAAGTTGTCAGAAGCAAAAAAATGCATTTAAAAACATGTGCAAGACAAACTTGAAACTAAAACTATAGTAAGAAACTAAGTTGATGATTATTAAATTTCACTTGGCAAATCAGTAATTGATTCTCAGCTGGTTCTATAACCAGAAAAGAATCAATCCCTGTATTTTTGACTTCCCTATATTTGTTAATGCTGTCATTGAATTATAATGTTTCCCCTCTGACATAGTTTCTGCTCCTTAAACAAATTCACACATCAGTTTTCTCTATGCAGTTTTCCTCCGCCCATCTGACTTGACAGAATCTTCAGAGTCTTTTGTTGATTTAGAACTTGGTTGGTTCAAATTCTGAAGATCTGCCTGTTGGTTACCTGACATGAAATAAGAATCATTTTTACATGTTGCAGAATGAAATATGAAGACAACAGCAAACAGTCTACAAAATAAGTGCAAAAAATGATATACATCATTAAAACTGTTTGTCATTGTCTTTCATAGTTTATGGTTTTATTTATCAGATACTTCAATGTTTATTAAATAATCTCTGAAAAAAAAACACCTCCCATCAAACCAATGCCAATAAAAATAATTCTTTCTTTATAAGTAGATATGAGTTGATGATGATTAGACAATTTTAGAAAAAAATAATGACACCCTCTGTAAACAAAGTAGCATTATTTAAAATTTGGAATTTTTTACTTGTAATGAAACTACCTCAGAAATTTGCTTCTTCAAATATTTCACAAGCCTCAATTGAATGTCCCAGCTGCTGATCAATCAATTATTTCTAATTCACATCTAACAAATTATAGACTGATAGTTAGGCTAAGAAATATGATGAAATATTCAAGTATCTTACTATATATAATAAGTTATGTTATTTTGTCTGTAATTTTTTGCTCTAATATTTATCTCCCTTGCACTCACAATGTGATATCTTTGTTATAACTATGGTGGACTGTTTATATAAGTTTATTGAAGCTGAGAGGTGAAAACACCAACTCTGTCAAAAAAAAAAAAAAAAAAAAAAAAGAAGAGTACAACAATAACAAAAATATATTCAGGCTCATATTTGAAACTTTTCTAGTAATAGTAAAAACTATTAATAGTAAGAACAAAATAGCAATTTCATTTATGTTTATTTTTTTGACCACATGGTTTAACTAGTTAATAATTATACTTTCTTTCGTTTTTTTTTTTTTGGTGGGGGTGAAACTTTCTTTTTACATCTGGAATGCAGAGTAAATGGAGGGCGGGGGGGCTTTTGACTGAAACTAGTGCAGTGTGTGTGTGCTAGTTGTAAATGTCTGAACTGGTGGAATTAAAGAATGGAGAGCTCATCTGGACATGTGCTATGGAAATAGCAACAGGCTTTGCAACAGGCTTGCAAGTGTGAGGAAAGAGGCTGTATAGTGGAAGATAAGACTTTCTACTACAAAACCAAAATGTTTATAGAGAGTCTCTCAAAGCTGGAAACAGGGGTGGGGGATTGTACATCTCCTTTGCCCAGATATGGCAGCTCCATTTTAGTCTAATCTGAGTTTTGTAACGATGAAGCATGGCAGAAATAGTCAAATATTTTCGAGAATGAGCTGATTATATTCCATTGCTAAAGCTGCTGGAAAAGTGTGTGTGTGTGTGTGTGTGTGTGTGTGTGAGAGAGAGAGAGTGAGTATGTGTGTGTGTGTATATATATATATATATATATATATATATATATATATATATATATATAAATATATATATATATACACACTTGAGATCTGAAGTGAACTTGAGACTGAATTGACATAGACATTTAAATCATGGAAACTCATTGAACATACAACCATTCATTGTGAGGGAGAAAAATCAGGCTCTGATCAGTGATGATGAAAGCTTGTTTGTGGAGTTATTGAAAGTTACAAGTCAGATTTTTATCCTGTGAGCTGTTAGAGCTCAGTCAGAGGAGAGATCAGCTGCAAGGCTCCAGTCTATTAGCTCAATAGGGTACCATCCCCACTCTCAAGGCAGGGAAAGTTACTTAGTGGTGTTAATCTTCGTATGTGACTGATTTTAGTAGGTTACATGTTACCAGCAGCACCTGATCATTTTCCCATTCCCTGCTATTTTACTTATAGTTTGTAGGGATGAGTGGATTCATGTCTTTCTCAAGAGGATTAATATGAACACTAATTGCCTCAGAATTTGAACACTGTTCCTTGATTACATTTGCCACCTGCACATCCACTAATTACAAAAATGATAATTTACACTCCTCACAAGATCAGAAAATATTAACCACATATTAATTAAATGTTAGTTAAATTAATCACATGTTAATTAAACATTAAAATCTAAATAATTGTTTCTGTTAATTTTCAGGGTTAGAATAATTACAAAATTAACAGGAAATGAGGACAGACAAAAATTTAAACTAAAAGACGATGTAGACAATTACCTTTGACACAATGCCAAATTGTAAAGATGTAAAAGTTGGAAGATTGCATTGAGCACATCTTCTAAATGGCTGATAGCTTGCATGTCTTGAAAATTAATAGTTAAGATTCTGTTTTTTTGGGTTTTTTTTTTTGTTTTCTTGAACAAGAATGAAACACAATTATCAAAGCCATTAGGCAACCTCCCCTAGGTATTCTGATGCATTTTCATTAAATGCTTATCTATATTAAGTGTTTTTTTTTGTTTTTTTTTTTTTGCTTTTTTTTTTAATTCTATTTTGTTTTGTACAAAACATTGATTTCTAGCAAAGTACAATAAAAATCTTCAGTTTATGATTTTTATAAACATTAAAAGGATTCAATTTAAAAATTGTGCAAATTTTTTTTTACTTCATTTATTTTTTTTAATAATGCAAAATGTAATCAGCTTTCTTTACTAATTTGTTCTTTATTTAATCCTTTTAATATATTCATTCATTATTATTGATTCTTTTGCTTACTCTTTGAGCTTTCAAACCATTTACAGCAAGTCTTCTCAAAAACTCTTTTCTGATTTCAATATTTTGATGGTGTTAGAATAGTTTTCCTCTGAATTCAAATTCTTCTGATCTTTTTATAAAGACCTTTTGAACTATTCCAAGCACTCCTCGAATGATTGATACAATCTTTCATCTGTAATTCTTGTTTTTACTCTCTGGCAAGGTCCTGCAACTTTTTCACTCTTTGGCCTCCTCAAATGTTGAACTCTACATACCTATGTTATTAATATTTTTAGGAGAATCATTTTTCATGCCAAGAGGATCTCACTAGAGATCAAGTGACAGCAAATATCCACAATACTCCAAAACCCCCCTTCATATTACTCATCATTATAACAAAATGGGTATTTAATATGTATTTGTGTGTTTATGAATGACAAGAACAACTGCTGAGAGAAATTCAATAAACTTCTCTGAACACCGAGTAGAGTATGATCCTTTTGTCAAATTGTATTCAATTGACCCCTTTCCATTCATTCTTGCTTTTAATGTCTCCTTACTTCTCGTATTCAAATCAAATCTGAATGAGAAGCTTATCAAATAATCCGCAAGTAGGTTTTTTTTTTTTTCTCTCAACAATAATTGAGCTAATTTCACTTCTCCGATGTTAACTGAAAAATCAATTTACTGATGGCTGATAAAGCAGTTTCAAGTAATTACCAAACAGTAACAAGTGTGCAAGTGGCAGAAGCAATTCATTGCTATTTCTTTGCAATTGAGAACTAATACATTTTTCTGTTCTTTGTAGATTTTGTAGCAAGAATCTGGGTTCGAAAGTTTAGACATTTTTATTTCTTTAATCTACACTGAGTTGATTTTTTTTTTTTTTCTTCTTGGAAATCTTTGTCATTTATTTACATCTTCTG
The DNA here is from genome assembly GCA_903632075.3 of Acanthosepion pharaonis. Lineage (NCBI taxonomy): Eukaryota > Metazoa > Mollusca > Cephalopoda > Sepiida > Sepiidae > Acanthosepion > Acanthosepion pharaonis. The sequence continues at coordinate 1,014,126 of CAHIKZ030003485.1, forward strand.
AAAATTTAAGATTCAATAAAGAAAATCTACAAGAACCAAAATGCTTGAAAATCAATTCTTAAACTTTGAATTTAATTTCAAAAGAATTTAATGATTGTCATTCTTTTGTTTGAACTTACCAAACTTTTGTGACTCTGCATCTACAGATAATCATTGTTAGGATTCAAATCTTTGAGTGTTTAAATTTGTAATACTACCCATAAAAAATGATCTCACTAGTTAAGTATGGAATCTGAAGGAATGTGTATTTAGATTATAAATTTGACTATGAAATATTTTACTGAAACTAAAAAAAAATAAATAAAAATTGGTGCTTTCTTAATGCCTGCTAATTTTTTTTACCATATGAAAAAGAAAATCAGATAAAAATACACAAACCTTAAAGCATTATTCTTTTGTATGCTATTGTCTTTTGCTTTTGAATATCAACTTCATAAAGCTGACATGATAAGAAAGGGTGAGGAATAATTATTGGCTTAATAATCCCAAAAGAAAGCCTAGCGGAAAAAGAATTAATGATTATTTCGTATATTTTTATCATTTCTTTCAAAATGATAAAACAGTTTTGTCTCCTCCTCCTCCTCCTCCTCATGTATAATTTTCCATTGAATGTTTTCTGTCTCCAAATATTATTTAGCAAATATGAATATCTGAAATGAAACCACAACAGACACAAAGACAAAAGCAAAAAGATTGTTTTGTTTAAAATTCTCTGGTTGAAACAGAAACTCAAACCTGAATAAGGCTAAGGGAATGTCTGCCGTGTTGATCTGTTTATTTCTAATGATCTGCTTCAGATCACCTGAGACTGTCAATTGTATTTTTCAAAATGGTCTTTGTATTTTAGAGCTGAGTGGAAGGCATCATGTGACTACCTCTCTACTGATTAGAACTCATCTTGAAAAGCAGAAAAGAAATGCAGAGTGATTTTCCTGCACATTTCACCATCTGGTGCCAGTCTACTGTTTTCCAATTTCTTTGTTGCTTTATACAAGATTTTCATCTTCTTGAGATTGGCTATTCATTCAGAGCAGGTACAACTGAAGGACCAGTCAGATGGCAAATAATAATAAGCTTTGCAATTGGTTCTTCAGCTGCACCTGATCTGAAATGATAGCCAATCAGGAGGTTAATAATAATAATGATAATAATAATAATAATAGTATTGTAAACTTTAGCTATTTTTGACCACAGTAATAAAACAGCACCTGAAAAGTAAAATAAGTAAATAGCTATAGATTGTACACCTTTATATACTATACATATTACCCTACAAGTCCGTCTTCTTGTGGGCAGAATGAGTTGGCCTAACAGTTATCAAGAAAGATGAAACAGATGTTTTTTTTAATTGTTTTCACTTCAATGCCCTTGGTTAAAACATAAGCCAACCTTCCACTAGACTGTTATCCTGCACATAGTCCTGTTATTGACACTCCACAACTGTAAACTGGAAAAAACCCAGACAAGGTGAACTTCCTAGGTATTAGCAACAAAAAGGCTGTTATAACCATTGTTAAACTTGACAAATGATGGCTAGTCACATCTGGTAATACTCACACAAAGAATGTTTGAACTGAAAAGGAAAATAAGTATTAGATAAAGAATTTGATTTTATATTTGCTTTTAATTCTACTGGGATAGAACTTTAAATTATTAAACAAAGTCATTGTTTGATTAACTTAATTAATAAAAAAGCTCACCAAAGCCAGAGTAAAAACATTTATTTTTGCATGTGCACATGCCCACATACACATGCAAATATATATGAGTAAATACTATATAAATGTTTAAAACACAGACACATGTGGTGGTATTGAAAAGCTCTCAGCCTGAGAAGTCCTTTCCCCCCAAAAACTGTTTGTTTAGATGGCTAAATTTTGCTAAGTTAGTCAGGCAAAGAATTTTTCAGCACTCTTCATATATATATATATATATATATATATATATATATATATATATATATATATATATATATGATACATATAAAATACTAGATCTGGTTTCATCAATGTGTATATATGTTTATGTATGTATTATATATGTGTGCGTATGTGTAACCCCTGCCAATATCACTGGACATTTGATTAAAAAAAAACAATAGTAAGGCCTATTTGCATTAAGTCCTACCACCCTTCCCTCTGTAAACAGAAGTACTTGGTGGGAAGAACTCTGACTCTGTTGAACCTTATCATCTCAATAGCTGTTCACAGCTCCTTGGTATTGGTTCAATGAAACGTCTCCACCATAAATGCTTGATTGGAATCATGTAAGACAAATGTAGCACTTGCTAGAAGTCTACAGGATGATTCTCAAACCAATTCTAGGCAACTTGAGCCATCAATGACATGGTGCATTATCTTGCTGCAATAATCCATCACTGTTGGAAATGGTTAGGGATTTCACATGGAATCTGTGAATGGGTGCAAATGGTCATGAAGCAGCACAATATAGCAGACACTGGTAAATGGCATTTAGGTGCACCAGCAGACCTTAACTAAAGGCAATTAAGTGCTCACCATACCATTATGGGATTACCACAATCCTGCATGGTACTTTGTTTCATATCCTCATGAGGGATTTGTGCTACACATGAACCCTGCTATCAATCCAAAACAATTGTAACTTTAACACCTCAAACTGTCACATATTGCAAGTTTTCTAGGGACAAATTAGTGTCATCAGCTCAAAGTGCTGCACCCTATTTTATGTTCTTACAGAGGCACTTGGTCAGATGCAAGTGAGGGTGTTCTGCCATAAAAGCAAAAGAACACTCAACTGACCTGCTGGATGTGCATTTTGCACCTCCTGCATTGAATGTGGATGTGATTTTTCAGTCATTAAAGATCTGTTATCAACCATTGCCTTATCCATAGAGAACTCTAATGCTTTCTATCAAGTTTTTTTCTGGTACAAATTTTTCAACATTTTTTTTTTTTTTTTCAGTTAATATTGAAGAAGTAAAATTAGCTCAATTATTGTTGAAAGAAAAAAAAATTCACTTGCATCTGATTTGATAAGATTCTCAATCAGATTTGATTTGAATACGAGAAGTAAGGAGACATTAATGAGAGAAATAAGGAGGCATAATTCTACCAGCAAACAAAGACTTAACCTCAAAGAGTCTTTGTTTGTCGATAGAATGAGGCACTGTATAGCCTCTAACAAGTTTGGTTCACATATCTATTGCCAGCTCTGTAATAGTATGTTAAATAAAAGTAAGTCTTCTATTCTACAACTGAATCTGAGTTATTAAATACTTCTGCTGATAAAGCAGAATGTTTTGCTCATTAATTCTCTTAAAATTCTACTCTTGATTCAACTGGAGTATCTTTTTCCTGACTTTCCACTTAGAACTGAGTCTCTGTTGAGTGATATGCATATAATTCTGTCCATGGCTTTAATTAGCATTTCTAATGTGGATCCCCACAAAGCATGTGAACTTGATATCTCTGCTCTAGTCCTTAAGAAATGTTCTCCTAAACTGGCCCCTGTTTTCTCTAAGCTCTACAGTAAATGCCTTGCTGTTTCTTTATTTCCAGCTTGTTGGAAATCCTCTTCTGTAGTTACTGTCTTTAAGAACCCAGATGATCCATTTGATCCTTTTAACCATCAGCCTCTTAGAATTCTACCACTTTTTGAGGCTCTATTTAACTCTGAATCGGTTAAGCATCTTACCTTTCAGGATCCTCTTTCAGATAAACAATATGGCTTTCACTTCTGTAGGTCAACTTCTGATGTTTTAATTATTTCTGAGTCTATCAAGCTTTAGATAAGAATAGTGAAGCTCAGGCTGTTATTTTCAACACATCTCAAAGGCATTTGACAGTGTTTGATATACTGGTCTTCTTCACAAGTTGAAAGGTTGTGGTATTTTTGGATAAATTTTTGAACGAATTCATTTTTTGATTTCATTTGAAATTTTTGTCTTGAATGGTCACTCTTCTAGATCTTTCTGCATTAATGCAGGTGTTCCTCCCAGGGTTCTCTCTTTGTTGTTTCCAATTTTCATAAATAACCTTCCCAATGTCATCAGTGCTCAACTTGATTTCTATTTTGATGACACAACTATTTATTCCTATCTTAATTGTAAGTCTGATAAGTTCAATAAAGTCAAATTGGTAAATGATTGAACTTTCTTCTATGGTACATAGACTTTATGAATTTAAGCACTGTAGTAAGCAATAAGATCTCATCATTTTAGAGTTGAAATGGCTAGATGTAACCATAAGTTCTATGTTAACAGTTTCTTCTATCACACTTGTTGCTTGTGGAACTCTTTTCTGGCTTCTCGCTTCCCTGTCAACTTTGACCTTCAAAAATTTAAATTCAATGTCAGTCATTATCTTCTGTCTTGATTCTTATTCTTTTATTGTCCTCTCTCCTTAATAGTAGTTTTTTTCTTATATTCTCTAACACTCAATAACCTCCTGCATCCTTGTGGCTTTATTGCCTTCCTTGAGATGAAATGATTTTAAAAAAAAATTAAAAGCAAGAATCAATGGGAAGGAGTCAATTGAATACAATTTGATGATAAAATGATCTTGTACTTGGTGTTCAGAGTTTTTCTTGGCTGTTGTTCTTGTCAAATGTCTCCACAGTTTCAGAAATGGAATATTTTGCTACAGGCAGCTTAACTGGTATTCAAACTAACTCACCAGATATCAGAGCCTAACTGATATGTCTAGGCATTTTTCTGACCTCAAGGTACAGTGGTGCCACCTACCATTACCTTTACATACTGCTCTCCCATAATCTTTGGCACATTACTGTGTGTATATATATATATATATATATATATATAAATACACAGTATTTCAGATTATGTAAGTCAGTGTTTTCAAGGTCAAATCTTTCAGATATTATTTCTGTGAAATAAAAAACTGAAAGATTTCAACAACAATTGATAATCCCACTGGACAGCTATAATAAAAAATGCTGTTGACACTAAAGATGGCACCTGGGCCAAAGGAAGGTAAATTTTGATTGTTGAAATATATATGAAAAAATATGGCATGGATTTCAGCTGATAGTTTCTCTCTCTATAGAAAATATGCAAAGAAAGTAAAACAATTTTTTTATTTATAAAGAAATTCCAAAGATGTCATCCATAGAAACATAAATTTGAATAAAACAGTCTCCCATATAGATGAATAAATTATTAATTTCAATGTTAATATGGACTCCTTGATAGTCTCTAACCTTCAGTTGTCCTTCAGTTATTGATTTTGTTAACTTTTCTCTGGTTTCAACTTTAACATTACTTGCAGCAGTTTTTATTGATTCCCAGAGATTTTCTTTACTTGATCATTGTTTTCCATTCTTATATACATCTCTTTTAATGATGGACCCCAAGTTTTCTATTGGAGTAATATCTGTATAGGCTGGGGGATATTAACTTTGTGTCTTTGAAACCATTTTTGGCAAGGTGGGCAATAATACGCTCTGTAAAATGTAAAGGAGCATTGCTGTATAAGAATATACCCACAATATATTCATATGAATATACCCATTAACTATAACTTGTACAATTCAAAACTTTCATGTCACAGAACTTAACAATCATTCTCCACATTTATCTTTATACCATCACCAACTTTGAATGGACCGATAATTTTACTGCCAACAATACTAGTAACAAAGGCATTACTCATAATGGTTAATTATTTTCTTGAAGGACCTAACCTCTCACCTAGCCATTATATCGATCCATTATTGCTCTCTGTTAATTACTAAAGTTACTGCTGAGAAATGAATTTATGTTCTTTTACAAAATTATATGTTTCACTTTGTGATATTTACTTAAAGATTGTAATTTGGCTAAAGACATGAAAGCGGCATTCTTAATACTTGACATCTTTTCTCTTTGTTTACATTCATGATATGAGGTACTTCAAATATTTTCTGGCTTATTGCTTTTTAATTTTTCTCAAATCTTTTTCTAATATTTTTAAAGCTGTTTTTCTTGTTCCTAGCTTTCCAATGATTTCAATTTCTTTTATTATTCTGATGCCATTGTTCAACTTTTTCCTAATTTCTTCCATTGTATTTCCATTATTTAGCAACTTTTCAATAATTTTTCTCTTTTATGGTTTTATCTTTTCTTACAACCTCTCATAATTTTTGTATAAATGAAATTAAAAATTATCAATAACTATTATATAAGTTATTCAAAATATTTCTAATGGAAATATAAACTAAAATTCAAATGGTATATTAGAGCACACATATAAATAGTGGGGGGGTGTCATCCTGAATATATTTTACCAAACTTCAATTGGTTAATACCAATTATGAAAATGTCTTGCATAATAAAACCTGATATTGTGTGTATTATATATGTGTGTGTGTGTGTGCGTGTATGTATGTACAAATGTGAGTTGGTGAAATAAATATTTAGACAGCAAATTTTCATTTAAACCAGTTTTGCCAAATAGTTTGTGCCTATTATATTTAAAAATATTTTTCTCTAATTCATGGATTTTTTTCTATCTATATTCCAAAATTATAAATAGTTTTGTCAATTATTGGTTGTTTTAAATTAATATGAATAGCTTCTGAAGTTTGTCATATTCTTGCTGTTTTACTAAGAAATAATTTATTGTCAGGAATGCTCATATTATCATAATTTTTATATTTGTATTTTGTGTTGCCCTATTATGCTTTGGGCTAACTAATGAGAAGTGAATCTACAGGAAAATGTTGTGGTTGTATATCCTATATAAGATTTTTAATTTTCTGAGATACAATCTCCAATAAGGCAAATCAATTTTTAAATAATATTGGTTTTCTACAGCAGAAGGCTTGAATTTATTATTGATTACTAAATTAAGTTGTAAACTTTTTATAATAGATAATGAATACTCAATGTTTATTTCTATCAGTGGACTGAATGTATTTATATCTTTTATGGTTGTTTTATCTTGTTTATAGTTTGTATATGTGAATCTGATTCTTCAATGTGTCATGTCCCTTCAGGACGTTGGCAACCATGGCTCTCCACGATTTCCTGTCCTTGTTTGTAGTTAGTGTGAATCTTTAATAGAATAAATTGATATTTTTGTTCCTACTTTATACAGTATTTTTAAAACTGTTCCTAATCTTCCTTAAATAAAACTTCATTTGTTCGTCGAACAATTTGGGAAACTATTATTGATGAATATTTCTTTAATATTACTTAATTATTTATAGGAAATTGTTTCATAAGAAGTGATTCATTTGGATCTATTAATTGAATAATTAACATACATACATGTATACATACATATACTTGTGTGTATCAAGATAGTTATATCCAATGAATGAATATGAAACTCACTATACAATAATAATTGTTTACAAGGCTATTGTATTAAAAATTGCTCCACAGTCAGTTCCATTAGTTATTTGCTAATCTCATCTTATTTTTGGATATGAACAAAAATGTAAAACAATAAAGTGAGGACATCACAACAAATATTTTAATATGTAATAAATCATAACTGTTTATTACTTCCTGTAAACTTTATGTATCTCTGGATTATATTTTCTTTTGTATCTGTGTTATCTTGTTTATAGTAAGTGCATCTCATAACAATAAAATAAATTGATGCTGTTGTTTTTCCTACTATATTCAGCCCTTTTATAAATGTTCCTAAGCTTCTTTGAATAAAACTTGTTAATCAACAATATAGTTTGAAAAGTCATTATTGATTAGGTGTTAAACATTGGCATGAAAAGAAATTGTTTTAGAAGAGATTAATTTGACTTTATTAATTAAATTTGTTATAATAACTATTTTTATATCACTGTGGACATTCACTTTTGTAATTAAGAAAGCAAGAGATAGATTTTTTTTTAAATGAAATGTAATTAATAGCATAACTATTAGAATCTATAAGAATGTTTAGGGAACTAATTTGTAAGAATATTTAATTCATATGTAAATTTAAAAACAGAATTTCATTTTAAATTTTTATTTTTTAATAACTTTACATTTTCTTTCCCAAATGAACACTAAACCATTAATATATATTAGATACATTGATGGCATTTTCATTTTATGATGTATCTATAACATCTCTTTCAATTTTTGTTAGACTTTTATAAACAATTCACCAGTCTTCTGCCACTCAACCTGTAAAAAAAACTATTACAAATTTTGAAGGCTCTTAACCACTCAATGTCAATGAAATTTGTTTCAATCCTGGTGCTTATCTTTTAAAATTCCTTTAAACTGTAAAAGTCATTTTTCAGATCCTGTAATATAGTTTGTAGCCATCATGAATCCATGTTCATTGGTCTTAATAACATAAGTGAATGCAGGTGACACAGTGTTGATAGCAGACATGGAAATGAAACTACAAAAACTCCTACAGAAGGTAGCAAAGGAAAGTGAGAAGAAAGGATTAAGTATAAACTACAAGAAGACAGAACACATGGTTATCAACAAAAGGGTAAGCCCAAAATACTAATTACAAATTGGGGATACTAAAATCAAACAAGTACAAAACATTTAAATATCTGAGAAGTATTCTAAGAGAGAATGAAAACACCAAGATCCAAAGACATATTGGGATGGGCAAAGATGCTTTCCAAATACTAAGCAGAGCATTAAGAGACAGAAAAATTTCATTAAAAAAGAAAAGAGTATTGAACTGATATGTGATATCTGCCTTCCTGCATGGCAGTGAATGCTGGACAATCTCCTTAAAGATGAAGAAGAGACTTGAAGCAACAGAAATGTGTTTCTACAGAGCTGAGGATACCATAGACCAAACATGTGAGCAGCAACAAGGTTTTAGAGAAAATGGAAACAAAAAGGAAACTTATACTTAACATCAGGAAAAGGCAGTTGAGATTTCTGGGGCACATAATGAGGAAGGAGGGATTGGAAAATCTGATACTCATGGGACGGATAGAGGTAAAAAGGGACAGAGGAAAGCAGCACAAAAGAAACTTGATGAGCTTGAGTAAATGGATGGTAGAACAGGTTTTAGGAGAAATAATAAAGACAAAACTTAAGTGACCGGAAGCTGTGTAGGGCCATGATCGCCCATGTCCTGAAGGGACATGGCACATAAAAGATGATGATGAAGGTAACAAATACTCAAGACATAACATATTTTTCACAAGTTCTGTTACATTAAACAACTTATTAAATCTCGCCAAAAAGCTTAACAGACATTCTATATTGATTAAACAAAAGATTGTCACATAAATAGATTATAACTTTAAAGTATATAGAATGTACAAGTTATTAAGAACAAATAAAGATATACAATAGAGGAAAAATCAGTATTTGTATTGTAAATGTGAAAAAGGTCATTTAATGCAACTGTCCTCAGTGCATAGGTGATTTATAAGAAGCACGCCCAAACCAAATCAGGAAATTCAATGGTGGCCTTCAATGAGTCCTTGCGATTGTAGAGGCTATTGGTTGGTTTTCATGTCTTTACTGCATCAGGCACAATAGTCCAGGATATTCAAATCAGGAAAGATATTAGGCTACATATTGAAGGTAATATGATTGTGAAAATTCTCAGTCAATTACTCCTGAATGATGATCAGGCCCACCCCCACTCACTTCTCAATCCAGAAAATGACCCACCATGTCCAATACAAACAACAATGTACATTGTAGGATTGACCATGCTGTGTGGAATAACATTATATTTGTCTTGTAGAATACAATGGACAGTCAATGTTGATGAAGACAGATGAAGTGATTTTAGTGCATCTCACTACATGGACCTTAACAGGGATCTTAAAAAAAAAATGAACTTTCATTTGTACTTGTTCACCTGGCTACTTTCCAGAAACTTCAAATTGTTGTTGATGGCAGGCAGTGTCAGGAGCACAGAATGATTCTGTTTTTATTTTGCATGAGGCATCTATTCACACTGTTGTTATAAATACAAGTCACACAGTACACAAACTCACTCAATGATATCACACTGCTAAGTAACTTCATAACAATGTGTTCATACATACATACATACAGAATGAAGTCTCCTGATTGGTTACAAAATTACATCAGAGCCACACAACTTGTTCTGGAGAAATTCAAAATGGTTGTATGTATTCTGAACTCTCAAGCCCTCGCCCTATTGGAAACACCATAAAACAGGATTTCTCAATATTCTTTAACACACTGTTAAAACAGGCCTAAAAGGAGTTGAATAATGATGATGATGATGATGATGACGATGTTGAAAATGTGTACATTTGCACACATCCAAATAGCAAACTCTTCAATCTAAATGAGTGCCAAGACCATACTAATACTATATTACAATTATTAAGGGATCTTCTTTTCAGATTACTTTGAACTTTGTAGAGTGGTGCTACAGAATTGTACCAAATAACAGTAATCACATCACTTGAGGAATTTCAACAGCAGCAACAACTGAAATGGATAGAAAAACTCAAAGAGAAAACAATGACATATTCAAGATATTGGCATTCCACACTACTTTAAATAAAAGATTGGGAAAGAAACTCCCATCAATACTGGAAAGAATGGTAACAGCTACCAGACTTAAGAAACCTATTTTCCTTGAAAAAAATTTTTAAGAGCAATATTAGTACATGCTACTTGGTCAATGAATGCCAAATGTTTCCTTATAAAGAAACAGCTAATATTATCATTACCATTTACTTTCTGCATCTGTCAGTTTGACAAAACTAAAGACCATTCAAGATTTTATTAATGCCAAAGAAGTTGACAACAGACTGGCAAAGATAAAGCAAGGCTTTTGAAAAAAAATATTACAATCCTGTCTGGACCAACAAAATCCTAGGGAAAGATACAAACTAAAAGGTCTATTAAGCTCTCAAGCTGCCTGCTCTTCCTTTTAGTGTCATATATTGGATCACTTGCCAGTGCACTACATGAAA